>CM046361.1:15751540-16351540 GCA_025413025.1 Ficus hispida
TTCTACGAAATAAATAGGCTAAAAAGAAAGAAAAAGAAGTTGAGAGGGGGCTATATGTAAAATTTATTTGACAATAGATAGGCCCAAATTAATTTAAAAAAAAAAAAAGAAACGTACTATTATTATTGGATAAACTAATATAAAATTAATATAGAAAAGCAGAGGAAGATTATGTCTGGTACAGAACAGATCATATTGAACACAATCTGGGATTAAGGATACGAACTACAAACGAGTCGTATATAAGATGATCTTAACTTACTTTCATCCTTCGCTTTGCCTCGTTATTTTTAAACACGCGCAGACGGAGATGATAAGTACAGAGCTACAACAGAACTTGAAACAACAGTAATAATGACATATTTCTTGATGTATTAACCCTTGTTTCCTAAAAATCCAAAGCAATCTGCTCAGATCGAATCCTTAATTACAGGAGCTTATAAAATGAAATGTAATATATGACATAAAACACCTAATACTAATAAAAAAAAAAAAAAAGTTGACCCAATACCTCCTGTAGTTGTGGTATTGTTAGGGGGTGGAGATGGTGGAGACGAAGCAAGTGGTGTGTCCGGCTGTTGGATCATAAAAGAGAAGAGTCTCATACCTAAAGTTACAATTGGTACCGATGACTCTTCCTCCTATCCTTATATCACCTAATTGTGGCATTTTCGGAAACGCGTCATCCAAACAATTGTTGCAGTCTTGCTGGGACAGAGTCCGGTGTGCACTGGACTAGTGCATACAAGGTTTGAAAGTTTGGGCACTCGAGTTCCAGTTGCAAATTTGCGAAGAGAACCGTCGGAGGCTGCTCGGTTCTTTAGGCCATCCAATAAGTTCCCGAGGTCTCTGGTAAAGTTGTCCACATTAGATGTCACATTTTGGACGTTCCACATAACGAATTGCTCACCAGTCTCCAGGACGCCAAGCATGGAGCGGTTGGAATAGCGCAACATGCAGAAATCGTACCATCCGACTGCCTCCTTCTGATTGGGGCAAACCTGTGTGAGACGCTGCGCGTGTTGTTGAGGCAACTGCTGCAAACGTCGGGCTTAACATCTCCTCTGCACAACCCGATTGCGTAAACTTTGTTGGAGGAATTCCGTATGAATGATTGTAAAAGCCGTAGCCGTTGCCTTCTTGGGAGGGAAGGATTGACAGGAGGTGGTTGAGGTTGGACTGGTAGATGCTATTCGCGGTGTAATTGCCTTTATCGTTGAGACAAATCTATACAGGAAGTCTGGCAGCTGAGCAACGGCTTGGTTGATTAGGAGGATGAAGATGTGGAAAAGGACGAAAAACAATGTTCCCGAAGGAGAAAGTATCCTTGCCATTGGTTATTTTGATGATGACGATATCGCCTTTTTTTTTTTTTTTGGTTGTTTGGGGGGTGGGGCGCCGGGGTTTATAGTTTTTTTTTTTAAGTGTGGCCAACTTGGGAGTATGTTAGCTGAAAATATTAAATTGATTCATCAATATCTCCATTGGTGGAAAATGAGGCCGCTCTTTTATGAAATCAAACAAACGGACTCAATGCTAGCGTCCTCTTAGGTGGGTTGGTAAGACAATCATCATTCTCGCCGAATATTTGGATTTGAGTTGTCACATCGCATTGGTTAGGGTATATGGACGATTTACTTTGTGAGGGATCCATATATCACGCGAGATACATCACCTTCCCAGAATTATTTGGACATACTAACATCTACCCCTATAACATATTTTCCCCTTTATAAAAAAATAAAAAAAATCAAACGGACTCAAATCCTCTATCAAGAAATGCTGTCCCAATATCCTGTCCATCCATATAAAATACACACTTCATATGAGTTAACAAGTTATAACAAAGTTTCTTCAAGATTTTCAAACTTCCCCACGACTCCTTAGCCCACCTGTCCCTTCTCCGACGTTATCACCGGTGCCGAGCTCTTCGCCAACTCCGCCCACGATCGATCCATATTTGGTCAACAATATTATGGCTCATTTCCAAAGATCGATAGGCAGTGTACTCCTCCCGTGTCTTTTTTTTTTTTTTTTTTCCTTGTACTTTGCTGTTCTTGCAGCGAGTTCTTGTATATACTTATTTTCTATTTTCTTTTCAATTTTCTGAACTCAACCCTTTTGTTTTGTTTTTTTTGTTTTTGTTAAATATACCTTCCTCAGTTTTCGGATCAAATCCTTGTTGTAACCTGTAAATAGGTTTCAGAGAAAGGGAAAGATGGGTTTAGCGAGTGATAACGTTAAGATTTTTTTTTTTTTTTTTTTTTTTTGTGTGTTTGTTTTTCTATAGTTTGTTTTGATTTCGAAGAAGGAAAAAAAAATGTTGACAAGGAAGATAATACAGTACTGAAGGTAGAAATTGTACAAAGGGAAGAGAAATCAAAGCGTTAGTGGAGTAGGTGGAGAGAGATAGCATAAGACTCAGGTGTGTAAAAGGAAACGTAAACGGAAAAGGAAAAGGAAAAAACCTCTTAAAAAGTTTTTAGTATTTTTTGAATGTCTTGGTATAATATAAGTGGCATGAAAATTGGACAGATGATTTCAGTTCTCAATCTAAAGAGACATCTTGACTGAAAATATTGGCATTGATTAGTATGTTATTGAGCAATTATGGAAACATGGAGATTATAATGTTTTCTATTATTTCTTGGTATTTTTTGCCAAGTGCTAAGCGATAATTGCCGAGAGCATTAATAGTAAGCCCATCCCAAGATGAGTGCCTCCTATTCCGACTTCCCTAGATCCTCCAATAGCACAGCCAAGACAGCGAAGGGGTTTTTGCTCCTGGGGGGTAGAGCGACAGAAGCTTTGAGAATTCAAGAGAAGGTCACGGCAAGATGAGCCATTTATCATTACGATAGGGTGTCAAGTGGAAGTGCAATGGAAATTGTAACAAACAACATATTTATAGAAATCTTAAAAGTTTATAGCATATTTTTTTTAAAAGATTATAAATTATAACATTTATTTATGGTAAATCCTTAGATTTTCTTTGATTTTCTAAAAAAATTTGGGTTTACGATTAATTTTTAACAACAAATTTATGTGTATAGTTTTACGTTAGAGAGAGAAGATGAATGAGGAGTGTTTTTTTTTTTTTTTTTTTAGTATTATATGATATAATTTGATTATACTATTTATTATTATATTTAAAATTTTATGCTATAATTTACTACTACTCTTTCAAAATGTTATTTTGCTCTTTCTCTTCTCTCCTTTTTTTTTTCTTTTTTTTTTTTTTTTGTGTTAGTTCTGCAACAGTCCTTTCCACAAAGGAGACCCTATGAACATCAGACAGCTTGGACGTCCCGCGGCTTGTAACGGACTCCAAATTAATTGATATCCAAAGGGAGCAGGCTATATTGCAAGGGCAAAATTCCTACGGATTCTTTTAGAAGCTATCTTGCACGTAGAAGCATAGAGCTCCTGTAATTCTCATTGAAAATAGTGAAACCCCAGTATCAAAATGACATGGTCAGTGTGTGTGTGTGTGTGTTTTTTTTTGGTAATTTTCTGTTCTAGGGATTAATTCGCAATGAGACTAATCCGAGTGGATGAGATACACTTTTTTAGGTGTAATAGGTTGCGTATTGCTTTGCCATATTCAAATTATACTTAAATATAAACCTTGGTAAACCATATTGATTGTGAAGGGACTCCTAATTAATTGATATATCTTTGAAATTTTGTGAAGGTGTTTGATTGGAACAAGAGTGGAAAACGACAAACAGATTGAACTTCAAAATGTCGTATAATTCCCGTTAAACCCTCGACCGTTTTTGCACTTGCCGTACGCGACGCACATTCTCGATGAATTATATAAAAGAAGAATAAGATAAATTTGCTTTTATTCTTTGTAATTATAACTTCATAAGCCAAAAAAAAAAAAAAAACCATTGACGATGGATAAACAACCGGAGAGGAGATATATAGTGATTTCTCTACGTGGAGTTGGACCACCACAATAATTTAGTACACACTGTAAAACGCGGAAGTTTCTGCCTTTACTTTGTCAACTGCGATAATGCAGTGAGTGGGGCTTTAAAAATAGTACATCACAATGAACAACTTGCAAAATCTTTTCTTTTAATATTAAAGAAATTGATAACATTACTTAAGGGACACGAAAGGAACATAAATAAGTAACCATTTGAGCTGAACTCTTTATGTAATACCAGGCCAGGCGGAAAAAATTGAGATTATAGTTATGTGAAGTCTTTTGGACTGCATCATTTAGCAAAGTCATGATATATATCCCGGGGGCGATATATTCTAGATATTCCACATATAATATATTTGGGAATTAAGTCATGAGTGCGTATAGTTGTCGCACCATGATCCAACCGCCTCTTGCTTGCGGTAAAGATGTCTCGGACGGTATGAACAGTCATTGATCAGGCAGGCACGGTTAAGCTTCGGGATAAGAGCGTGGAATATTTGAAAATTGGTTGGTTTTTGAGACAGCCAACTTTGTTTTGTTAATTTGTAGGGACATGATGTAGAAAGTATTGGGAATGGGTTCAATTTCTTCTTTCTTTATATTTAATGCAATTTCAACCATTAAGACAGAGTAGAATTGGGGTTCTGATAACTATACTAATTAGTAATTTGTATCACTTGTTAGTTTCTTGGTACTTTCTTTTGTCACACCTTGTTGAAAGTAACTAGATCTCTCAAAGTTTTGAAGAGAGGTTGGATTGGGACAGGACTGGAAAACCAAAAACATTATTGGGGTTGCGGATTTGGAATGCCAAAAAGTCTTCCTTCGCAACATTAATGTATTTTCCTTTCTCATGTTTCAAACTCGGAAAATGTGGGTGGAATGCCAAAAAGTCTTCCTTCGCAACATTAATGTATTTTCCTTTCTCATGTTTCAAACTCGGAAAATGTGGGTGGAAAAAATTTGTGGTTTACGTGTGTTTCTTTTCCTTTGAATGCAAAAGTATTCAAAAAAAAAAAAAACAAAGGTAAAGGACTAATAAACAAGTCAAGCACGTCATTGTTTTTTGACACTTTTTTTCTTATTACTATTTTTTGAACACTATGATAATGTAAAGATATTCTCTTTTTTTGGAACAACGTAGTCGTGTCACTCAGAATATCGATCTATATGTTTCAATTTTCATCATAATTTCATGAAGCCACAAGCTCGACTACAGTTTCAACTTTCAAGCCAAAAATATATATATATATATATATATAATAAAGAAAATAAATAAATAAATAAACTTGTCATTAATACTTTGTACTTTCTTTGTTAGACCTTATTCCAGCTCCCGACTTTGTGGTCCCTACAGTAATATAACTTTTACCCAGCAAGGTGTCCATTGACTTGACTTATTGAAAGAACGTCTTTGGAGCATATTTAGTTGTCGTCTGAAAATTGAAACACGAAAATGGAGTTTGCTAAGAAAAAGGTGGATAGTGTTGTTCAAATTCTTGGGACAAATTACAAAAATTGGACATTTTGTGGAATTTTGGAACAATTAATAATCTTGCTATTGCTTAGGAGAGCTCTGTCACGTTTTATCAGGAAGGCAGGATTCTAATGTTAAATAATGCTATAACTTCTCTTCCTATTATTCTATGTGCGTGGATATATAACTATTGATTCAATTGCGCTTTGTCTTCTTTATTATTCTAAAGTGCTGACTTGATATGGCCAAAGTGCGGAAGATACATAGGCAAGCCATTGGCTCATGCATGTACTAATATTAACATGGGAATGAGGATAAATGTAACGACCACTTATAGACCGTTATAGTTGACTTCTCTTTTCAACATTCATCTCTTATAAAATTATGAAAATAATAAGCTTAAAATAAAAATCTTGATTTATCGGAAAACTTTATTTAGATAATTTTAGAAAACTATCAAAATTTCATTTCTTTAACAAAACTTATCAAAATAAAGTTTCATAATTAATATAAACTTTTAAAACCATTTCATGAAATAAAATTGAAGCCCATATCATCCAATCAAAATAATACTAAAATTGTAACAACCCACTTTACGTAGGCCGTTTCATCTTACATAACATACATAATTACTTATTTATTAAGCGGAAATTCGGACTATAAATTTTTTTTCTCACTTGATTCATACACATACATATAGACATACATATATACATATAGGTATAAGTACTAATTCAAACACTCGAGTTTGAAATGGAAAACGTATAAAACTGCATACATATAACGACAAAACGCGTAGTGGTTCCCAGCCCGTAATGTTTAGCTCTACTGTGCTTCATCGTCTTGTATCAAACATTGCTAGTAGGGAGCTTACTTACAGTATAGATGTAAGTTTTGAGCTTTCACTCAGCAAGTACAACTATTCAACCGCAAAACATTTCCTAATAACAATATATGAACCAATTATGCTTTCATAAGTTAGCTTGCTTTGGGCCCTTACATAACATAAGTGTACGTACCGTGGTGCGCTGCCATGGAGTGGTTGGGGCAGCCAACCCAGTCCAACTCAAACCATGGACTAAACCTGACCTAGTGCAGGTCGATACGACACGAAGCTTACTTATCATCTTTCATAAACAACATATTCTTAACATAGTTTCTTACTTGAAACTTAATCTTATTTTTATCATATGAGTTATCAATAGTGAACATGCTTTATGATGTCACAATGAGAATCATAAATCATACATATTTATACAAAATATAGGGCTTTAAAAACATACATTCAATCAAACAATCTGCCTATGTTGTAGGCAGAGTTGTACTTACTAGTTTTACTAGATCGGAGGTTTGCTATTCCAACGAGTTGCAACAACAGTTAGTTACCTGATACAAAAGACGTAAGATAAGAATCATCCTATCTTACTATAACTTATCACAGTCATTGTTGGTATCCAACCCAACATTTATTCATGATCCTAGTTATATGTCCCCCCCCCCCCCCCCCCCCTCATACAAATTAATGTTGATACTTCATTTGGTTACTAAATGTAACCTTAGGACTCATAATCCAATCAACAACCAAACACTATTTGGTTTACTTCCTTAGAACAAATCTTGATTACAAGGTTCAGTAGTATTTAATTAGGTTACTATGAGTAACCTTGAGTCCAAAGCTTGTCATATAAAAATTAGTAACCTCTTTGTGGTTACTATGGGTATCCTTTTATTACCCGGCCCAATTAATTATTTCTTTACCATAAATCCTTACTTATAATTATTTATTTTTCAAAAATAGTAAAACTATGAATTCTAAAAACCTTTTCTGAAAATAGTTCCAAAACTCAGTTATCAGTGTATGTGCAGAAACTATCTAATCCTGCACTGTTTTGAAAATCCTGTGCAGGAATTTTCTGTTCTCCTGCCCAGTTTAAAAATTCAGTTTTACTTTAAAGTCGGTTTTGAATTTGCAAAAGTCTTCCATGAAAGTTGTAGTCTTAGGGATTCCTACAACTTTCATGTTTTGACTTTCTTCAAATTTGGCCTCTAAAGGCCTCAAACCTGGTTTCCAGATTACTACCCTGCTTGGACCCGAAACTGGCAGCTTCCTTTTATGTTGTTTCTTACGCAAAATTACGTACACACTACCTCAAACGGTTAAAACCGTGAGCCTACGACAAACATGCAGTGCATTTACTTACATTTTCCATGCCATACATCTCATACATACCATACTATTTACACATAAACCCTAATGGTAAATGCTACCATTACTAGGGTTTTTGGGGTTATTCAAACCCTCCACATATCATGCAACATAAATCCATTGTCAATAATCTAAAGATCATTCTTAAACATCTTGGGGACATATAACAAACACTTAGTGAGCATACACCCTTAGCACATGCCATCTAAAGCATAACTTAAAAAAAAAAACACATACAACCATATAATCACACTCTCTAAACCCTATCATGCACAAATTAAGCTCAATAAAACCATTACATGAAGAAAAAAAAGAACATGAGCTTAAGCTCTTACATTCCATACTTGAAATACACTTTAAAAAAAATCTTGCTTCAAACTTGAATAAAACTTAAGGATTGAGAGGGTTTACCTCAAGGATTTGGGAGATGATCTTTAAACTTGAATCCAACAAATTTCTTTCTTTTTTTTTTTTTTCTTCTCCAAAAATCTGACCAAGCCTTGCTCTTCCTCCTCCCTTTGTGTTCGGCCTTTGTGGGGATTTGTGTAACTAAAAAGTGAACTAAAAGTCTTAGTGGAACTAAATGGTCAAATGAACTAATACTTCACCTATTTATAGGTGATTTAGATCTCTTCCAAAATTGCATAATAATCCCCCAAAAATGAAGTAATTGCTCAAAATTCATGCAAGGTGGCCGGCCATTGGGAGGTGGCTTGGTGACTACGTAAATGTTTAATGCTTACTTTTGGAATTCTTTCCATAATTTTCTAAAATTCCAAAAAAATCCACATTAATTATCTTTTGGTGAGGTGTTTCCCAATTAAGACTCATTTGGCTTGATTTCCAAAATACAGTACAATATCATACTAATTTAGATATTATCAGTACTATTTATATTTAATAACAATACTGTTATGTTAAACTACAGTCCAAAATTCATCTATGTTTAACTGGACTGTGTAAAAAATTTTCTCCGGACTTGAAACCTCTCGGCCTTAATACTCTAAATATTGAGCTTGATTTTTCTATAATAGTCCCGTACCTTATTCTCACTTCCATATTCATAATGACGATTTTTCACAGTATAATTTCGTATTGTTTATTATACTACAGTACCGTCTCCGTCATATCTTAAATTTTCCTAGTCAAACTTTGACCGGAATAAAATTATACATAAATCCTAATTCTGATAAAATCAGATTAGGCATTTCACATAAACATACATAATACAAACTTTGATTTCAAATAACAGAAATCGTAATTTGCATACAAGTTGGTTATTACAAAAATAATGTCTCAAAATTTATTTTTAATTAAAAATGTTTATCCCATAATCGTTCCTCCCATTTTCCTATCACATATTGTCATGTTTCCGTTCCAAATTCCTCTGATGCCACATCTTACCCTTTTCATTTATCTGTAATATGAATTAACTTATATAAGTAAGGGCTTAATATGACACTTAAATCTCACAAATATAAATAGTATTTTTTTCATCATCATAAATTACTTGTCTTATGTACTTAAACTTCCGGAGTTGTATCTCCTACTATACCGATTTGAGAAATTGTCCTGATTTAAACAATATCTCATTATTAGATAGAATCATAGTAATATTACTTTATTCATTTTATAAACTTAATTTACTTATATCATAATTAACCTTAACAATTATTATTATTTTTATTTTTATTATTAAGTGTTAAATAAATTTCTACTAATTATTATTTAATTAATTATTTTGATTAATTAATTAATCAATTGATTAATTAATTAGTTAATTAGTTAACTAATTAATTAAGGAATAGTTAATTATTATTTTATTTAATTGACTAATTATAATTAAATTATATAATTTAATTGACTTAGTAATAATTATCTTAATAATTTAATTATGTTACTTAAATATTCTTTCTCATATAATAATTATTAATTATTAATTCTACCAGTAATAATTAATAATTTGATTAATCTAATAATTAATATTTAGTTTATCTCTAGTTAATCATCCATTATTATTTTTGATGATTACATCAATGGTTGATGATTTATTAATCTATAATTAATCATGTATTGTAGTTATGTAGTTATTCAACATAAAAATCTTGATTATTATATGCTAACTCTTATAATTAATTAATTAGTTATTAATTAATTACTTACTTTATTAATTACATTTAGTTATGTATTAATTAATTAATTAATTAATTAAGTAATTAATTAATAAATAATTCAAGATGACAAGGAGTCACCTATGGGTATATCTCTATTTATTATTGGGCTAGCCCAACCCCTAAGTTATGTTCATCTAGTTGGGCTAAGGTAATCTCTTGATATATGCTCGGTAACCATCTAGTATACTTTATCTTGGCCCATTTAAAACTTGTGATTTAATTTTATAAAGTTAGGGTTTCCACATTATTTGATCATACACTTAAAAATCAACTCATTTCATAACTAAATATGTTCATATGTTATGGCTTACCTTTATGTCACATTTTAATGTTTATTCATTTTATCGGTGTAGGATTTTAACTTGTAAGATTTATTTAGACTTGAGTATAATTCTGTTTTGGACACTTGATGACTTGTTGGAAAGCTTGAAACATCTAGTTTCTGTCTTTTTAACTTGTTTTCTAAGGTTTTAAGTATTTCAAACATTAATGTGGACGTTTTTCTAAGTGTCTTATGGTAAAATCCCATATTACCATATTACACTTCATTTTAAGGGATTTATTAAAATTAATATACATATCCGTTTTAAACACATGATATCTCATTTTGAAGCTTAAGATGTCTACTTTACAGTGCTAAAGTTATTTCCTTTATTACTTGAGTGACTCATGCCATTAACTTAGGTTTTGTTACTGTTGGTTTCACATTTGAACCATAAATCCAGATTTATAGGTAAGATTAGAAAAATCATAACAATTTACTTACAAGTCCAAATAAGACAAAAGATATGTCATTGGAAAGTTTATAATGTCTATTTTGTATGATAAGAACAGTTTTATAAGACGTTAAGGTTTACTAACTCAAAAATTTCAAAACCCGTAGCTAGTACAGAGTTCCAGCAAGGATTTTCAGTTCGTAGCCCAAACTTGTAAAATTCGTCAAAAATTGCATATTTATCCGTTTAAGGCGTAAGATACCTTGTTGGAAAGCTTGAAGAATATAGTTTTTAGATCTATAACTTATAATCCAAAATTTTAAGGCTAAAGGGTTCGGAGAATAGAAAACCCGTGGCTGGTCTGCACCCAGAGATCCATTCTCTCCCTAGTTTTACGACACAACTTCAAACGCACATAACTTTAGACATATAAAAGCAAATCAAATGATTCCAAAGCCTAAAATGAAGCTTATCTTCTGTAGAATAATAACATATAATTTATTTTTCATACCAAAGTTTCTAATATATGTCATATCACCATAACTACCACAAACTCAAACAAGGTTCTTAGAACTTACCGAAATGCTCCGGGAATCCTTTAAGATCTCGAACCTTCCAAGTTCTTCACAAAAATTTTCCTAGGTAAGAAGAAGTCTAATATTAAGATTATAATTAAACATCATGCTTTAGTTCTCTAAAAATGACTAAAACATAAAGAATACCACTAGGTTACCTCTAGTAAAACATCCTCTAACTCCATCTTACACTTCTTCGATCTTAGAGACGGGGTTTCTTAGAGCTTGAAAATGGATGGAGGAGGATGTTAGAGATGTGTTGGAGGTGGAGAATTGTAATATCCGAAATTTTGATGACTCTAGATTTCCTTAGAAACAAGGAAAACCTAAGTCTGGATCAAGATTGGAATGGAATATCAGTATAAGTTTGAGTTCTCGATTAAACGGTTACGAGACTCAATAATAGATTACCTAGCCAAGCATTAGGCCTTTTAAGGAAAAATGGGAAGAAAAATCCTATGATTTCATGTTGGTTAAAATTTGACCGAAAAAGTCAAAATTGACTAAAAAGTCAATGGATTGACTAAGAACAGTCAAATGTATGACTGTGCAGTAATTGGAAAAGCAGTATTGGAAATATACTGCGAAAATTATCTTTTTGGACAAGATAGCTGGAATAAGCTTTGAGACCACCCTAGAAAAATTAAGCACACTAAGTTGGATATCAAAGTCCTAATGACTTTCAGAAATAAGAAGAAAATTTTTACAGTCCATTTTTACGCAGATAAATTTTGGACTGCAGACAAGTATAACAGTACTGAATTGTACTGTGTATTAGTGAACACAGTATTGGATTTATCTGTGTTAGATTAAAAGTGGACTGCATTCTAAAGGAAAAGCCAAACAAGGCCTTATGATGACATAGCCTTATCTTGGATTTATGACATCATAATTGGATTAAATAAGCTTGGAAAGAAAACCAAGAACTCTCTAGAACAAGATGACATGGCCGGCCACCTCAGGGACAAAAATGCCAAAATTTTATCTTTAGGGGTTAAAGTGAAAATTTTGGAAAATTGATGATGTAAGCGAAGTGATGTCATCAAGATGATGTCATCAAGGTGAGATAAGCTTGGCTTGTTCACCAAGAAAGCAACCGGCCACCTAGGGGGCATTTTTGTAAGAATTTTCACTTTTGGGGCAAAAGTGCAAATTTTGGAAATTTGGTGATGTAAGCAATGAGGTAAGCGATGATGTAAGCCATGATGTCATCCCTTGCTTGCTCTCCAAGTCTTGGCCGGCCACCTTGACACCTAGCATGCCAATTGCATGATTTCCTCTAAGTTTAGGGGCTAAAATGCAAATTTTGGAAAGTTTGCATTTGCCTATAAATAGGGGTGGCATTTAATAAAAAAAATCAGAAAAAGCAGCCAAACTCTTGCCATTCTTCTGCAGAAAAATCCGAGAGAGAGAGGAGGAGAGAAACCAAGAGAGAACCAAGAGAAAAGTTGGAAAAAGCCAAGGGAGGCTAGTTAGTGTGCATGTTCGGTTTCAAGCTAGAAACCAAGGACAAATCTGGAAATTTTGGACCCAATTTCTGGACAGTGGCCGTGCATGGGAGAGGAAGAAAAGGGAGGGGAAATCCGGACTTGATGGCAGCCAAGGGGGAGTGAGGAAAAAGTTGGAATCCAAGCTTGTGAACCAACATCCAAGCTCTAGAGGTAAGACGCCTGCAGCATTACTTGATGGGCCATGGAGACGATGCAGCGAGTGAAGGGCGGTGTGGGATACCATTACGCAATATTTTCCGCAAATGTTTTTAAGTATGATGTTGTATATGGATGTGATGTAATGTTTCCAAGGTCCGATTTAAAAGGTCATGGTAACCTTATAATCGGCATAACAAGTAAAAAGGGGTAGACATGATGAAGTTTACCCGTCAGTACAAGTTAATTCAAGTTGAGTTTCGAGTTATGATTTTTAAAATAAAATTTAAAGTTTTAAAGTTTAAAGAAAGAAAAAAAAAATTTATCCTGAAATTTTCGGTAAAACAATGATTTAAGTTAAGCAAGTGTGGTAACGGCCCACGTTTACGTAGTATGCCCCTACGTGGACGGGTCGGGGCGTTACAAGAATAGTATTGGTAGTTCTTCTTTTGTTTTGAACTTGGTGGTGGTTAGAGAGCTAGGGTTTGTGAGTTTAATTTGTGTGAGAACAAAATGAGGTATTATGGGTTTATTTTCAGCTAGCTTTTACCCTAACGGGAGCTGTATTTTGAGGGGCAAAATTGGAAATTTTTGGCTGAAACAGCCCTTACATGGACGCCACTTTTGGGAGGGGTTTTTGGGGTGAAATTTGGTTCAACAAAGTGGAGATAAATGGTCACTTTCACTTGTCATTTCCTAAGGTCAACTTGCGTAAATAAAACCATGCCATTTCTTACACAAGGTTGCATGCATGCAACACTTCCTTCTTTTCTCATTTGTTCACATTTCCCTTTGCTTTGTAACCACAAAATCGATTCCCTCTAGTCCTAGTCAAATTTTATTTTGTTTTTCTTTCTTTCAATTTCTACCATTGATCCAAGGTTGTCATCTTCATTCTCATCCATTAGATCTTCCAACACACTAATCCTTACCCTAAGTTCTTATTGGTCACTTAACTTCCAAAGTTTGGCCATTGATTTGCCTAGGATTCTCTAACATTAAATATACACCATTGATTTCAAATCAAGCATAATTTTTGATCAATTTTCCACCTTTGGATTTCCTAAGAGTAAACACTAATAATTCATCTTCTATCCATGTAACACATTAATTCTCAATCATGCTCTCAAAGCTTGACTATTGATATGATTAAAATAAATACTAAGATCATTAAATCGACCGATTAATAAAAACCGGAGTTCTTCCCAAAAATTATCATTATCCCCCTAATGCGACATAATAAATTTTTCGCACAAATTTATATGTCGTTCAATTCATAGGGAAAAAAGAAAAGAAAAGTGGGCAAATAGGCCAGATGTTTAGTACATTTATACTAGCGAGGATGGAGCTCAGTGATTGATGTCTCATTAACAGATGCCTGACCAGAATGACTCTTGGAATGATCTGATTTTGTCACCATTGAACCCAAATCGGACGCCAATGGCATATCCGATCCAATGTTGCTATGCACAAAGAAAGTTGGTTGCGAGGGCACAGGGAGAGATAGAGAGTTGCTATTTAGCATTAGAACAACGGTATTCATGGTTGGTCTAAGAGCCACATTTTCTTAGACACACAATAGTCCAATGTGGGTGTATCTCATTGTTTCGGATCTTGAACCAGCTCTCACTAAGGGATCTACGATATTTGAGGCTGTTCCGTCCCTCCAATTTCTCCACGCCTGCAACGATATTAGATGCAAACATGTTAGATATAAAATTAATTTGATTTGATTAAAACTCTATTGAAGGTGTCGCTTTTTGGCTAAAGTATGATCTAATCTTGTACTTACACAACTTAAAAGGTCTTCTACATGCTCTCCATCGCGGAAACAATTATTCTTCTGTCCACTCACTATTTCTAATAGTAACACACCAAAACTAAATACATCGGACTTGATCGAAAATTGTCCATGCATAGCATACTCTGGAGCCATATATCCACTGGAAAAAAAAAAAAAAGAGTCTTAGCAATCTATATTTGTTAAACACGTAACTAATTAGAAAGAACCTATTTTTACATGACAACTTTCAACATGATGAATATGTGCTAAGATTTGGCCAAGTCTGACATGTACTTACTAGGTTCCCACAATTCTACTCGTACTGCCTTGAGTTTGATCAACAACAAACAACCTCGCCATTCCAAACACTACTACAGAATGTGGATTCCACGACGGTTTTTAACCGTCGTGGAAGAAATCCACGACGGTTCTCCAACCGTCGTGGAATCCAGAGTCGTGGAATCTTTTCATATTCCACGACGATCTTTTTACCGTCGTGGAATAGATAAAATAGGGCCAAAAAATGGATTATTTAGAACCATACCACGACGGTTTTTGATGGAAAAAACCGTCGTGGAAATGAATATACCACGACGGTTCTTATGGGCTACCGTCGTGGTTGATTGATCTACGACGACGGGTTTTATCAAGTCACCGTCGTGGTATTCATTATACCACGACGGTTATTTCATGTCACCGTCGTCGTATTACTACATACCACGACGGTGATTTGTTAGAAACCGTGGTGGTAGAGCAATATACCACGACGGTTCGAAACATCCACCGTCGTGGTAGTTCTCCTTACAACGACGGTGGCTTTATTGTATAATAAAACCGTCGTGGTATATTGATCTACCACGACTGTTTATATATTTAACCGTCGTGGTAGGTTATGTACCACGACGGTTCTTTTCTAAACCGTCGTGTTATTTATAATTCCACGACGGTTTCTGTTGAAAACCGTCGTGGTATGTTGTCAAGTGAACAAAACAAATTACAACTCGTTCATTTTGAATACCAGTTCATTCATTCATCCCATGGATTAATTACACAGTCAAGAAAAAAAAAATAACAAAACTGATATCTTAAATATAATGTCACAATGTACAAAAAAATTAAATATAGCGCCTATACAAAATTCAACATCATGCTAATGTGCTCAATATTGTATGAAGCGCATGATATATTGTGTCCACTCCTGCCTAACCAAATTCAAATCAGCTTCGGTATAAGACGTCTTCTTTTGAAGTAGGGCAAGGCCATCGACGGTCAAGCATATTTCTCGCATGAACCCCAATACAAAGTAGCCGCATTGCACATTTCCTTGTTGTATTGGGCAGCGAGCAGTCTGAATCAACGTCTGTAAGTTGCGTCGCTTTGTTATTCCTCGTCCCACTAGCAACTTCCAATCGTTTAGTGCCCTAACAAACCAACAAATGTCAATACATCCAGAACTACAACAACAAGAATATCAATCTAATCATTAATACCAACATCAAAGAATACTTACAACGTAATTAGCTGTTGAAAATCTTCACCCGGATCGTTTCCAAGAGGATTAAAATAGAGGACCGAGTCATCCCACGGATTAATAACAGCCAATATCCAATGTTGGCCGCTGTTATATGGCATGAGAACAAGCCTTCCCCTTGGTGTGTTTGTTATGATCCGGATGATATTGTCGGCTCTCTCTCTAATGTACGCTACGCGATCTACATTCTGTTGCACTGGCGAGACAAGGAATGGAGAAACAAAGTCGTAACGCTGCTCCATTCCGGCTTGTGCACAACAATCCGCTAGATAGCTGCAAAATAATTAAGTCAAACTTGCAGCCCGAAATCTATTGTAATACAGTATCACGGTACTAATTGGAACAAGAAAAATGACATTACCTGATGTAAACCATTATACTGCTTGCACTAATTTCTTGAAAAGAAATGAAATGGTATACATCTTCATACCCAATATATATGGGCATGTCATCAGCATTGACAGACTGTTGTTGTGGGCACGCGATCTGGGTACCGTCAGTCAAGCACCGTTGTGCGTAGTTCGCCAAGCGTCTCATATCAACCGGAATGGCATCAAAGTCAAACCTCAGTTCTTCTTCACCGGTTTGCTATTGTACCTCCGGTTCTGAGTGTAGTTTCTTCCTCCCGGCTCTCTTCTTTATAAATTTGGTTCACTTGGCACTTGGCTCGGGAGCTTGACTGGGACCTCGGCTGGCCTGGCTTAAACTGCTTTGCAGGACGATGTTTTTTTTGGGCCACGCAACAAACCCCCCGATGGCCTCTTCAATATAGGTGGCTTCATCCGTCGGAATCGGAAGGAGTGCACGTTTAATTTTTGGGACGTTGATTGTCACACGCACATTCCCCTCGCCTAATGGAATCCCATGGACTGTGTCGGTTGGAACACAGTCCATGTATGCCCTGCCAATTACAACCAGAACTTCTCCACCATTAATGACATCAGTCAAGAAAAGCTGGCATTCCTTACTTTCATTAGGCATGGGCTGCTGATCCGACGGGCCGGCTTCCTTCTCATTGACGGTGCAACTAGCCTTGACACTGTTGTGTTGATCAACAGCAGGTTGGGATGCTTCCTCAGCCATCGTCTCACGGTCGATACCGTGCTTTGCACAAAGTTCCTGCACCGTTCTTTCCAAGGCAGCCAACTGTCGTTTCATGTTGGAGACTTCAGGATTCTCCCTCGATATATTCATGGCATTGTAGTATTGCGTCTGCGTGACAAATTTTGACTGCCCACGAATACGACCGGAATGCTCGGCATTGCCCAAAGACTTGGTCAAAATGTCCTCCGTACCCACGGATTCGAAGCTGCTTTGCGTCTGTTGTTGTGTTAAATCGTCCTATAACAAATACACAATATGTTATTGAGCCCGTAAATATAATGGAGACAATCGTGGCCGAACATCAAAAACATTTCGTATACTTACTATTGTTTCGCCAATAATTTTAACCGACGGATTCTTGTACTGTCCATCGGATTTGAGACGCGTGTCCCGCCAAATAACATGTCGGGCAGCATATTCCCCCGTCTTCTCGAACTGCAGTTTAGCAATTAAACATAAGAAACATACATAAAACACGTAATGTGAATTAACCAATTATTGAGTTGAAGTTGTTTGGCAAAGTAATTAACGTACGATTTCTTGATCGCGTTTCCTATATCCGTCACGGCCTGTCGTAGATCCGTATACGCTCTTTTTCCTGATCTCAGTTCCTTGTTGGGAAAGCCGCTTGAAATCAGCCGTCTGTCGATACGTAATAAACCTTTCCCAATCGTCCTGGCTGATGGTTGGGTAATTACTTACCACTTTGGCCGGTCGTCGCCAAACGGTTTCTTCGTGGATATGATCCCTAACAAAGGCTTGGTACAGATCATATCTGAAACCCTTCGCCGACTCCCCACATGACTTCAAAACCTGTTTTTTGTGCGATTCGTCAACAGTGAATGAAGTGACTACTTCCAACCACACTCGTTCTTTCCCAAATCAGCACTTCTGAAGTCAGCAATCCAAATGGGAATGTGCTCCCGAGCAAGCACTCCAACCCAACTCTGTAATTCATCACCTCCCTTGCCTAATGGTTGTCCTTTCGCGTCAAAGAAAACCGGAATTCGTTCTCCCCTCGTCCTAACAACGTGCACTCTTTTAAGGAGAGTTGCTCGTCTTTTTCCATCTTCATCAGCATTGAATCTTGGTGCGTTCGTTCGTCGTGGTTTCGAAGCTTGAGTTTGGGTTGAGCAATCCTCCTCGTGAGAGTTTGACATTGTTAATCAATCTGAAAAAAAACTGCAACACGAACCGTTATAAACAAAGCATCATTGACATTAAATCATTACAAAGGCCTTGGTTCTGAAACACATTACTATCCAAACATATAACGAACAAAAACATTTAACGAACCAAAATCATGACCTTTTAACCTTAAAATGCCCAAAGCCGAGCCAAACACATCCAATTTAAGGAACTCTAAAACTAAATATCAAACAAATTAAGAGGCATTTAATCAAACGTGTTATCAACCTAAGCCTTACCCAACTATTTAAAATAAACCTAAATGACTAAGACAATCAACAGCAAGAAATGAATATTTTCGCAAACCACATTCATATGCTTTATGCTGTAACAAACAGAAATTTCATTCCCCGAACTTGAAATTTAGACAAGCAATATAGAGTTCAACTTACCGGCGTGTAGAGCATGGGCACGGGCAGATTGGTTTCTAGTATGGGCCAACACGGGTTGTGGGCGGCGAGAGAAACTTGGAAATGACCGAAAAACCTTGGCGTTGGTGGAGGATTGAGCGAGGAATGGAGTGTCAGAAGATTGTAAAAGACAGTCGATGGAGTCGGATGAGAGAAAATTTTTTGGGCAAACTTGCGATTTGATCAGTGAGTGAAAAGATGAGCAGAGGTTTCGAATGAAATGGGTTGGGGAAAAATGGTGTCTGTTTGGGTTTTATTAAATGCGGGAAAAATTTAACCTATTCATAAAAATTTTAAAAGAGCCGCCTTAATCCTACCACGACGGTCTTTTAAAAACCGTCGTGGAAAGAATTCAAATTTCGAAGCCTACCACGACGGTCTTTCATATCGACCGTCGTGGTAGACTTCATGGACGGATTCCACGACGGTTTTATAATTGACCGTCGTGGTATAGAATTAAGGGGCCGGCAAAATCGAAAAGGATGTGAATATACCACGACGGTCTTTTAATAAAACTGTCGTGGTATATCAATATATTACGACGGTCCTAATAAAGACCGTCGTGGTATGTAATATACCACGACGGTCTTTTCAAAGACCGTCGTGGTATAGCAATATATTACGACGGTCTTAATGAAGACCGTTGTGGTATATGAGATACCACGACGGTCTTTTAAAAGAACCGTCGTGGTATCTTAGATACCACGACGGTCTTTGAAAAGAACCGTCGTGGTATCTTTCGAACATGCAAAATTTATATTCAACTTTATACCGTAATCCAGATAAGCGGCCAATCCTGATAGTTGTGCAATTATTCACCACTGTTGCTATATGCTTCCATACACTTTTGCATGTATAAATAATCAATGATACATATTTATCGCGTAAATAAAAACCCGTATCGAAATGTTTACAACGTAAGAAACGTGAACTTGTATGTTAAGCAATTTTTCCCTTCTTTTTTTTGGGCTTCTCGACACATGTCCACTTGACGTCCAATCGAAGTAAGTGTGAAACGTCGTCGTCAAAATCATCAATCTCATGCACCGGTGGCAAACCCTTTGTAAAAGGTGGAATCTCGGTGCAATCTTCAATATCTTCTTGGCCATCCCGGATTGATCTTGGCTTCATTGGCACGACCAAAGATAACTCTAAATTTGCAGGATCCGTTGTATAAAATACTTGTACCGCTTGTGACGCCATGATGAAAGGATCATTTTTGTAGCCCAATCGCCTAAAGTCCACTACTGTCACGCCGTCACTATCAACCTTAACATAATTATTGTCAGCCCACTTGCATTTAAATAGGGCTATTCGCAAGCCACAATAATCAAGTTCCCAAATATCTTCAATGAATCCAAAGTAATTCATGGAACTATATACCGGATTCTTGTCCTTTGCGGATGAAATATGCATAGACTCGGCCCGAAGTGTGACATCACTATTCTGTACGGGATGCTTCTCATCTCTTGCCCGAGTGTAGAAGGAGTGGCCATTCACCAAATACGATGTATATCTTGTGACTATCGATGATGGACCTCTGGATAGCTTCATTACGTCCTGTGAAACGCCTTGCTTCATATGCAAGTATTTTCTTATCCACTCCCGAAATGACCGATTCTGCTCATCTTGAAACCACTTCTCACTTCTTCCTTTTCTTGGATTCGCAACTCTTAATTCCGCCATATGGACTTGAAAGAAAGGCTCCATTTCCTTAGCATTGTGCAGAACATACAAACATGCTTTTTCCCATTCATCTTGATTTACCGGTGAATGAACGGCCGCAGAGAGTCCTTTCGATATAAATGGCCCGCTCGTTGGCAACCCTATTGGGTCCGCGTTGGACAAATACTCAGAACAAAATTCAACAGCTTCCTCGGATATGTAGTTTTCCACTATACAACCCTCCGGCCTATTTCGGTTCTTCACATATCCTTTCAAAACCTTCATGTACCTTTCAAAAGGATACATCCACCTCAAATACACCGGGCCACATAACTTAACTTCCCGAACTAAGTGCACACAAAGATGGATCATTATATCAAAAAAGGATGGTGGAAAATACTTCTCAAGCAGGCACAAGGTCATAATCAATTCCGATTGTAGCGAATCTAACATCATTGGATCAATTACCTTGGAGCATATCGAATTGAAGAATGAGCATAACTTTGTAATTGCGTATCTCACATCTCTGGTTAGAACTCCCCGCAAAGCAAGTAGTAATAATTGTTGCATCAAGATATGACAATCATGTGATTTCATTCCAACGAGCCGCAAATCTTTTGTAGCACCCCAACCTACGTAGGGTTGTTACCATACATACTTAAACTTCCATAACTGCTTAACTTACTTAGAAAATTGAACATAAATTTTTTTTAAACTTACATTTAAAACAGGGTTACTTGTATAGAACGTATTATGCATACATAATTATTACAACTCGATTGAGTCTTAAAATCCTCATAACTTTATACCACGTAACTCACTTTAATATACATATATATTTAAACTTCATAAAACTTGCAGAAAATTTTGCGTAGTGGTATCCCACACCGCCCTTCACCCTCCGCATCATCCACCTAGCCCACCAATTTAAGCTGCAGGCCTCTTTCCTGCAGTATGAAATATACTGATGAGCTTTCGCTCAGCAAGTACAAACATAATCTCACAAAACTTAACAAATATCGTGCAACTTATGCATGAATCATTTATGAATATTTTATGACCAGTTATTGACTTGAACTTATTATCTTGCTTAACATTTGGGCCCCTAGTGTACGTACCAAAGCGCGCAAGCCTCAGAACGTCAGGGTTTGCAAGGCCCTTAATAGTTCTGGAAAACATGAACATAACCCTTCCCACATTAATGGAAGGTTGATTATCACTTTACCCTCACGCATCAACGAGAGGTTGATAATCACATACTTGAACTTGAACATACATGATCCTCCCTCATCAACGGGAGGTTGGTACGACACCTTACTTGTCTCGGTTTAGTCTTAGTCTCGTTATATTTCCAAGACTAAGAATCTTTACATGTGATCTTAACAGTCATGATGCATATGAGATCAGACATAGCATAACTTGATTGTATCATGGCTTAACATAGCTTATCATGACCTATCGTATCATAACATGGCATCACTTAGCATAACTTGGCATCATACATGACATAACATATCATAACATTGCATGACATAACATAACATGTAATTATGTCGTGATTTCGAAAATAGCTTACTACTTTCCATACTGCAGGTGAGGTTTGTACTTACCTCGATTACTATATTCACTAATGTGTCGCTCCAAATCCGGACACAATAGCAGGTTATCCCCTGCTATAATAAAGAACATAAATAAGAATTAAAGATGTTGGGGATTTAACCAACATTCCAACATAACCCTAGTTATTAACTTATCTTAGTATAAAAATATCAAAACATAGTATAAACCTTAAAACTTTACTATTTTATTTAAAACCCTTGAATTCTGAAAATTATATTTGAAATCCGTCCTTGAATTGATTCTTTTCTAACAAATCTGTTTCGAATTTAAAATCATTTCCTTCATGAAAGTTGTAGACCTTGAAGGTTCCTACAACTTCTATTTTAAACTTAAAATCCAAATCTGACCCTAACATACACGTATATGCCTTTGAAAATTCTTCGACCATTTTTCTTAACTCAAATTTTGGTCTCGGGTTTTAGAAAAATAAAGGTCTTAGAGGCCTTATTTTCAAAAACAGTCCGCGTTGGCCCCTAGGATTTTCCCTTCTCTACAACTTTGTAGTTTTGATCTTTTCAAGATTCGGCCTCTAAGGGCCTCAAAATTCGCTTTCAAAAATACTGTCCGAATCTACCCGAAACTGGCAGTTTTCGGTTCGTTTGAGATTTAGGTGAACTACCGTGCACACTACCTCAAACGGATTCCCCGTGAGCCTAAGTCAAGCATGCAGGCGTTACCTAACCATTTCATACTCATATAATTTCTTAAAACCAAAAATCTTAAACTTTCATAAAATCCTAATTTGAAACTAGCATGACCGAAACCGAAAACTATATTAAGCATAGTACTTGATTTTGCCTATCATAAGCTCATATTTATACATAATATCACACTCTTAATCTTCTTAACAAAAACATAAATGAAACTAGAGATTAGAGGGGTTTACCTCAAGCGTCACAAGACAATTCTAGCTTAAGGTTTTGGAGGTTTTCTTTCTCACTAAACCAACATCAATCAACCGAACTATTTCCAGCTTTTCTTCACTTTTTTTTTTTTTTTTTGCTCGGCACTTAAAGAAAAGGAAGACAGAGAAGGAGCTGCCTAACCAACGTTTTGTTGTCTAAAGGTTTGTAATGGCTCACACCACACGTATATATAGGTGAATGGGAAGGGAATTCCATTTTGAATTCTCTTATTCCTAGCTTTGCTTATTAGCTTCCACGGACAGCATATTGCTTCCAAATCCCCTTAGGTGGCCAGCTGTGAAGGGTCTTAGTGGACACATAACCTAGCCTAATTATTGACTCATCCAAGCTAGACACCTTAGGTGTCTTCACCTTGTGTTGGACGGCAATGAAGTGGCAGCACTAGCTTGCCTTAATCAAGCTAAGCAAGCTTATTCACTTACACTACATACAACACTTGTCATTCACTCAAACTTTTTGAAAAACTATTATCTCAAAGCTGCAAATTAGTTCCTAAGAGTAGCTTATTTACTTATTGGAACTAAGTGGTGGCCGGCCAAGGAAGAATCAATTGGAAGCAAATGGTTAGACTAACTAAGTTAACAAACTTAGTTTACTTCCTTAGTTTTAACATAACTATGGTAACTAAATTTTGTAACCAATCCTTGGCTTAGTTGAATTTGAATAATTAGTAAGAAAAATCTATCATAATCCTTCTTGAAATTCATCATAAGGTAGCCGGCCCTTACTTGCTAAATATAAAAGTTGCAAAATGCAACATAGCTTAATATGCAAAACTACTTTGCTTACTAAGCAAGGTTAAAATTGTGTGGTATCAAATTCTAATGAACTTCAAATTTTTCATACCTTGCCTATTGGTCCTTAATAGCGAAATATCAGCTCATTAACCCTTAATGTGGCCGGTTCCCTTAAGTACAAGTGTAGGCAAATGATTGGTCAATTTTGAACCAATCAAAACCTAACTTGATTCCTTGGTCTCCAACTAGGTTAACCAAATTTAAAAAAAATCATCATAAGCTAAATTGAACTAGGAAATCTAACTAGAAAAATCCATAGTTTCATAAATTTACAAATTTATCTATCGAACCACAATTTTTCCCAAAATTGCACTTTGGCCCCTAAAGGCGAAAATATTTGCACTTTAGTCCCTGTAAAGTGGCCGACTATGGTGATAGCATTAGGCCTCCAATTCTTGCTTAATAAATCACCTAACACTATCTTAAAATCCATAACCATTCACTTTTCTTAAAATTACATATTGGCCCCTATAGACAAAATATTTACATTTTAGTCCTTAAAGGGTGACAAATTTTCAAAGTGAGATTTGTCATTCTTTTTAAGACCTTACTTGGCTTAACTCCTAAACACAGTTCATTCTCATACTGGCATACATAATCAGATACTGTTTTCAACTGATAACAGTATACTTGCACTGGACCATTATCCAGATTTTGTTTGAACTACGTCTAGGGTTCTCTTAAAATTAGAAACTACTAACAAAGAATCATAAATCATGGATTTGCCTTTTACTACAAAAAGGTCTTTCATAAATAAATTATCGAATCTTTCAACTAAGAATTCGATAATTTCATTGATAAAACATAACACATTCACATTCATAGCACATAAACATTTCTAATTACAAACTTTGATTGTTCACAACAGAAATCAAAATTTGTAAACAAGCTGGTCATTACATCTTTCATCGAAACCAACCTTTTGAAGTTAGAAGAGTACCCACTTGGCACTTTCACGGAAGCAAGCCACTCACAAAGCTTTCTCTTTTCGTGCCTAGATAATGTGTGCTTCGCCGGTGGTAAGTAAGTGCCGTTCGATCTTTTATCGGGGAGCAAATTCGGTCTAATCTTCATCTCTTTAAGATCCAACCGTGCCTTTTCACCATCTTTAGTCTTATTTGGAATGTCAAGCAACGTGCCCACTATCGACTCACAGACATTTTTCTCAATATGCATAACGTCTAAGCAATGCCGTACGTAAAGTGACTTCCAATATGGAAGTTCATAGAAAATTGACTTCTTCTTCCAAGGGCCATCAACAGCTGGATCCTTATGTTTTCTCTTTCCCAAAACTACGTTGACATCTTTAACCATCTCAAAAACATCTTCGCCAGTCAAAATCCGAGGAGCGATTCTTTCTTCGGTATTACCATCAAAAGCCTTCTTCTGTTTGCGATAGCGATGATTTTTCGGCAAGAACCTCCGATGACCAAGGTAAACGGTTTTCCTACCGTATTTCAACCTGATGGAAGATGTTTCCTTCATACAAATGGGACAACCTATAGAACTCTTCACAGGATAACCAGAGAGGTTGCCAAGTGCAGGAAAGTCATTAATTGACCAAATCAACATTGCGCGAAGATTGAACGTATCTTGACGGTAAGAATCTCTTACTTGTAAACCATCATCCCACAACCTGTTTAGGTCATCGATTAATGGTGCCAAGTAAACATCAATATCATTCCCTGGTTGTTGAGGGCCTGATATCAATAATGTCAACATCAAGAACTTCCGCTTCATGCAAACGTCTGGAGGGAGATTGTAGTTGACAAGTATGACTGACCAGGTACTATGCCGACTACTCATGTTACTGTGCGGGCTTATTCCATCCGTCGACAAACCGAGACGTAAATTCCTTGGTTCTGCACTAAAGTCTGGATGATTGTAATCGAAGGTCTTCCATTGCGGTGCATCGGCCGGATGCCTAAGCTTGCCATCGTCTACACGTGTATCGTGATGTCATGTCAAACTCTTAGCATGTTTTGCATTACGGAATAAACGGCGGAAACGTGGAGCTGGTGGAATGTACCATAACACCTTCACCGGCACTCCTTTACTACCATTCGATGGAATCTTGCCCTTCTTCCATCTTGACTTATTACAAACCGGACATTCATCTAAATCTTCATTTTCTTTCCGATAAAGTACGCAATCGTTTGGACAAGCATGTATCTTTTCGTATTCCATTCCCAACGTGCTCAAAGTCTTTTTCGCCTCGTACATACTAGGTGGCACTTTGTTATCTGCCGGTAGAACATCTTTTAGAAAAGCTAAAAGAGTCGTGAAACTAGAATTCGTCCACCCTCCCGACGCTTTCATATTCCATAATTTAACCAATGCCCCTAATTTTGTATATTTTGTACACCCGACGTACAAGGGCGTTTCGGCATCATTAATCATTTCCTCAAATAACTCCGGACGGTGCACAAAGTTTTCTTCCAAATTATTTATCATATTGTACATAGATTCACCACCGTCTTCCTCCACAATCGGATCCTTATCTTTAGTACTAGTCTGACTATACTTAAAACCGACGAAATCTTCACCATGTAAATACCATGTTTGGTAAGAACAAATAATCCCATAAGCAAGCAAATGCCCTCTAACATCATCAATTGAATGGGATCTATGATTACCACAAGCTTGACACAGACACCGAATCTTATCGTCTTGCGTATGAGCTTTGGCAAATGACAAAAATTCTTCGACACCATCTTCATATGCTTTAGACAATCTATCAAACCACATCCATTTCCTATCCATGATTGCGCGCAAATCCTAAATCAATCAATAAAAGTTCTCGATAAGTCAATATAAGGTGTGCATCTTTTTTAATTTTTGGCATGAATATCATTAATTGCATGCACTTAATTCATAGCTAGTTATATATAAAGACCCCTGCTCATGCATTAATTAAATCAACAAGATATTTACTAAATTAAAACTCCAGAAAACATAACAAAACTAAAAGTACCATTATAAATTAAAAGCCGGCCCGGGAAATTTAGCTTAAAAAAACAAACTATAAATACATGGTAATATATATAGGATTTATATATAAATTAATTTTTTAATTATTTAACTGAAAAATCCAAACTAATTTAAATAAAACCAAATTAAAAATACATTGATCGTCATGAGATCACTTAATTAATTAAACACTTTGCAGTATATAACGTATCAAAAGCAATCCAACAAATTTTAAATTAAAATTTACATAATATGGCCGGGTTCGTAAATAAAAATATAATATAGAGGAAAACAACTTCCTTGTTTAGTTAATTTGTGTCATCATCACTTACAAAAACGACGGGAGAGCAGTAGAGGCGGTGGTTAGAATCCTTTGCGGTGTATGGAACTGTTGAAGGAGCGATCTGATATGATTTTGGTTCACGGCAGCAGCTCTACCAATGTGGAAAAAACAGGGCAACACCATTTATATAAGACTGAAAAAAAGTACGATGTTTCCACCACGGTTTTATGGAAACTGTCGTGTAAGAACGATATTACACGACGGTTTTTAGACAACCGTCGTGTAATCCACGGAACTACCACGACGGTTGTATAGAACCGTCGTGTAATAATCGAGATATTCCACCACGGTTCCCATAAACCGTCGTGGAATATTTATTTCCATGACGGTTTTACACAACCGTCGTGGAAATACAATATTCCACGACGGTTTCTGTTAACCGTGGTGGAAATCTAAAATTCCATGACGGTTTTCGGATGCCGCTTTTCTGTTCCGTGTTTTTGCCATCGTTTCCACGATGGTTTTTAAAAAACGGTCGTCCAATCTCAGTCGTGGAAGCGACATTCTGTAGTAGTGAAAATCCGAAATCTTAGGGTACAGTTCATCATCTAACAAAATATTACTAGGTTTTAGATCTCGGTGGATGATTCTCAGGCGAGAATCTTCATGAAGGTAAAGGAGCCCACGAGCAATGCCTCCTATAATTTTGTAGCGCCTTTCCCAATCTAAATTTGCACGCTTTCTGGGATCTACATATTGTGTGCATGCAAGTTATAATTCAAATAAAACTGTAAAGCATGTATATGCAATTACAGAGTACTCTTCAGACATTATGCACAATAGCATAGAAGTCAGTAGATATCTTTTCTATGTTTATGTATTAAAAAAAAAAAAAAAAAAACAGAGAAAGGCAACGTTACCAAATATGAAGCGATCAAGACTTGCGTTTGGAACAAACTCATATACGAGAAGCCTTTCATTTCCTTCCAAGCAGAAACCGAGGAGCCTTACTAGATTGCGGTGTTGAAGCTTGGCAACTAGTGAGACCTCAGTCTTAAATTCCTGATTTCCTTGACCCGAATTCCTAGACAACCTTTTTACAGCTATGTCTTGTCCATTGGAAAGCCTTCCCTGAAACAAAAAGATGAAACGAGGATATCAATTTCGCACAATCAGTTTTAAATATAATACTTTTGACTCGTTCAAACAAACAATCATATCGTTACCCTGTAAACAGGACCAAATCCGCCCTGTCCCAGCTTATTTGCCTCAGAAAAATTATCTGTTGCAACTATGATGGTGTCAAAACTGTATTGTAAGGATTCCGGACTTTCAAATTCTTCAACAGGTTCGTACAAGGGGCGAGCTTCAAGAACATAAATCAATTGAGTTATATTTGTCTAGATGGGATTGCAATCCATTAAAAAAATCCATAAGTTATCCAAACTCTTCTTGGCTAGTGCTACAAAAATATTTGGTAATCTTGATAACAATATACTCAGTGACGAAGACAGAAATTATTGGGCTATATATAAATTTTTCTACAAAATAAATAGGCTGAAAAGAAAGAAAAAGAAGTTGAGGAGGGGGACTAGGAGGAGGCTATTTGTAAATTTATACAATATTAGATAGGTCCAAATTGAAAAAAAAAAAAAGAAAAAGAAATGCACTATAATTATTGGATACACTAATATAAAATTAATATAGAAAAGCATAGGAAGATTATGCATGTCTAGTACCAGAATAGATTATATTGACCATAATCTGGGATTAAGAATACGAACTACAAACGAGAAGTATATAAGATGATCTAAACTTACTTTGAACCCTTCGCTTTTCCTTCTTTATTTTTAAAAACGCGCAGATGAAGATGATTAGTGCCAGAGCTACAACAGAACTTGAAACAACAACAATAATAACAGTCTTTCTTGATGTATTACTCTCTTTTCCTACAAAATCCAAAGCAATCTGCTCAGATCGAATCCTTAATTACAGGAGCTAAAATGATATTTAGTATATAACATATAACACTACCTCCTGTAGTGGTGGTAGTTTTCGGGGATGGCGGAGATGGAGGAGACAAGGTCGGCACCAGTGACGGTGGAGACAAAGCAAGTGGTGCGTCGGCTGTTGGTTCATAGAAGAGATAAATCTCATACCTGAAGTTACAATTGGTACTGATGACTCTTCCCCCTTTCTTCAAATCACCTAATTGTGGCAAAATCCCAAACGTGTAATCCAGACAATTGTTACAGCCTTGCTGCGACAAGTCTGGCGTGCACTGCACTAGTGCATATAAGGTTTGAAAGTCTGGTGCCGTAGTATTCCTTGTAGCGAATTTACGACGAGAACCGCCGGCTGCTGCTTGGTTTTTTAGGCCGTCCAATAAACTCCGGAGGTCTTTGGTAAATTCCTCCACATTAGAGGACACATTTTGGAGGTTCCACATATAGAATATTTGACCAGTCTCCGAGACGCCAAGCATGGAGCGGTTGGAGTAGCGCAACATGCATAAATCGTACCATCCGACTGCCTCCTGATTGGGGCAAACCTGTGTGAGACGCTGCGTGGCGTCGTTGAGGCAACTGCTGCAAACGTCGGGCTTAACATCTCCTCTGCACAGCCCGATTGCGTAAACTTTGTTGGAGGAATTGCCGAATGAGAGATTGAAAAAGCCGTAGCCGTTGCCGTCTTGGGAGGGAAGGATTGACAGGAGGTGGTTGAGGTTGGACTGGTAGATACTACTCGCGGTGTAATTGCCTTTGTCGTTGAGACAAAAGCAATACAGGAAGTTTGGCAGCTGAGCAGTGGCCTGGCCGATTAGGAGAATGAAGATGTGGAAAAGGATGAAAAACAGTGTTCCCGAAGGAGAAAGTATCTTTGCCATTGGTTATTTGATGAAGATTTTCGCCTTTTTGGGGGTCTGTAGATCTTTTAAAGCGTAGCCAACTCAGGAATATTTAGCTGAAAAAAGTTAAATTAGTTGGTCGATCAGGGCGGAGTCAAAAATCCATTGTACCAATTTTTTTTTTTAACATTAAATAAATTTTAGAGGGAACAATGTAAGAATTTTTAATTTTAGTGAGTTTATGTGAGAATTTTCTACATTAGTGTAGGCAAAGCGGTAAAAGTATAAACTTCAAAAAAAATTTTTATTGAATTGATTTTAATAGAGATTATGTGAGAATTTTTTATTCTTAATAGAGACAAAGTAAGTATTGTATGAGAATTTTTTAATTTCAGTGAAACTAATTGTAAAATTATAAAGTTTCAGGTAAAAATAGAATAACAAAAATTTTAATAGAGACTAGAATCCACACTCGCAATCCCTAAATCCACCACCGTTAATCAACATGTCTATTGGTGGGAAATGGACACCGTTAATTCGTAATGAAACTAAATCTGAGTTGACGGGTTTTCGCCGTCAACTCATATACTTATGTTACACCCTTTTAGCTGTAATTAGTTGGGTGTTGCTTTGCCATTTTTCAAATTATACGTAAAAATAAACCATAGCAAATAAAATTATTGATTGTGAAGGGACTCCTAATTAATTGATATCTTTGAAAGTTTGTCGGTTTGATTGGAACAGGAGTGGAAAACGTCAAACAGAATGGATATTCAAGATTACGTATAATTCCCGTGAACCCTGGACCCTTTTTGCACTTGCCGTACCTAAAGCGCACTCTTGATCTATTTTATAAACGGTCATATACAAGAATATCATAAATTTGATACTTCTTTATATTATGCTCACCGTAATATTAAAATTGATAATTTTATATTTTATAATATTAAAATTATTAATTTTAATATTATAATAGACAAATTTATAAGAAAATACTTAAAATATGATTCTTTATCTAATTTTCTTTTATATAAAAGAACAATAAAGAAAAATATATTTTTATCTTTGTTATCAGAACTTCATAAGCAAAAAGTGCCAAAAAAAAATTAAAGAAAAAAAAAAAAGAAAAAATATTGACGATGGATGGATAAACAACCGGAGAGGAGATAGTGATTTCTCTACGTGGAGTTGGACCACCACAACAATTTATTACACTCTGTAGAACGCGGAAGTTTCTGCTTTTACTTTGTCAACTGCGATAATGCGATGAGTGGGGCTCTAAAAAAAGTACATCGTAATGCAGAATTTGCAAAATCTTTTTTTTTTTTTTAATTAATAAACTAATAACAAAGTCAAGCACGTCATTGTTTTTTTTTTACACTTTTATTATTATTATTTTTTGAGCACTATGACTCTTTTGTTGAAACAACGTAGTCGTATCACACCAATCTCAATCTATATGTTTTCATCATAATCTCATGAAGCCACAATGATCCACTACAGTTTTCAAGCCAAAAAAAAAAAAAAAAAAAAGGAAAGGAAAAAGAAAAAAGAAAAAAAAAAGGAAATAAAGTTGTCATTGACTACTTTGTATACTTTCTTCGTTACACCTTATTCTAGCTCCCAACTTTGTAGTCCCCTACAGTTACATAACTTTTACCCAGCAAGGTGTCCATTGACTTGATTAATTGAAAAAAATGTCTTTGGAGCATATTTAGCAGACGACGACTCTTTTGAAAATCGAAACACTAAAATGAGTTATAATTTGCTAAAAAAAAAAAAAATTTATGGAAATTAGTGTCGTTCAAAATTCTTGTGACGATTTACCATTAGAGATAAGGAGAAATTGTTGGAACAAATAGTCTTGTTGTTACTTAGGAGAGTTCCGTCATTTCTTACTAGGAAGGGTGCCATTCTAATGCTAAATAATGCTAAAGAAAGAGCTTGCAAACAACAGCTTCTCTTCTTACTCTTTTATGTGTATATAATAACTATTGATTCAATTGCGCTTTGTTTTCTTCATTCTAAAGTGTTGACATGGGCCGGCAGATACGTAGGCAAGCTCGAGAAGAGCCCCAATCGGAAAATCCCTAATCCTCATGCTACCTGACTTTCACCTCAATGAGTCATCCAGTTACAAGCTTAAAACTCAGTGAAAATGGTTTTAAAATTTCCTCTTGGGTTGCTTCTTTTATTTATTTTTTATGCATTTTTTTTTTGTTTTTGCTTAGTTTCCTTCTGGTCGTCTCTCTCTCTCTCTCTCTAAGATATTTTTTTAATAATATTTTTTTTCTTTTCTTTTAATAATTTTGTTTTCAATAAAATAACTTTTTTTTCCTCTCTCTAGGATACTTGGTGACCACAATTTGGAATACCACCCCATTCATTAGAACGAAATTTTCCATGCATTTAAACACGATGAAATAATTGACAATTTTCTCTATTTATTTCATTTCAATCCATCGAATCACATACTATCTATGTTGATGCATTATATTAAAACAAATATTAAGTAACCAGCACCCATATTAATTTGTTCGTCTCACACATTTCAATTAATAGATTATTAAAAAAAAACAGAAAATATTTAATTCTAGAGCACATAATTAGTCTATAGAAAAAATTGTTTGAACATAGTCTTTGTGCACCATGCACACAAAAGCAATACCGGTATATATCAAACTATTCTCTGATATCCCTTCACTTTTACATTATATAAAAGTGGGCACTGGGAGACATAGAAAGTTTCTGTTAAGTATAAGAACAAATGGTGTCATGGTTTTGGTGAATGATCAGCCACATTTTCTTGAATACACACAACAGCTCGACGTGAATATATCTCAGTGTTTCGGATTCAGAACCGACTCTTAGTGAGGGGATCTACGATATGTTTAAAAACTATACCAAATATATCGCCAATCCAATTTGAAGGCGAGGACAAAGAATACAACAAAATTGAAAAGAGGGAAAATTGACCAAGGCATCAAGTACATATCATCATTAACCATGTTATACACGCAAGTTATCCGCACATGCTAGCGAGGGTAGAGTTCAGTGATTGAAGCTTCATTTGAAGATGCTTGAACAGGCTCGCTTTTTGAATGATCTGATTCGGCAGCCCTCGAATAGAGATCCGAGGCCAATGACACATCTGATCTGACGTTGCTATGCATAAAGAAAGCTGGCTCCGAGGGCACTGGAAGAGACAGAGAGTTGCTGTTTAGCATAACAACTACTGTGTTCATGGTTGGTCTATCAGCTACATTTTCTTGGACACACAGCAATGCAATATGAATGCATCTCGTAATGTCAGATCCTGAACTGAGTCTCACTAGAGGATCTGCAACATTCAAGGCTGTTCCCTCCCTCCAATTTCTCCACGCCTGCGATTATATTAAACATGCACGTGTAACGTTAGCGATTGCAAAATTATTCTGATTTCGAATAAACCTGTGTTGCTAGTCTTGCCTTCTTTGCTAGAACATATTGTAATTTTACTTACGTAGCTTAACAGGTCTTCTACATGCTCTCCGTTATGGAAACAATTATTTTTTTGTCCGCTCACTATTTCTAAGAGTAACACACCAAAACTGAATACGTCAGACTTGACCGAAAATTGTCCATGCATAGCATATTCTGGAGCCATATATCCACTGTAAAAGAAATAACCTTTTAGCGTTATGTACTTATTTTTTTATTGAACTAATTAGAACAAATGTGATTTAACACATAATGATTAGTATGAACTATGATTTCACAAAGATTGACATGTACTCACTAAGTTCCCACAATTCGGCTTGTATTTCCTTGAGTTTGATCAACAACAAACAACCTAGCCATTCCAAAGTCTGAAATTTTAGGATGCAGTTCATCATCTAACAAAATGTTACTAGCTTTTAGATCTCGGTGGATAATTCTCAAACGAGAATCTTCATGAAGGTAAAGGAGCCCTCGAGCAACGCCCCCTATAATTTTATAGCGCCTCTCCCAATCTAAATTTGCACGCTTGCTTGGATCTACAAATTCATGTAAGGGTATAACTAAATTAGATCATCAAAGCATGCATTTATGTCACCGAGTATGTTTTCAAGACATGGAAAACAACTGCATGATAGTAGTAAGTTGATATCTTTATTTCTATGTTAAAAACAAAAGCAGAGAAATGCAAACCATACCAAATATGAAGTGATCGAGACTTGCGTTAGGAACAAACTCATAGACAAGGAGCCTTTCATTTCCTTCCAAGCAAAAACCGAGGAGCCTAACTAGATTACGGTGTTGAAGTTTGGCAACTAGTAGGACCTCATTCTTGAATTCCAGATCACCTTGGCCTGAACCCCTAGACAACCTTTTTACAGCTATATCTTGTCCATCAAAAAGCTTTCCCTGAAATGCATCAGATAAGTGGATATGATACATTTTACACAATTTATTTCGAGTTACAAGTACTATTTTTTTGGCTGTAAATTTACATGATCGTAATTGTGACCTATTCAAATGAAGAATTAATTTTATTGTTTAATCCGATTCTTACCCTATAAACAGAGCCAAATCCACCCTGTCCAAGCTTATTTGCCTCAGAAAAATTATCTGTCGCAACTCTGATGGTCTCAAAATTGTATTGCAAAGATTCTGCACTTTCAATATCTTCAACAGGTTCGCTTAAGGGTTGAGCTTAAACAACACGAATCAGAGAGGTTAGTTTCATTATTAAGCAAAAAGAAAAAAAAAATGGTTTCCTTTCTAAATGTTATCGCAAGATGTAATAATATATATATATTTTTTCAAATGGGAGTACTAATTATTTATAACAAATATTAAAAGTTGGAAGCAACGGTGTTAAAGTAGCATAGCAAAGGAAAGATTCTGTTTTGAAGCAGAGCAGATTATGTTGAGAATATTTTGGATTGAAGTGTGCAATCTACAATTCTATATCTCCCAAAGAGAACTGAATTATTAGATGATCAGAACTTACTTTCTTCCTTTTCCTTTGCCATCTTTGTTCTTAAAAGCGCCCAGATGGAGATGATTATTACTACTACAAATACAACACTCGAAACAACGGCAATGATAACAGTTCTAGATGTGTTACTCTCATTTCCTGCAAAAGGGGGGGGGGGGGGGGGGTGGTGTTGGGATCTAAGCACGGAAACGATGTTCGAATAGTAACAGGGAAGGCAAGAAATCAACCCCAAAATTGTGCATACCTCCCGTAGTGGTGGTAGTGTTGGTCGACGGTGGTGCGTTGGCTGTTGGATCATAGAAGAGAGAAGTCTCATACCTGAAGTTACAACTGGTAATGATGACTCTTCCTCCTATCTTCATATCACCTAATTCTGGAATTTTCTGAAACGTGTAATCCAAGCAATTGTTGCAGTCTTGCTGCGACAAGTCCGGCGTGCACTGCACTAGTGCATATAAGGTTTGAAAGTCTGGTGCCGTAGTATTCCCTGTAGCGAATTTATGAAGAGAACCGCCGGCTGCTGCTTGGTTTTTTAGGCCGTCCAATAAATTCCGAAGGTCTTTGGTAAATTCCTCCACATTAGAGGACACATTTTGGCCGTTCCACGCAAGAAATATTGTTTCACCAATCTCCCAGATGCCAAGTATGGAGCGGTTGGAGTAGCGCAACATGCAGTAATCGTACCATCCGCCTGCCTCCTTCTGATTGGGGCAAACCTGTGTAAGACGCTGTGTGGCGTTGTTGAGGCAACTGCTGCAAACGTCAGGCTTAACATCTCCTCTGCACAGCCCGATTGCGTAAACTTGGTCGGAGGAATTGCCGTATGAGAGATTGAAAAAGCCGTAGCCGTTGCCGCCTTGGGAGGGAAGGATTGACAGGAGGTGGTTGAGGTTGGACTCGTAGATACTATTGGCGGTGTAATTGCCTTTGTCGTTGAGACAAAATTGATACAGGAAGTCCGGCTGCTGAGCAATGGCTTGGCTGATTAAGAGAATGAAGATGTGGAAAAGGATGAAAAACACTGCTCCTGAAGAAGAAAGTAGCCTTGCCCATGCCATTGGTTAATGTTGATTGTTAGATGATGATGATATTTTCTTTAATTGGGCTTGGGGATCTTTTAAAAGCGTAGCCAAACTTGGAAATAATTAAATTAAGGTGAAACAATCAAATATCGGTTTATCTCAAGACCTTGGAAATTTCAGCTTAAATAAAATAAAAAATAATTTAAAAAAAAATAGAAGATGGGATTGGAACAGGAGTGGAAAAGGACAAACGCGTGTGCATGTGAAAAATCATACAGCCGTGAGGACCTTTCTGTACGTGGTTATATATTATATAAAACACGTGTCTCACCTTGCTTGGTCTTTATAACAAATTCTAATCGACCTCCAGCCGAAAAACATGTCTAAGTAAAATGTCGAATTATTATTGCAATAGTTAATTTTGACATTTTGAGTGAAAAAAATTAGTTTTAATAAAATGCTATTATGATGTCACAAACTATAATAAATGTCGAATTTAAATTTAAATTTTATTAATTGGTTTCTTTATTGTTTCATATAATTGTTAACATTTTTATTTTTTAAATTATTTAAATATTAAAAGTTCATTTTTACGTATTTTAAAATGAAATAATGATTGCGATTACATGTTTAGTATAATGATAATTTACATATAACTCTATCATAAAATGAAGAATTCGAATATCCTATCTTAAAAAAAAAACATAATAATAATGGTAAAAAGTATACATAATATTAAATTAAAAAAACATTCAATATTGGAATTTAAAGTAATATAATACTACCTTTCTCACTTTTTTTTATAATAAATATAACATAGAATAGAAAAATGTAGTGGAGATCGCAAAAAGACGAGTATATCCTATATAAATGTGTACATAAAAAATGGGTCTATAATGGAGTCATAAACTCATTATGTTAGTTGAACAGGTAGGAATTGAGGTGCAAGTTCGAAATTTGGAAAAAAAAAATTTCTTCCTCAAATTAATGAATATAATAGATGCTTATACTGTCTTTTAAACATACCATAACTAGCTTTATATAAGTAGTGGCCATTTGGGTGTAGTTTAAATTACATACTATTTTGTCTTTTTTGAAAGTTTTTTGTCTTTTCTGAAAAAGTCAACAAAAATTACTATTGAAACTTAAAAATCTTAACTCAAACTTACACTCCAAACATAGAGTTTAAATCCTCCACTCTTAAGTTTAAAAAAAAAAAAAAAAAAAAAAAACCTAAATGCCCCTTCCCCAGCCAAAAAAAAAAAAAAAAAAAAAAAAAAAAAAAGATCATCTGGGTTGATGGTCCTCGGAAACTACCTGACAAAGTCAATTTCCCTTTTAATAACCAACAAGTGAATTCAATAACGCAAGCCATGTAGAAAGAACAAAGTCTCAAACTTTTAACACCATGGAATTGCAGGGCAGGGAAACTTCCGTGGAAATTAGTTGTGCCATTAATTCAGCTATATAGAGTAATGGAGAGTGGGCTTCTAGATCTAAGCGTATGACAACTTGTCCTGATCGTTGATAAGTTTGAAACTACTTTTAAAATGTGATATAGACAAAAATGAGATTTTTTTAATGAATAAAAATGAGATTGGACTTAAAAGCTTGGAGATGTACATATCTATCTTGTATTTGGACTAGCAATCGTAGAAATATAATGAACAAGTAATATTAAAGATACTAATCTAATCTTAATTTTTAAAATAGTAATTTATGTAACAGTATGTGAATTGTTATTTTTTATCGATAGATGTAATTTTTAATTAAAATTAATACATTATATAAATCAGTGCCAAAAATTGGAGTAATGATCAATGTCCTTAACATTATTTGTAGCAAACACCAAAATTTAATCTCTTGCTCTTAATAAATTGACCGGACATGATAAATTGGACAAAAATTCTGAGAGGGAAAGACCTTACTAAACCAAAACGTGAAAATTTTATTTTTCTTTTATTTTTCATTTCATTTTGTGCAATTTTGTTAGATAGTTTTTTCTATTGTTTTTAGATCTTCCACGACTTGGATTTGTAACAACTTTTCCCTTTTCCTTTTTATTTTCTTTTATTATCATTTTTTTGGGCTTTTCACAAGTGAAAACAAAAGACAAACACCGAAAAGCAGAGACGCCAAATGTGACTGAAAAGTACCGCGTGCAAAAAAAAAAAAAATTAATACTGGAAATGTATCGCGCGCATTGAATTATATTGTTTGGTTCTTTTTTTAAAAAGAAAAATAAATAAATAAATAAATTGACTTTTTATTTTTCCTTCATTTACTTAAAAATAAAAGATAAAATGAACCGCTGTTTGGACAAAAGTAAAAGAAAACAATGGAAAAGATCCTCAGTTGTTAGGTTGCATATGTTGAACGTAATGACTCGTATTAAAGCTTTACCTAATTAGATATTGAAACTTGTATACACACACACGCATATATATATATATATATATATATTTATTTATTTGGTATCGACTAATTATTTCTTGCGCAAACCGTCTCATAGGGCCCAACTACTCGAAAGTCTAAACTTCCTCTAACCATTCAATTATATTTCCCTTGACCAGCGAGCATGCCTACTAGTTTGACTAGTGACTAATTGAAAAATACATAACTGGATTAGAATAATAAAATTAAACATCGATTAACATTAGGAACTGTAGACTATAATTGCATCACTTGACAAAGAGCACTAATAAATGTACGATATATTGGAATAATAGGAGTGGAAATGGACAAACTTTGGACATTAAAAAAAAATCCCGCCACCCCCACATAAACAGGAAAGATAAAGGGATAAAAAGAATAATCCAGATATTTTTTTTTGGGAACTTTTATTATTATTTTTTTTGGGGTCAAATTTTGTTACATTTTTATTATTGAAATCATGTTAAAGGAGTAGATGATGAAGAGGTTAAAAAGTTATCAATCATCTAACCGAGATATTTTGATATATCAAATATTTTTTTATCATTACTATGTGCAAAAAATAAAATATCAGATCAAATAAATTTGATTACTAAATTCAAACTTTCAAAAATAGATGAAAAGTGAGATGTTAAACGGGCCAATACTTAGTCTCTACAGTAATTGTATTATATATATGTATAAACATAATATAATTGACAATGGATTCCCGAGGGTTAACGATTCTTGGGAACAACTGGACCCGGACAAAAATTATAAATTTTACGAACCATTACTTTAATTTATTACAGTGGGAAACTCAGACTTATATGCGTTTACTTCGTCCAACCCCACTTACAAAGTTATTATGGAAAAAAGATGGAAAGAAAAATTTCGATGGAAAAATTCAGTAAAAAGCAGTGTTACTGCCCTAATATACATGATTAGAGTACTCTATTCTGTTTGCTTTGATGGGAAAAATAGGTTACTAACTTTAGTCAATCCAAATTGGGTGGAGAATAGAATTAAAGAAGAAAAGAAAAGAGGGGAAATTGGCAATGTACTATAAATAATATACACCACTATGACCATGATATATGTGCAAGTTACTGGCACACTACCGAGGGTAGAGTTCAGTGATTGAGTTTTGATTTGTAGATGATTGAGCATACTCGCTCCTCGGATGCTCTAATTCGTTAGTCACCCTTGAATCTGCCGCTGACGTATCTGATCCGACGTAGCTATGCAAGAAAGCTGGTTCTGAGGGTGTCGGGAGAGAGAGAGAGTCACTATTTAGCATGATAACGACTGTATTCATGGTTGGTCTCCTGGCTTCATTCTCTTGGACACATAACAATGCAATGTGGATGCATCTCATCAATTCGGACGTCGAACCAAGTCTCAATAGGGGATCTACGACATTCAAGGCTGTTCCCTCCTTCCAATTTCTCCATGCCTGAAATGATGATGAATATAAAACATCATTTTTATTCAATTTAACATGTATATTAAACTTATCAAATTTCATGCCAGAGTAAATTGCAATCTTGCACTTACATAGCTTAAGAGGTCTTCTACATGCTCGTCATGGCAAAAACGACTATTTTTCTGGCCACTTACTATCTCCAAAAGCAACACACCAAAACTGAATACATCAGACTTGACTGAAAATTGCCCGTACATAGCATACTCTGGGGCCATATATCCACTGCGAAGAATGAAAGGTTTTATCAAGGAAAAGTATTTTTGCAAGACTCATGTAATCTGTATTGAATAAGGTTTAGCCTAGTTTGAGATTTACTTACTAGGTTCCCACAATTCGATTTGTACTGCCCTGAGTTTGGTTAACAACAAACAACCTTGCCATTCCAAAATCTGAAATCTTGGGGTGCATTTCTTCATCTAACAAAACATTACTAGCTTTGAGATCTCGATGAATAATTCTAAGTCGAGAATCTTCATGCAGGTAAAGGAGTCCTCGAGCAACGCCTCTTATGATATTGAAACGTCCATCCCAGTTCAAAATTGCACGCTTGCTAGGATCTAATACAAAACTCAAAAGCATGTGTATGTGTCACACACGGTATTCTTTCAAGAGTTTGTGTTCTATACATGGTTCTGTACTAGACCAAAAACAGAGGAATGCAACCTTACCAAATATGAAGTGATCAAGACTAGCGTTGGGAACGAACTCATATATAAGAAGCCTCTCATTTCCTTCCAAGCAGAAACCGAGGAGTCTAACAAGATTCCGGTGTTGAAGCTTGGCAACTAACAATACCTCATTCTTGAATTCGAGATCGCCTTGGCCTGAATCACTAGACAACCTCTTAACTGCTACTTGTTGTCCATTGGAAAGCCTTCCCTGCAATGTTTCACAAAATATCTTGCATATGAGGAATGAAATTGTAATAAATTTGGTGCCAAAAAAGGAATTGATTTTTACTCAGATCCTTACCCTGTAAACAGAACCAAATCCGCCTTGTCCAAGCTTATTTTCCGCAGAAAAGTTATCTGTCCCAACTCTAATGGCATCAAAACTGTATTGCAAGGATTCCAGACTTTCAATTTCCTCAACAGGTTGGCATAATTGGAGAGCTAGGACAACAAAGACCAAATAATTTGCATTTCTTTAAAAGGAATTCAATTAAATTTCTAGAACTGTATTTTTGAAATGTAATTTTGACAAGCAGAAAAATTAGTGCCCACTCCACACATCGCTTATCAGGGAGAGCTCTTTGGATTTTATACAACAGGATGCGCCGTACGTTTTCCTGTATAGACCTTTCGTTTCAAAAATGAGGGACAATATCTATGCCGTAGGCAGATTAAATTGAGGGACAATATTCAAAGCCAATCTTTCAGCTGGAGGAAACGTGAATGGAGAGGTATTGAGACTTATAAGAGAATGCCACTTTATCAATCCGGAGATCTTTAGGTCTCATAAGAAATCTAATCATGTAACTGTATGTGTATACCATTTTGAAAAACCTCTAAAGTTGATAAGGCAAAAGAAAATAATATCTATCCATGCAAGAAACGAATTTTGACAAGCAACCTTGATTGCCAAATACTATTATTGTCCCTATATTATAAAAAATAAAAATAAAAATAAAAAGTGATTTGGGGTTAGAAAAGTATAATATATATGTATTGCTCTGAAGACTGATGGTCGTCAATTAGTATTATAGTGGAGAAAGATGGCAGTTATGTGGTATGCGAAGCTACAAATCCAAACTTTAGAAATAAGAAATGAATTTGATAAAATTAACTTACATTCAAAGTCCTTTTTCTTTTTCCTCCTTAAATACACGCAGGCAGAGACGCTAAGTATCACAGCGGCTACAATACTTGAAACAATAGCAATAATGACAGTTGTTGATGTATTACTCTCTTTTCCTGCAATAACCAGAAATTAATCTTCCTGTAAAATTAGCTAGTAATAACAGCGAATGCCAGAACTTAATGAAAAAAGGATTATAAAAGCTAAATCAAATCTACCGAAATATGCATACTATGTGTACTTGTGGTATGGTTAGTCGATGGTGGTGCTAATACAGGTGGTGGTGGTGGGGATGAAGCAAGCGGATTGTCGGGTGCTGAACCATAGAATGAGTAAATCTCATACCTAAAGTTGCAGTTGGTACCGACAACTCTTGCCCCTATCTTTATACTACCAAGTTGTGGGATATAATCCAACGAGCTATCCAAGCAATTCTTGCAGTCTCGCTTTGACAAATCTGGTGTGCACTGCACTAATCCGTACAAGGTTTGAAAGTCAGAAAAGTTAGTACTCCCGCTGGAATATTTTTTAAGAGAACTGTCGGACGCTGCTTGGCCTATGAGGACATCCAATACAGTCCCTAGGTCCCCAGAAAATTTTTCCTCATTGCTAGACACATTTTGGACGTTCCACATAAGGAATGTTTGAGTCGTCTCCAGGACGCCAAGCATGGAGTGATTGGAGTAGCGCAACATGCAGTAATCGTACCATCCGACTGCCTCCTTCTGATTGGGGCAAAGCTGTGTAAGACGCTGCCTGGCGTTGTTGAGGCAACTGCTGCAATTTTCGGGCCTAACATCTCCTCTGCACAGCCCGATTACGTAAACTTTGTCGGAAGAATTACCATATGAGAGATCAAAAAAGCCGTAGCCGTTGCCACTTTGGGAGGGAAGGATTGACAGGAGGTGGTCGAGGTTGTACTTATAGATACTATTCGAGGTGTAATTGCCTTTTTCATTGAGACAAAAGTTAAATAGGAAGTCTGGCAGCTGAGCAGTGGCTTGGCTGATAAGGAGAATGAAGATGTGGAAAACGATGAAAAACAGTGTTCCCGAAGGAGAAAGTATCCTTGCCATTGGTTGTTGATTCCTAGATGATGATGATATTTGCTTTTAATTGGGATTAAGGAGATCTTTTATAACGTTGCTAATTAACTTGGAAAGAAATAAAGTTAGCGCTGGAACAATCAAAGATCAGATAGTAGTAATGCTTCTTATTGGTGGGAATTTTCAGCGTTTTCATTAAACCCACGTGGAAATATTAGTACTGGGTAGGATCTTATCAAAGATTCCGCTTTCCAACTCTCCAGACTTCTCCGAACCATTCAATTCTACATCACTTGATCGGCGAGCACGTCAAATTTGACTAGTGACATTGAAAAGTATACCAATTGCATAAACTGATAAAAGACTAATAAATATATGACAGACTGGAATATACGGATGGCTTGGAGCGAAGGTGAAATTGTTCAATCTGAAATTATACCTTTAAAACTTGAAGAGAGAAGATACCTACACCCACCCATCATGCTACGCGAAAGATGAATTTCAATATGTAAAACCTCTACGACTTTAGTAGCCCATTTATCTGTTTTGGGGCGAGATAAGAAAACATTTACAACTTCAATAAGAAAAAAAAATTTTTCTTGCTCAGTCATTAGACATTTTTTAATCATCATCATCATCATCATAGTGATCACGTTAAAGGTTCCGGGAAAGCCCATGATCATTATCAGAAGGGGCAAATAAGGAAAAAAAAAAATGTAAAACTATTAAATTTTGGAAGCAAAAATTGAAAGGAACTCCTGGGCCGGGGGCAGCTGCCCCCACTGGGCCTAAGGCAGCTCCGCCCCTGTACATAACAACACAACTCCAACACATGCCATGACTCGTATAATATCGATCATGTACATAACCCATTTCAATTAATAATATACTCAATAATGACTAATTATTTAATACGATTATTTTTCCATTAAAGAAAAGTAAGTGAAGTTTACCTACAAAATTTTTCATTTTCACGTTCTTTATAGTACTTAATTAATTATATAAAGTTTTATTATATATTAAATATACTTGGGTTGTAGAGAGAGAGGGAAAGCGTGAGAGGGTAAATTGATCCTTTTAAGTGTTTGGTCAAATAAAAAATTAATCAATAAGGTAAAAATCCAAACCATTATTTAATTAGGTAATCTTAAGCAAATGTATATAAGGGGTTGTTTTCCCAATTTTCTCAAATATTTTTCCCTCTAACTTTGTGTCATGTCATCTAGTTGTGACGCAAATTTTATCTCTAATTACAATTTAGTCTAGTAATTATTTTATATTTTATTTTACTAAGAAAATTGTTATTAAAAAACAAAAGAGAAATAAACTTACAATACTAAAACAAAATGGAAAAAAAAAACGCTAAAACAGAAAAACAATTAAAACAAACAAAACAAGAACAAAGGAATGAAGCATCCAGCGATAAGGGAAAAAATTAGCCCTCAATGAACTAACTTTGACGTCAATCCAAACTGGGTGGAGAATAGAATTATAGAAGAAAAGAATAGAATTAACGTCAATCAAAACGAATGTAAACTTGAATTAAAATAAGTAAAATAAAAAATAATAGGGCAAAAAAGATATATTTTCTATTATTAGGAAAAAAAACCTATTATTAAAAAATTAATAATTATTATGTAATTATACAACGTTAGAAAATAAATAAGAAAGATGGAGCGGTTTGACACAAATATTAAAGATCGGGGGTAGTTTGACACAAATATAAAAGATCATAAGTAGTTTGACATAAATATTAAAGATAAAGAGATATTTTGATATAAATACAAAGTTCAAGAGACATTTTAATATTAAAAATAACGAAAAAATTAACGGAAACTAACGGATGAGATAAGTTGACATGTACATATTAAAATTCATCATAATTCATAAAACATATTAACATTAGACAAAATTTAAAGGAAATTTATGACATTTTTCCTTCCCGTGTACGCTTGATTTTTGCACTTGCCGTGCGCAATGCGTATTCTCGATCAATCATATAAAACAAGAATAAAGATAAAATTGTTTTTCTTTGTAATCATAACTTTATAAGCAAAAAGTGCATAAATAAAAAATAAAATTAAAAAACCATTGACGATGGATGGATAAACAACGGGAGAGGGGATATGTAGCGCTTTCTCTACGTGGAGTGGACTACCACAATAATTTATTACACCCTGCAAAACGCGGAAGTTTCTGCCTTTACTTTGTCAATTGCGATAATGCAGTGTGTGGGGCTCTAAAAAAATGTACATCACAATGCAAAAATTGCAAAATCTTTTCTTTTTAGTTAATGAAAATGATAACATTATTAAAGGGACATCAAAGGAACACAAATTAGCGAGGATATGAGTTGAATTTTTTACATTATAACCATGGGGAAAAAAATTGAGACTATTGTTATGCAAAGTCTTTTGGACTGCGTGCGTCATTTAGCTAAGTCATGATATTTCGGGGGGTGATATATTTGGGATACATAATATATTCAGGAATTGAGTCATGAGTAGCGTAGTGTATAGTTGTCGCACCATCCAACCGCCTCTTGCTTGTTGCGGCAAAGCTATTTCGGAAGGTTTGAACAGTCATTGATCAGGCAAGTACAGTTAAGCTTCGGGATCAAAGCGTGGGAAAATTGAAAGTAGGGTTGGTTTTTTGAGTTTGTCAAATTGGTTTTGTTAATTTGTAGGGACATGATGTGGAAGGTATTGACAATGGGCTCAATTGCTTCTTTCTTTATACTTAATGCAGTATAAAGACTTGGAATATAATTGGTGGTTTCTTGGTCCTTTCTTTTGTCATGCCTTGTTGAAAGTAACTAGATCTCTCAAAGATTTGAAGAAAGATTAGATTGGGACAAGACTGGAAAAAGAAAAACATTATTGGAGTTGCGGATTTTGAACGCCAAAAAGTCTTACTTCCTGGAAAGGGACAAGTTCTATAAGCTCTTTGTTAAATTCTCTTCTAACATATACAGATTTAATAATTTTCCTGGGAAGGGACAAGTTCTATCTCTTTCTAAGTAAACATAAAATTATTTAATCTATTGCTTTCCGTTTGCCTAAGAAAGATGGAATACATTAATTAGTTTGTGCGAAGCAGTCTAGGCAAAACTAATAACAAAGTTAAGTACGTATTACCTTTCCTCCCTTTTTTTTTATTTTATTTTTGTTTTTTTAATAACTGAGAATACCTTTCCTCCTTCTTGGTCATTAATTTATTGACTAATTCAACCTATGACTGGTTTTTTTTTTTTTTTTAAATATGACTGGTTATTTTGTAACAACGTAGCTAATTATCAATTTGAAATTATCATCAATTAAATTCATGGGGCCTTAAATGAGAGCAATTTTTTTTAAAAGTTTTTTTTTAAAGGTCTTATAGTCTTAAAATATACGAAACCTAAAAAAAGAAAACAACCAACCAAAAAAAAAAAAAAAAAAACAACACAACAAAAGTTAGAAGATGGTAAAAAAGGAAATGACCCAAGAGAAAATATGAAGATTTTCTCCATTCAAAACTCTTATTATTTTGAGCTCTAAACTGATAATTAGATGTATTTTTCTTATGCATCTCATTGGTCAACTTTTGCATCAAAGTATCCAAATCTACCAATTAATTTATTCCAAGAGCGTGAAGCAACAATATAATTTCGATTCCTTCTGGGCAGTTAAACGACGTATGTCTTGCCGTATATTGACAAAGTAGTATAAATGTTATGTTGCACTAATTTATGTATAAAAGATCTGTGGTCTCATGCTTATATGCCTACACCATCTTCATATCCTAATTTCTTTTTATTAGTTATTAGTTGTGCACATATTCATTGTTTTTTCTTTTTTTAAATAAAAAAGTCAACATAAGTAAAAGGTCAAAAAGATTTTTTTATGAAAAAAATTTGGAAACATGTTCCCTTGGGGTTTATTTTTATTATTTTTATTTTTAATGCATTTTGATCTTCTTAAGTTAATACGTAAAAGAAGAAGATAATGGTAGAAATCTTGTAGCGTTTAAAAATATACAAGTAGAAACAGGCATGTGCAGAAGCATGTGCATTTGTTTAAATGAGTTCGATTATTTAAAAGAATCTTGCAAAATAGTAATTGAGAAAAAGAAAATTTTTGGAACTACTTTCTAAATTTGTACAAAGTTAATCCTCATTATTATTATTTTTTTCGGGTAAGCTAATCCTCCTCCCAATGGGCTCTTATCAAACTTATGTAAGACAATAATGATGACTAATTATTTAATACGATTTCTTTTCCATTAAAGAAAAGTAAGTGAAGTTTATGTACAAAAATTTTCATTTTCACGTTATTTAGTACTTAATTAATTATATAAATTTGTATAATATATTACATATACTTGGGTTGTAGAGAGAGAGGAAAGTGTAAGAGAGTAAATTGATCCTTTTAAGTGTTTGGTCAAATAAAAAATTAATCAATAAGGTAAATATTCAAACCATTATTTAATTAGGTAATCTTAAGCAAATGTATATAAGGGGCTGTTTTTTCCCAATTTTCTCAAATTTATTTCCCTTTAACTTTGTGTCATGCCATCTAGTTGTGACGCAGATTTTATCTCTAATTGCAATTTTGTCTAGTAATGATTTTATATTTAATTTTACTAAAAAAAATTATTAAAAAACAAAAGAGAAATAAACTTACAATCCTAAAACAAAATGAAAAAAAAAAAAAAAAAAAAAGCTAAAACAGAAAAACAATTAAAGCAAACAAAACAAGAACAAAGGAATGAAGCAACCACGATAAGGGAAAAAATTAGCCCTCAATGTACTTAACTTTAACGTCAATCCAAATTGGGTGGAGAATAGAATTATAGAAGAAAAGAAAAGAGGGGAAATTGGCAATGTACTATAAATAATATACACCACTATGACCATGATATATGTACAAGTTTCTGTCGCACTACCGAGGCTCGAGTTCAGTGATTGAGATTTGATTTGTAGATGCTTGAGCATACTCGCTCCTCGGATGCTCTAATTCGTTAGTCACCCTTGAATCTGCCGCTGACATATATGATCCGACGTAGCTATGCAAGAAAGCAGGTTCTGCGGGTGTCGGGAGAGAGAGAGTCACTATTTAGCATGATAACGACTTTATTCATGGTTGGTCTCCTGGCTTCATTCTCTTGGACACATAACAATGCAATGTGGATGCATCTCATCAATTCAGACGTCGAACCAAGTCTCAATAGGGGATCTACAACATTCAAGGCTGTTCCCTCCTTCCAATTTCTCCATGCCTGAAATGATGATGAATATAAAACATCATTTTTATTCAATTTAACATGTATATTAAACTTATCAAATTTCATGCCAGAGTAAATTGTAATCTTGCACTTACATAGCTTAAGAGGTCTTCTACATGCACATCATGGCAAAAACGACTATTTTTCTGGCCACTTACTATCTCCAAAAGCAACACACCAAAACTGAATACATCAGACTTGACTGAAAATTGCCCGTACATAGCATACTCTGGGGCCATATATCCACTGCGAAGAATGAAAGGTTTTATCAAGGAAAAGTATTTTTGCAAGACTCATGTAATCTGTATTGAATAAGGTTTAGCCTAGTTTGAGATTTACTTACTAGGTTCCCACAATTCGATTTGTACTGCCCTGAGTTTGGTTAACAACAAACAACCTTGCCATTCCAAAATCTGAAATCTTAGGGTGCATTTCTTCATCTAACAAAACATTACTAGCTTTGAGATCTCGATGAATAATTCTAAGTCGAGAATCTTCATGCAGGTAAAGGAGTCCTCGAGCAACGCCTCTTATGATATTGAAACGTCCATCCCAGTTCAAAATTGCACGCTTGCTAGGATCTAATACAAAACTCAAAAGCATGTGTATGTGTCACACTCGGTATTCTTTCCAGAGTTTGTGTTCTATACATGGTTCTGTACTAGACCAAAAACAGAGGAATGCAACCATACCAAATATGAAGTGATCAAGACTAGCGTTGGGAACGAACTCATATATAAGAAGCCTCTCATTTCCTTCCAAGCAGAAACCGAGGAGTCTAACAAGATTCCGGTGTTGAAGCTTGGCAACTAACAATACCTCATTCTTGAATTCGAGATCGCCTTGGCCTGAATCACTAGACAACCTCTTAACTGCTACTTGTTGTCCATTGGAAAGCCTTCCCTGCAATGTTTCACAAAATATCTTGCATATGAGGAATGAAATTGTAATAAATTTGGTGCCAAAAAGGGAATTGATTTTTACTCAGATCCTTACCCCGTAAACAGAACCAAATCCGCCGTGTCCAAGCTTATTTTCCTCAGAAAAGTTATCTGTCCCAACTCTAATGGTATCAAAACTGTATTGCAAGGATTCCAGACTTTCAATTTCCTCAACAGGCTGGCATAATTGGAGAGCTAGGACAACAAAGACCAAATAAGTTGCATTTCTTTAAAAGGAATTCAATTCAATTTCTAGAACTGTATTTTTGAAATGTAATTTTGACAAGCAGAAAAATTAGTGCCCACTCCACACATCGCTTATCAGGGAGAGCTCTTTCAATTTTATACGACAGGATGCGCCGGTTTCCTGTGTAGACCTTTCGTTTCAAAAATGAGGGACAATATCTATGCCGTAGGCAGATTAAATTGAGGGACAATATTCAAAGCCAATCTTTCAGCTGGAGGAAACGTGAATGGAGAGGTATTGAGACTTATAAGAGAATACCACTTTATCAATCCGGAGTTCTTTAGGTCTCATAAGAAATCTAATCATGTAACTGTATGTGTATACCATTTTGAAAAACCTCTAAAGTTGATAAGACAAAAGAAAATAATATCTATCCATGCAAGAAACGAATTTTGACAAGCAGCCTTGATTGCCAAATACTATTATTGTCCCTATATTATAAAAAATAAAAATAAAAAGTGATTTGGGGTTAGAAAAGTATAATATATATGTATTGCTCTGAAGACTGATGGTCGTCAATTAGTATTATAGTGGAGAAAGATGGCTGTTACGTGGTATGCGAAGCTACAAATCCAAAATTCCGAAATAAGAAATGAATTTGATAATATCAACTTACATTCAAAGTCCTTTTTCTTTTTCCTCCTTAAATACACGCAGGCAGAGACGCCAAGTATCACAGCAACTACAATACTTGAAACAATAGCAATAATGACAGTTGTTGATGTATTACTCTCTTTTCCTGCAATAACCAGAAATTAATCTTCCTGTAAAACTAGCTAGTAATAACAGCGAATGCCAGAACTTAATGAAAAAACGATTATAAAAGCTAAATCAAATCTACCGAAATATGCATACCACTTGTGGTATGATTGGTCGATGGTGGTGCTAATACAGGTGGTGGTGGTGGGGATTTGTCGGTTTCTGAACCATAGAATGGGCGAGTCTCATACCTAATGTTGCAGTTGGTACCGACGACTCTTGCCCCTATCTTTATACTACCTGATAGTGGGATTAGCTCCAACGAGTAATTCAAGCAATTCTTGCAGTCTACCAGTGACAAATCTGGTGTGCACTGCACTATTACGTACAAGGTTTGAAAGTCTTCTACGTTTTTACTCCCGATGAAAAATTTTTTAAGAGAACTGCCGGACGCTGCTTTGCTTATGAGGTCATCCAATACAGTCCCGAGGTCCCCAGAAAATTTTTCCTCATTGGTAGACACATTTTGGACGTTCCACATAATGAATGTTTGAGCAGTCTCCAGGACGCCAAGTATGGAGCGGTTGGAGTAGCGCAACATGCAGAGATCGTACCATCCGACTGCCTCCTTCTGATTGGGGCAAACCTGTGTGAGATGCTGCGTGGCGTCGTTGAGGCAACTGCTGCAAACGTCGGGCTTAACATCTCCTCTGCACAGCCCGATTGCGTAAACTTCGTCGGAGGAATTGCCGTATGAGAGATTGAAAAAGCCTTCGCCTCTGCTGCCTTGGGAGAGAAGGATTGACAGGAGGTGGTCGAGGTTGGACTTATAGATACTATTCAAGGTGTAATTGCCTTTGTGGTTGAGACAAAAGTTATACAGGAATTCTGGCAGCTGAGCAGTGGCTTGGCTGATAAGGAGAATGAAGGTGTGGAAAAGGATGAAAAACAGTGTTCCCGAAGGAGAGAGTATCCTTGCCATTGGTTGTTAATTATTAGATGATGATGATATTTGCTTTTAATTGGGATTAAGGAGATCTTTTATAACGTTGCTAATTAACTTGGAAAGAAATAAAGTTAGCGCTGGAACAATCAAAGATCAGATAGTAGTAATGCTTCTTATTGGTGGGAATTTTCAGAGTTTTCATTAAACCCACGTGGAAATATTCCGCTTTCCAACTCTAGACTTCTCGAACAATTCAATTGTACATGACTTGATCAGCGAGCACGCCAACTTTGACTAGTGACATTGAAAAGTATACCAATTGCAAAAACTGATAAAAGACTAACAAATATATGACAGATTGGAATATACGGACGGGGTGAAATTGTTCGATCTGAATTTATACCTTTAAAACTTGAAGAGAGAAGATACCTACACCCATCCATCATGCTACGCGAAATATGAACTTCAATAAGTAAAACATTTACAACTTTAGTAGACCATTTATCTGTTTCGGGGCCGACATGTTAGTTAAGCTTTACTCGTCTTTATTCTTAAGCTCAACAAAGCATATAGTCTTTCGACAAAAATCCAAGTCAAATGAGTTGGTAGTCTCTGAGCCTTTTATTTCAACCTCTAGTCTTATTTAGTGAGTGAGAAATGTGTACTGTTGTGTAAATGATATATACAGGAGTGGAAAAGGACAAACGTTGGACAAAAAATATCCCCACATAAAAAGATAAAAGGAAAGAAGAATTGTAACGTTACGTAGGTCATTACATTATTGTTTAAATTAAGTATTTACTTATAATTGCTTCAAATACGAAGACTTGGGTACTTGAAAATTTTGATTTTTTTTTTTCATAACTTATCATAAAAACTTTTGTCACATATTCTAAAATAATTTTTCATGTGACCTTACATGTCATAAATTTATATATAATCTCAAAACATAAACAATAATTTTCAAAATAGTTTTAGCAGAATAAATTACGTAGTGGTATTCATAATCCCTTCGCTTGCTCAACATTATCATCCGCAAATTGTCCACCATGAACTAAGTTACGGTTGCTTATCTACAGTATGAATATAACTAATGAGCTTTCGCTCAGCAAGTACAAAGATAGATCTCGCACTGTTTAAAAAAAAAAAAAACACATGAATGACATTTGTGGATGCATGATCCAATTATGGAATCTAAGACGGAGTTCAATTATATTCAATTATGGATGTCTTATTTTCTTTATAAACTTATTATCTTTCTTATTTGTGGATCTCTATGTGTACGTACCGGGTGCCCATGATCAATGGGAGGTAAGGGTTTGTAAGGTCCCTAATAACACCGAGATCATAAACTGGACTTGCTCCGTATCAACTGAAATTAACTAAACTGATCTTCTCCATGTGGAAGGCTGATATGTCACCCTAACTTGTCTTGAATTATTATAAACTTATTATCTTGCTAACCTGTGGGACCTTATGTGTACGTACCAAGTGTGTGCGATCAACAGGAGGTTAGAGTTTGTAAGGTCCCTAACAATACCGAGATCCTAAACTGGACTTGCTCTAGAATAACTGAAACTAATTGGATTGATCCTCCCCTTGTGGAAGGTTGGTACGTCACCCTAACTTGTTTTATAAACTTATAATCTCGCTAATCTGTGTGCCCCAATATGTACGTACTGAGTGCGTGCGATCAACGGGAGGTTTGGGTTTGCAAGGTCTCTAACAACACTGAGATCGTAAACTAGACTTGCTCTAGATCAACTGAAATTAACTGAATTGATCCTCCCCTTGTGGAAGGCTAGTACGTCTAACTTGTCTTGAATTATTATAAACTTATTATTTTGCTAATCTGTAGGACCTTATAAGTACGTACCGGGTGTGCGCAATCAACGGTAGGTTAGGGTTTGTAACGTCCATAACAATACCGAGATCCTAAACTGGACTTACTCCAGAATTACTGAAATTAATTAGACTGATCCTCCCCTTATGGAAGGTTTGTACGTCACCCTAACTTGTCTTTTATAAACTTATAATCTTGCTAATCTGTGTGCCCCAATATGTACATACTGGATGCGTGCGATTAACAGGAGGTTATAGTTTGCAAGGTCCCTAACAACTTGAAGATTACAAACTGAATTTGCTTTGGATCAACTGAAATTAATTGAACTGATCCTCCCCTTATAGAAGGTTGGTACGATATCTTAACTTGTTTTTAACTAGTCTTAGCCTTTAACTTAACTAAATTTGAGTATGCCTAATATCATACTATAACTTAAAGTCTTATTCAAATACTATGTATGAGAATTAAGTTATTTAATTATGAACTTAGTAGTCATGATCCAACATGATATAAACTTGAAATCATGGCATACTATGAAAGTGTGGCATAACATAGCATGACATCCTTTAATATAGCATATACTAAAACATGTAAACATAGACAAAACATTCCTAACATGTACTTAAGCTATGATTGGAAAATAATAATATTTTCATACTGTAGACGAGATTTGTACTTATCTTGTTCACGGTAAAAATGCTTTCTCCTTAAACTACGGATTAAAATTCCCTTTCTGAGATACATCCAAATCAAGTATTAAACTTTTATATTCTTTGGATAAAGTTAATCATAAATTCTTGATCGAGTATTAAACTTACTTGGCCACTTGACCTTCTTAATTTTTTTATTCATGGCTGTCTTAGAACTTCGTCGAATTATTATTGGGCGAGATTTCGGTTCCTTAATTATTGGTTCTATTAAAAAATTCGTATATATTCTAGGTAAGATATAAGAACAAGAAATATTTATTAATTTACTGTTTCAATCTTTCTGAAGATCAAGTTGTTTATTTGCTCCAGCTGGTGTGCCACCTTATAAAATAAAGAGGGAGATAAAAAAAAAATAAAAAATAAAAAAACTATTTAGTTATGATGGATATCCACCACCTGCAGAAGTTGTAGTTAGCTAGCGCCGCGCCCTAGTTGCAAGTTATTTTCACCAAATAGATTATGAAAGTTTAGTTGACCTTGCTATGTACATCCCTTTATTTTTTATTTTTTAATTTTTAATTTTCAAGCACATGTTGTCTGACGAAGAGACCTCTCTTAAACATTATGTTTAGTAGACGGCCCAATCCGATTCACACACGTGTTCGCGTTGTACAGTGTTAGGACCACTTGAAAATAACATTGGAACTCCACATCAGATTTATTTTGCTCCACATCACAAGTGAGGGTTTTGACGTTGAAGGTGCATTTTCCAACCTCGTAAAATAATTTTTGTGGCATGTTAGTTGACGAAAATTGGGCGGAAAATTGTTTGGGTGTTGAAAAATAAAGACCGAAATTTGATTTTTGGTGTTTGGAATACTTTTCTTCATGTGCTATTTGTTCCCATTCTAAAAATTTGCCAACGAGACTTGATGGCAAATTACCTCTAATATAAACACAAATCTCTCTAATTTAGTAATTAAGTAACAGAATCCTAATTAAATTCTCGAGTTACATGTAAAAAATAAAAAAAGTTCGACCATAAATTCGTATGGATTTAGTTCCTTGCAAAGTAAGCCCCAAAAATCGACCTAAAAACACACTCATCTATACACAAATTATAGTAATACATTACACGTACGTATTTTTATATCAATCACTTGCTTGCTTTTATCTCCCTAATGTAGATATTTTAGCTTTTCAACTTTCAACAAATATTAGAATATTTCTAACAAAGTTCCGTGCACTACATATTTTTTGAAATTGCGCTTCAACGTGAGGAGATTAAGTCAAGATCACTCTTCTCCCAAAATCCGAAAATGAAAAGAAGTACATTTATTTTAGCTTTTCAACTTTCAACAACTGTTTACGAAGGAAGTATACATACGAAGGAAGTATACATATACATATGTATATGCATATATGCATATATCTTGCCGCATATTGACAAAGTAGTATAAATGTTCTGTTGCACTAATTTATGTAGAAAGGATCTGTGGTCTCATGCTTATATGCCTGCACCATCTTCATATCCTAATTTCTTTTTATTAGTAATTAGTTGTGCCCATGTTCATTGTATTTTTTTTTTTAAATATAAAAAGTCAACATAAGTAAAAGGTCAAAAAGATTTTTTTATGAAAAAAATTTGGAAACATATTCCCTTGGTTTTTTTTTTTTTTTTTTTTTGATCTTCTTAAGTTAGTACGTAAAAGAAGAAGATAATGGTAGAAACCTTGTAGCGTTTAAAAATATACTAGTAGAGACGGGCATGTGCAGAAGCATGTGCAGAAGTTTAAGTGAGTTCGCTTATTTAAAAGAATCTTGCAATATAATAATTGAGAAAAGAAAAATTTTGAGTTCTTATCAAACTTGTAACGGTAATTTCACATTTAATTATTATGCATAAAGAAAGTTTGGAAAATAAATCAAGAAGACAGGCAGAAGTGAAACGTATGCATGCAGGAAGAAAAAGAGGAATCTGAACATAAAAAAATGGAGGAGGGAGAATCTAAAAATAAAAAAGAAGACAGAGAAGAGGTGATACGTGTGAGGGAGAAGGATACGTAATCACCCTTACACGGTTTAACAAGGCCTTTTTAGCCTTTAGTTACAAAAGGTTCACTTAAAAAAAATTTTAAAATAAAATAAAAAAACCTTAACCTCAGTTTCAAAAAACAAATAGATACATTCATACGCTTACACCTGTTAACATAAAACAGAAAATAGATACTACCTAAAAAAAAAAAAAAAAGCTACATTCATAAGCTTACACCTGTCAATATAAAACAAGAAAGCTAGGTTATCCACTCTTTTAATATATGTCATAGATAGATTATGGATCATCGATTATAGAAAATATTTTTTTTCTTGCTCAGTCATTAGACATTTTTTCATCATCATCATCATAGTGATCACGTTAAAGGTTCCGGGAAAGCCCATGAGCATCATCAGAAGGGGCGAATGAGGGAAAAAAAAATTGCAAAACTATTGAATTTTGGAGCAAAAATTGAAAGGAGCTCCTGGGCCGGGGGGCGGCTGTCCGCATTGGGCCTAAGTCAGCTCTGCCCCTTGCATTACAACACAATTCCAACACATGCCACGACTTATATGATATCAATCATGTACATAACCCATTTCAATTAATAATATACACAATAATGACTAATTATTTAATACGATTTTTTTTTCTATTAAAGAAAAGTAAGTGAAGTTTCCCTACAAAATTTTTCATTTTCACGTTATTTATAGTACTTAATTAATTATATAAAGTTTTATAATATATTAAATATACTTCGGTTGTAGAGATAGAAGAAAGTGTGAGAGGGTAAATTGATCCTTTTAAGTGTTTGTTCAAATAAAAATTAATCAATAAGGTAAAAATCCAAACCATTATTTAATTAGGTAATCCTAAGCAAATGTATATAAGGGGCTGTTTTCCCAATTTTCTCAAATTTATTTCCCTTTAACTTTGTGTCATGTCATCTAGTTGTGACGCAAATTTTATCTCTAATTGCAATTTAGTCTAGTAATTATTTTATATTTAATTTTACTAAGAAAAATTTTATTAAAAAACAAAAGAGAAATAAAATTACAATCCTAAAACAAAATGAAAAAAAATATATGCTAAAACAGAAAAACAAACAAAACAAGAACAAAGGAATGAAGCATCCAGCGACAAGGGAAACATGTAGCCCTCAATGTACTAACTTTAACGTCAATCCAAATTGGGTGGAGAATAGAATTATAGAAGAAAAGAAAAAAGGGGAAATTGGCAATGTACTATAAATAATATACACCACTATGACCATGATATATGTGCAAGTTACTGTCACCCTAACGAGGGTGGTAGAGTTCAGTGATTGAGATTTGATTTGTCGATGCTTGAGCATACTCGCTCCTCGGATGCTCTAATTCGTTAGTCACCCTTGAATCTGCCGCTGACATATCTGATCCGACATTGCTATGCAAGAAAGCTGGTTCTGAGGGTGTTGGGAGAGAGAGAGAGTCACTATTTAGCATGATAACGACTGTATTCATGGTTGGTCTCCTGGCTTCATTCTCTTGGACACATAACAATGCAATGTGGATGCATCTCATCAATTCGGACGTCGAACCAAGTCTCAATAGGGGATCTACGACATTCAAGGCTGTTCCCTCCTTCTAATTTCTCCATGCCTGAAATGATGATGAACATAAAACATCATTTTTATTCAATTTAACATGTATATTAAACTTATCAAATTTCATGCCAGAGTGTAATCTTGCACGTACATAGCTTAAGAGGTCTTCTACATGCTAGTCATAGCAAAAACGACTATTTTTCTGGCCTCTTACTATCTCCAAAAGCAACGCACCAAAACTGAATACATTAGACTTGACTGAAAATTACCCTTACATAGCATATTCTGGGGCCATATATCCACTGCGAAGAATGAAATGTTTTATCAAGGAAAAGTATTTTTTGCAAGACTCATGTAATATGAATTGAATAAGGTTTAGCCTAGTTTGTGATTTACTTACTAGGTTCCCACAATTCGATTTGTAGTGCCCTCAGTTTGGTTAACAACAAACAACCTTGCCATTCCAAAATCTAAAATCTTAGGATGCATTTCTTCATCTAACAAAATATTACTAGTTTTGAGATCTCGATGAATAATTCTGAGTCGAGAATCTTCATGTAGGTAAAGGAGTCCTTGAGCAACACCTCTTATGATATTGAAACGTCCATCCCAGTTCAAAATTGCACGCTTGCTAGGATCTAACACAAAACTCAAAAGCATGTGTATGTGTCACACACAGTATTCTTTCAAGAGTTTGTGTTCTTTACATGGTTCTGTACTAGAACAAAAACAGAGGAATGCAACCATACCAAATATGAAGTGATCAAGACTAGCGTTGGGAACGAACTCTATATAAGAAGCCTCTCATTTCCTTCCAAGCAGAAACCGAGGAGTCTAGCAAGATTCCGGTGTTGAAGCTTGGCAACTAACAATACCTCATTCTTGAATTCAAGATCGCCTTGGCCTGAATCGCTAGACAACCTCTTAACTGCTACTTGTTGTCCATTGGAAAGCCTTCCCTGCAATATTTCACAAAACGTCATGCATATGGGAATGAAATTGTAATAAATTTGGAGCCAAAAAAGGAATTGATTTTTACTCAGATCCTTACCCTTTAAACAGAACCAAATCCGCCTTGTCCAAGCTTATTTTCCTCAGAAAAGTTATCTGTCCCAACTCTAATGGTATCAAAACTGTATTGCAAGGATTCCAGACTTTCAATTTCCTCGACATATTGGTATAATTGGAGAGCTAGGACAACAAAGACCAAATAAGTTGTATTTCTTTAAAAAGAATCCAATTCAATTTCTAGAACCATATTTTTTTAAAAGTGATTTTGATATGTAGAGTAATTAGTGTCAACTGCATACATATATGTATATTTATATATATATATTGAATAACAAGGGATGCCGCCTTTCTTGTGTAGACCTTTTGTTAAGTAGACAACATCGACACAAAGGTGCAGAGCCAATTGAGAGACCATCAAAGCCAATCGTTTAGCTAGAGGGAATGTCAACGGATGTCTTTGAGATTTATAAGAAGATGTCACCTTGTCGATTTTAAGAAAACATGTTTCTTAGTGTAGACCATTTTGAAAAGCAGATAATGTCTACACGAAACGAATTTTCACAAATATCAGTGTGAATTGCCAAACACCATTATTGTACCCTATATTCGAAAATTAAACTTGATGCTGGGTGGAAACACACACACAACCATATGTATTATTTATATGTATATGTTTTGCTAATGAAGGTCAAAGATGCTAGTATAGAGAATGAAGATCATGTTACGAAAAGAGGCATATTATATATGAAGCCAGTTCTGTGGTATGCGAAGCTACAAATTCAAGTTTTAGAAACAAGTGAATTAGATAATATCGACTTACTTTCAGCGTCGTTTTTCTTTTTCCTCCTTAAATACACGCAGGCAGAGATGATGAGTAGTACAACAGAAACAACAATGCTTAAAACAATAGCAACAATGACAGTTGTTGAAATTTTACTCTCTTTTCCTGCAATTACCAGAAATCTACCTGTAAAACTAGCCAGTAGTAACAGAGCATGCCGAAACTTCAAAAAGAAAAAAGAAAAAAAAAAAGTAGAAAGAAAAAAGCAAATCTCCTGAAATATTACCTTGTGTACTTGTGGTACGGTTGGATGATGGAGGTCCATAGAAAAGCTGAATCTCATACCTGAAGTTACAACTGGAGCCAACAACTCTTCCCCCTATCTTCCCACTCAGAAGCAATCCATACAAGCTTCCATACAAATACAAGCAATCAGAGCACTCTTGCGGTGACAAGTCCGGCGAACAGTGCACGAGCGCATAGAAGGTTCGAAAATCTGGAGCGCTAGCGTTCCCCGTCGCGAACTTACGAAGAGAATCTCCGGAGGCAGCTCTGTCCTTCAGAGCGTCGAATAAGGTCCCGAGGTCTTGGGAAAATGCATCCACACTATTGGATGACACATTAATGGCGTTAAGCATATAGTATATGTATTTAGTTTCCATGACACCAAGGATGGAATGGTTGGCGTAGCGAAGCGTACAGTTGTCGTACCATCCAACTGCCTCCTTCTTGTCAGGACAACGTTGTCTCAGAAGGTATGAACAATCATTGAGGCAAGTACGGCAAACTTGGGGATCAATGTCTCCTATACGTAGCCCCATTGTATAAACTATGTCTGCATCGTTGCCATAAGAGAGATTGTAAAAGCCGAAGCCGTTATCATCCTTTAAGACAAGGGACGACAGGAGATGATCGAGGTTATTCTGGAAGGTAGAGCTGCTGTTTTCTTTGTCGTCTGCACAAAAATGGTATTGGAAATCAGGCTGAGCGGTGGCTTGGCTGAGGAGAAGGAAAACGGGGCAAAGGATGAAAAACGGTGTTGAAGAAAGTATCCTTGCCATTTATTGCAGGTATTGATGAGCTTTATTTCTTTGGTGTTGCGATGCTTTCAAAGCCCCTGTCAAAGTTTAAGGGGGTGTTTGGTGGAGTAGTTTGAGTTGAAATTTTTAAGTTTAAATAGAAAATTTTTTTGAATTTTTTTGAATTTTTAAAAAAGATAAAAAAATTTTTGAAAAAAAAATAAAAATTTTTTAAGAAAAAAATAAAAAAAAATTTGAGTTGGGGAGTTTGGCATCCAAACTCCCCCTAAGTAAATCAAATTCTACTCCCGATGTAATAGCCTTCGCCGTTGAGACAAAAAGTGATGCAGGAAGTTTCGCCGATGAGCAATGGCTTGGTTGATTAGGAGGGAAAAAAAAGTGCCATTGTGATCAACTTTAATTAATCTTTTTTTTTTTTTAACAAAAATAATAAAAATATTACGTGATAAATTTAATGGCTTGGTTGATTAGGAGAAAAAAAGATGTGCCATTGTCGGTTCAACTTTTAATCCTTTTTTTTTTTTAACAAAATAAATAAATAATAAATATTATATCAGCGAGCATGCCAACTTTGACCAGTGACTAATTGAAAAGTACATTACTGAATTATAATTAAATATCGTACTGATGAGAAGCGACTGTAAACTATAACATAATAAATTATAATTTTATAATAATTTTATATATTTTAAAATAATTTTAGTGTCCGTTTGGGACATGAGTTTAGACTCATAGTGGATAGTTCAAACTGAACTTATTCAGTTTGATGATTCAATTCATCTTGGACTTATGATTGAATAGCAATACAGTGATCTGAGCTTAGTTCACTGTTGGGAGTAGACACCCACGTGATTTGATTCGCACACCTCGTTTGCTGCGCTCGGCAGAGAAGAAGTTTGCCCCACTGTGGCGATGCAGGGCACAGAAGGAAGTTAGTCTGTGCACACCCCACATCTTCTTCTTCAAGGTAGCTGAGTTGAGTATTTACCATATCTCTCCCCACCTTCAGGCATCTGCTCTCTCATTCTCAATAACCCAATTTCTTTCCTCAGCCCATCCGGTGAACAAATCCACCCCCTACCCATCGACGACGCCTTTCCCCCAACCGCCGGTAACTATCCCCTCCGGTGAGCCTGTCGACGGTGCCCGTCGCACAATCGGCTACCAACCCAAGTTGTGAGTTAAAATTTTTTGCTTTCTCTCTCTAGTTGATCTTCCCTCCCCGGCATAATCGGTTTTAAACTTCTCCTCTCCTCTCCTGGGTTTTGGTTTTGGTTTTGGTTTTGGTTTTGGTTTTGGTTTTGGTTTCTCTTCGGGAATATTAACATGTAAATAAAAGAATGGGAAAAAGGCCAACAAACAACCAGATTGGCAGCCAAAATTTTTTTTTTCTAGTTCAACATAAACTGGTAGGTGGAGGAAGCTGGCTTCAATGGCTGCTGTGGACCTGGAAATATAGTCAATATTATATGCTTTGGAAAAATCAAACACCCAACAGAGTCCAATAAAAAAAAGGAAACCCACTTTCCTTTTCTTTTATTTTTGAATTTTTTTTTATGTTGGTAAAGTTTGGCTATTTAGAAACTTAAAAAAAATAAAGAAATTACAGAATAGTATATACAAATACAAAGATCAACGAATTTTGAAAGGGTGGGAAGAGAAATTCACATATGTGTTGGCCGGGTATGATGGATCATGTCATGATATTAGAATGTTGGAAGAGGTAATTGCATTCTATGGTTTCCCAATACCTCCTCCAGGTAAAAATAATTAGCAACTTATGTCAGTAAAATTTTCATATTTATCGTTTTAAATAGAAAATTGGACGTGTCATTCACATTGCTATCTTGTTATTTTGTAGGAAAATTTTACTTAGCAGATTCGGGCTACGCCAACAAGGATTGTTTCCTAAGCCCATTCGCTGAGAGACATATCATTTACCTGAATGTCGAAGACAGCGGGGCGGGCAAGACAACCGTAGAGAGGTGTTTAACTATACACATTTATCGCTGCGGAACTGTATTGAGCAAACATTTGGTGTCTGGAAGGCAAGATTTAAAATACTAAAAGGCATCAACAGCTACCCGATGGACAACAAGTAATGATCCCCATGGCTTGTGCGGTTGTGCATAATTTCATACGGATGGTACAGATTGGGGATCCCGTACTCGAAGAGTACGCAGCAGATTGTATGTCTGTAAGTGGAAATGTCGATGTGAATAAGAATTATGTGTTTGGCGAAGGGATCGATGGTAATAGTCCCAGTATAGGACCGCAGCTACATGACTCGAGCAGGGATGCAATGAATCATGTGAGAGATATGATGGCTGATGAAATGTGGGATAGATATTAATCAGTTCCGTGGTATAAAACATGTGATAGGAAGCTTGTTTTTGTCACTGTTGGGCCACATTCCGATTGTAACGCTTAATTACACGATTTTATCATTGTTTATGACAACTATGTACTTTTGTTCGTATACATTTATGGCTATTTAATTACTTCCGGAAAATCTGGATACTGTGTGACGAAACTCAAGATGCCCTGGGTGTATGATGATTCCCTATATTTACAGATAATGGTTGATGCCCGTTTTTGTGCTGAACATGCCATATCCATATTTGGTGAAGCTGTTCATTTCCTTCCAAGCAGAGACTGAGTAGCCTTGCTAGATTACGGTGTTGAAGCTTGGCAACTAGTAAGACCTCATTCTTGAATTCCAGATCTCCTTGGCCTGAACCTCTAGACAACCTTTTTACAGCTATGTCTTGTCCATCGGAACAACAAAAACATGTACAAACGAGAATATGAATAGAATGCAATCGGTTTTAAAATTCAGTACTTGTGATCCATTCAAATAAAGAATCATATAATTACCCAGTAAACAGGGTCATATAATTACCTTCCTGTTTATTAGTTCATTGACTAAATAAGCGAAATGTATGGAAAAAAAAAAAAAAAAAAAAGGGTCTTACAATCGTAAAATATGAGAGGCCTAAAAAAAAATCAAAAGAAAACTCAAAGGAAAAAAAAAAAAAAAGATTGCAAAAGTACTGAATAATTATCAGTACTTTAAAATCCTTATTAATACGAGTTCTAAACTAATAATTAGATCTCATTTCTTTATGCATCTTACTCAGAGCCTCACTAAAATTTTTTTGCTTTTATTTTTCACTCCAAAAATTTTTTAGTTTTTTTTTTTTAATTTTTATCCTATTAAAAATTAAAAATTCTCATATAATCCCCACTAAAATTAATTCTACTCCAAAAAATTTATGCTTTTTTAGCTTTATCCGCCTAGATTAAAATTAAGTTTTCTTAATAACCCTTACTAAAATTTTACCATTTAGTTTTTATACTTTGATGTTATTTATTTTTTCTTTTAAAAAAACTTGCTATACGCCTCACTGATATATTGTCTAGCTCCGCAACTGGTCTTGTTGACCAATTTTTTCTTCAAAATATATCTACTAATTAATTTGTACGTAAAGCGTGAAGCAACAGCATAATTTCATTTCCTTCACATGTATGTGTATATATAATCGGTGTTGCTGTGCACAAAGAAAGCTGGTTCTGACGGCACTGGGAGAGACAGAGAGTTGCTGTTAAGCATAAGAACGAATGTTGTCTTGGTTTCGGTCTGTGACCAGCCACATTTTCTCATACACACAACGGTTCGATGTGGTTGTATCTCATTGTTTCAGATTTAGAACCAACTCTCACCAAGCGATCTATGATGTATAAAAGGCTATAACAAATTAACTTACGATCCGATTTGAAGGTGAGCACAAAGAATACAACAAAATTGAAAACAGGGAAAATTTGCTTAGGCATCAAGCATATTTCACCATTGAGCATGTTACATGCGCAAGTAATTATCCGCACATGCTAGCGAGGGTAGAGTTCAGTGATTGAAGCTTCATTTGCAGATGCTTGAACAGACTCGCTCTTGGAATGATCTGATTCGGCTGCCCTTGAATAGAGATCCGAGGCCAATGACACATCCGATCTGACGTTGCTATGCATAAAGAAAGCTGGCTTCGAGGGCACTGGAAGAGACAGAGAGTTGCTGTTTAGCATCAGAACTACTGTGTTCATGGTTGGTCTATCAGCTACATTTTCTTGGACACACAGCAATGCAATATGAATGCATCTCGTAATGTCGGATCCTGAACTGAGTCTCACTAGAGGATCTGCAACATTCAAGGCTGTTCCCTCCCTCCAATTTCTCCATGCCTGCGATGATATTAAACATGCACGTGTAGGGTTAGCGATTGCAAAATTATTCTGATTTCGAATAAACATGTGTTGCTAGTCTTGCCTTCTATGCTAGAACATATTGTAATTTTACTTACGTAGCTTAACAGGTCTTCTACATGCTCTCCGTTACGGAAACAATTATTTTTTTGTCCGCTCACTATTTCTAAGAGTAACACACCAAAACTGAATATGTCAGATTTGACCGAAAATTGTCCATGCATAGCATATTCTGGAGCCATATATCCACTGCAAAAGAAATAATGTTTTAGCATTATGTACTTATTTTTTATCGAACTAATTAGAACGAATGTGATTTTGTAACACATAATGATTAGTACGAACTAAGATTTTGCCCAAGTTTGACATGTACTCACTAAGTTCCCACAATTCGGCTTGTATTTCCTTGAGTTTGATCAACAACAAACAACCTAGCCATTCCAAAATCCGAAATTTTAGGATGCAGCTCATCATCTAACAAAATATTACTAGCTTTTAGATCTCGGTGAATAATTCTCAGACGAGAATCTTCATGAAGGTAAAGCAGCCCTCGAGCAATGCCGCTTATAATTTTATAGCGCCTCTCCCAGTCTAAATTTGCACGCTTGCTTGGATCTACAAATTCATGTAAGTGTATAATTCTATTAAATCTTCAGGTCATGCATATATGTTACCCAATACTCTTTCAAGACATGAAAAATAACTGCATGATAGTAGTCAGATCATATATTTTCTATGTTTATGTATAAAACAAAAGCAAGAGAAAACCGTACCAAATATGAAGTGATCGAGACTTGCGTTAGGAACAAACTCATATACAAGAAGCCGTTCATTTCCTTCCAAGCAGAAACCGAGGAGCCTTACTAGATTACGGTGTTGAAGCTTGGCAACTAGTAAGACCTCATTCTTGAATTCCAGATCTCCTTGGCCTGAACCTCTAGACAACCTTTTTACAGCTATGTCTTGTCCATCGGAAAGCCTTCCCTGAAATATAACAAAAATATGTACAAACGAGAATATGAATCGCCTGCAATTAGTTTTAAAATTCAGTACTTGTGATCTATTCAAACAAAGAATCATATAATTACCCTGTAAACAGGACCAAATCCGCCCTGTCCAAGCTTATTTTCCTCAGAAAAGTTATCTGTTGCAACTCTGATGGTCTCAAAATTGTACTGCAAGGATTCTGCACTTTCAATCTCCTCCACAGCTTCGTATAAGGGTCGAGCTTCAACAACATAAAGAGATAAAATTTAGAATTTTTTTCTCATGAATAACTAAAATTAGATTAACCGGTGTGATGAAACTTTCCTTGTTTACTGTTGTTTTTCTTATTGTTGTGATTATTATTAAATAAAAGTTCGATGCGACGGTGATAAAGAAGTTTAGCACGGGGAGATTCTGTTTGGAAGCAGAGCAGATTATGTGAAGCATGTCTGTGCTCAAGGAAACAAACTACAAACGCTATTTTCCGATGTTGAAAATTGAGTTAGATGATAAGAACTTACTTTCATTCTTTTGCTTAGCCTTCTTTAATCTTAAAAACACGCAAGCGGCGATGATCAGCACCACAGCTAGAGCCCCAGCACTTGAAGCAACAGCAACAATGAGAGTTGTAGACGTGTTACTCTCCTTTCCTGCAAAACCCGAAATTCCGCTCCAATCAAAGAGATTGCAGGGGAGAAATTTTCAAACAAATCTAACAGCATATGTACCGTGAAATATTTAGCATGTAACAATTTACAAAAACAACAAATTCTGTCACAAAGGTTAATAGAAGCAGAGAAGTTCATACATCGCAAAAATCTAAAGCACCAAGAAATTAATTCCAATTTGTCAAAGACAAATAAAAATATTTGTAGACATATGTATACCTGGTGTAGATGTGGTATTAGTCGATGTTGGCGGAGGAGGAGATACTGTCGGTGGTGCGTCGGCTGTGTATTCATAGAAGAGGTAAGTCTCATACCTAAAGTTACAACTGCGGCTGACGACTCTTCCCCCGATCTTCCCCTCGCAACACTTGGGAATAAACGCAAACATGTCATCCAGGCAATTGTTGCATTGTTGCTGTGACAAGTCCGGCGTGCACTGCGCAAGCCCGTATAAGGTTCTGAAATCCGGCGCGGTTGCGTTTTTCGTTGCAAATTTCTGAAGGGAATCACCCGCCGCAGCTCGGTTTTTCAGTTCGTCTAACAAGGTTCTAAGGTCTTCGAAAAATCCATCGACGTTGGAGGATACATTTTGGCCGTTCGCCTTGTAGAACAATTGAGAAGATTCCTTGACGCCGTACATGGAGCGGTTGGAGTAGCGCAACATGCAGTAGTCGTACCACCCGACCGCCGCCTTCTGATCGGGGCAAAGCCTTGGCAGAAGCTGCGTGGCGTTAACGAGGCATCTGCGGCAAAGGTCGGGCTTTGCATCTCCTCTGCATAGCCCGATCGAGTAAACTTCGTCGGAGGAATTGCCGTAGGAGAGATTGAAAAAGCCGTAGCCGTTGCCGTCGGAGGAGGAAAGGATTGACAGGAGGTGGTTGAGGTTGGCTTGGTAGGTACTATTGGTGGTATAATTGCCCTTTTCGTATTCACAAAAGTGATACAGGAAGTCTGGCTGAGCAATTGTTTGGCCGATCAAGAGAATTATGAAGATGTTGAAAAAGTACACTATTCCTGAAGAAGATAATATTCTTGCCATTGGCTAATGTTGATTTTGGTATGATATGTACGTTAAGTGAAAGATGTATTGGATGATGATGATGATGATATTTGCTTTTGTTTGGGTTTGGAGAGCTTTTAAAGCGCTAAGCTGAATTCCTTTTTCTAGTAATCAAAAAATAAAATAAATGAATCGGAGGAAAAACTGTAAAACAATGAGATAGGACGAGTCACGGGCGTAATAATCAATCATGAAATATATATGTATATATATTACATTTTGGGCTTGCGTTTGATGCAATACCCTATGACGTGTACTAAAGCTCAAGTAATTATTGGAGCTGTTGTGATAAAATATACGTGCATACATAAACGAAAATTCTCCTGTAACTTTATTTTTACGTTTTTTTAATAATTAGTTCATTTTAATATTATAATTGTAACTCGATAATGTCTAACGTAGGATTAAAAAAGCTTTTCTATATATTGTTTTTGCGTCAACTAATTTTTAGATATTTGGTTTTATTATATCATGTTCTAGATCCCAACTTCAACGATTAATCCATTCAATTATAGAAATGTGTGAATATAAAAACATATCGTACTACTTTGACTTGAAAGGTGCGTTTTCACCAAAAAAAGAAACTTAAAAGTGCCTAATTGAAATAAAATAAATATTTGATTGAGAAGGACTGCTGACCAATTGGGTCTAGACGGTGGAAATTTCAGCCTAAATAAAATAAAATAAATAGACGATGGGATCGGAACAGAAGTGGAAAAGGACAAACGTTGTGCATGCAGCCTTTCGTACGTGGTCCTTAATATCACGTATCTCACCTTATTCTTTATAACAAATTATAATTGACCACGAGTCAAAAAACTAAAAAGAACATTCATCAAAATAATAATAATAATAATAATAAATAAAAAGAACCAAAAAAAAAAAAAGAGGAAGGTACGATCGCGGTATCTACGTCAGAGATTCACGATTAACAAAGGGAAAAGGTCAAAGGTGCAAAAAGAGAAAAGGACAAAGGTGCAAAGGAGAATTATATTCTTGAGATTTCTTTCATTGGATCCAACCGAAAAATATCTCTAGGTGTAATGTTAAGTTATTATTACAATAGTTAATATTAATATTTGAACGAAGAATTGACTCTTAAACTATTTTTTATTTAGATTTTATTATAAATTTATCATAGTTTATAATAAATATTGAATTAAACATTTGATTTTATTAGCTGGTTTCTTTATTGTCTCATATAATTATTTATTTTTAGATTATTTAAATATTATGTTGAAATATAAAATTATTATTGATTCATCTTTTTTAATAGTTTAATCTTTTGAGACGGATTGATATATTAACGTGATATCAGAGCAGGATATTTTGAGTTCGAATCCTATAATTGCACTTTTTCTATTTTTTTTATTATCATTTGTGTATTGGCCTTTAATACATTTTGAGCTTGTTCTTAAATATTTGTGTTGGATTTTATAATCAATATTGTTTGTATGTTTGCTCATTATTTGACCTGCATGTGAGGGGAGTGTTTAAATATAAAATTATTGTTGGCCCATCTCTCAATAACTTAAGTTTTTGAATGAATTGGTAAACTAACATCTCAAAAAGTTCACTTCTACGTGTTCTAAAACAAAATAATGATTGTGGTTTCAAACACAGGTAGTAACAATTTCATACATAACTCTATTATAAGAGGCAAAAACTTTAAATCTCCTATCTCTAAATTTTTTTTTTAAGTAACAATAATGATGATAAAAAAGTAGATGTACATGTCAGAGTATAAAATTAATATAATGCTATTTTTTACATTTTAATGATGAATATAGCATCTAATAGATAAATGTAATGAAGATCACATAAGGATGAGTATATCCTACATAAATGTGTATATAAAAAATTGATCTACGATGGAATCATAAACTCATTAAGGTTAGTTCAACTGGTAGGAATTGAGGTCCAAGTATTGGAAGTTTTTTCTATTTTTTTTGTTTTTTTTGTTTTTGAAATTAATAAATATAATAGATGCTCATACCGTCTCTTAAACCCAACCTCCTGCCCAACCCAAAAAAAAAAAAAAAAAAAAAAAAAAAAAAAAAAGGACCACGAGGGTGATGTTCCTCGACCGGAAACTACCGGATAAAGTCGATTTCCCTTGTAAGAACCAACGAGTTAATTTAAAATTCAAGTATTACAAAAAAAAAAAAAAAAAAAAAAAAAAAAAAAAAAAAAAAAAAAAAAAAAAAAAATTCAAGTCATGTACAAAAGTAAGTCTCACATCTTTATTTATTTATTGTTTCACTTCGGCAACCCCAACTTTTAATACCATGGAATAGCAGGGCAGGGAAACTTCCATGGAAATACCGTCCTATAAATAATGGAGAGTGGCCTTCCATGTTGGTTTGTAACAAGTTGTGCTACTTGTTGATAAGTTTGAAACTACTTTGAAAATGTGACATGGACAAGAACAATGGAGGGTGGGCTTCCATGTTAGTTTATATCAAGTTGTGCTACTTGTTGATAAGCTTGAAAATACTTTGAAAAAGGTGACATGGACAAAAATGAGATTTTTTTTATTTTTATTTTTATATATAAATAAAAATGAGATTGGACTTAAAAGCTTGGAGATGCATATCTATATTATATTTACGCTAGCAATCGTAATAATATGAACGAGCAATATTAGAGATACTGATCTAATATCAACTTTTAAAATAGTAATTCATCTAATAATGTGTAAATTGTTATTTTTTATTGATAGATGTATTTTTTTTAATTTTATTAAAGTTTGAATTACGTTAATATATTATCTAAATTAGTGTTAAAAAGTTGGAATATTAATCAATGACGTTATAGCATTTCGTAGCAAATTAAAAACAAATTTTAGTCACATGCTTTTAATAAATTGACAGGATTTAATTTTATTTTGTTGGATAGTTTTTCTATTGTTTTTAGATCTTCCACAATTTGCATTTGTTACAACTTTTTCCTTTTTCTTTTTATTTTCTTTTATTTATTTATTTATTTATTATTATTATTTATTATTTATTCTTTATTTTTTGGCTTTTCAAAAGTGAGTACAAAAGACAAACACCAAAAGCAGAGACGCCAAATGTGACTGAAAAGTACCGCTTGCGTTTTCGTTATTTATTTATTTATTTATTTTCTGGAAAAGTATCCCGTCCATTGAATTATAATGTTTGGCTCCTCGTTTTTCTTCTTCCTCTTTTTTCTCTTCCCGATGCCGCTGGTTTGTGGAAAGAAAGGTCGGATCCGACAAAAATATGAAAATAATAAAGAGAGACTATATATATATATATATAAATATTTTATCTTGTATTTTCAAACATTGATATCATAAATTTATTTGTTGAACTTTAATATGGGAGGATTTGAACTTTAATTTATTTTATATGTTGTAATTTGTATGAAATTACAGTTTACGTTTGTCTCTCTCTTTTTTTCCTAACCACATAAAATCTAGCTCCAAAATTATATCAGTTTCATTTAAAATTGATTGTCTGAATAATACATGTTTTAGACACTGAAAATAACGAAAAATCAGTTTCACCGTTGGATTTTCAAAAATATCAATTTTAATTAAAATATCAGTTTCAAACAGAATTAATTGTCTAAAATACATGTTTCAAAGTTGATTTTTCTCTTACGTCAGAAAATATAATGAAAAATCAAAAGCACATATAAATAGTTTTGTTATTTACACACATGAGGTAATCCTAACATATTCAAAAGCACATCCTTTGATAGATTTCCGCTTCTTAATTAAACACCGAGAAAGATATTTGCCATCATCTCATAAAATTAACTAAAAGGCGCTTATAATAAAGTTTAGGCAAAGCGTTTTTTAAATCTTTCAGAAACTTTTGTTATTTGAAACAATTAACTCGTCTATTGTTTTCCGTTTGCCTGAGTAAGGTGGAATATATTAGTTTAGTTCAAAGTAGTTGAGGCTAAATTGATATAACAACGTTGCCAAATAGCTTCATCAATTGAAGTTACGGTGGTTTGTGCGAAATTGTACTTATTTTTTTTTACTAAAAGTGAGTTAGCTAGGTCCTATATCGATTGAACCTTTCAAGATTTCTCTACAGACGACGGATTGGGAACATGATAAACATCAATAATCCTCTTTCAAACAAGGGGGGGAAAAAAATAATCGGAAATGTGCTTATTACTTTTAAATCACTACTGTCATGTTTTACATGCAAGTAATTATCCCAATATTAGCGAGGGTAGAGTTCAGTGATTGAAGCTTCATTAACGGAATACGCTTCAGTTGCAGACTCGCTTCGGGAATGATCTGGTCCAGTCGTCCTCAACGGAAAGTTATTAGAGCGGCTGTGCAAAAAGAAAGCTGGTTTCGAGGGCACCGGGAGAGATAGAGAGTTGCTATTTAACATAAGAACAACAGTATTCATGGTTGGTCTATGGGCCACACTTTCTTGGACACACAACAGTGCAATGTGGATGCGTCTTGTTGTTTCAGATCCCGAACCAACTCTCACTAACGGATCTGCAATATTCAAGGTTGTCCCCTCCCTCCAATTTCTCCATGCCTGCAATGAATAGTAAACGTGCACGTGTGAGTTTAGATATCGATAAAATTATTTTAATTTCAATCAAATCTGTATTTTTTTTTTTTTGCTCGGAATCAATCAAACCTGCATATATGCAAAGTCTCGGTATTAAAGCTAAAGCATACGGTAAATTTGTACTTACGTAGCTTAAAAGGTCTTCTTCATGCTCTCCGTGGTCCAATATGTTATTTTTCTGTCCAGTAACTATTTCTAAGAGTAGCACACCAAAACTGAATACATCGGACTTGACTGAAAATTGTCCATGCATTACATACTCTGGAGCCATATATCCACTACAAATAATTAAGTTTGAGTTATTTGTAATTGTTATTCAAGAAACTAACTAGAAAGATAGGTTTATTTTTCTATTTTTTATTTTTAATTAGACAAGTAAATTATAAATATAAAACTAATATCGAAATGTGCTTACTACGTTCCCACAATTCTGCTTGTATTGCCTTGAGTTTGATCAACAACAAATGACTTAGCCATTCCAAAATCAGAGATCTTAGGGTTCATTTCTTCATCTAACAAGATGTTGCTTGCTTTAAGATCTCGGTGGATAATTCTCAGACGTGAATCTTCATGAAGGTAAAGGAGCCCCCGCGCAATACCTCCTATAATTTTGTAACGCCTTTCCCAATCTAAATGCGCGCGTTTGCTTGGATCTACATATAAATTCGTTGGAGTCAGTAGTTGCACAGCCTCTTTCAAGACTTGAAACCGAATCAAAGCAAAAATAATATTTAAGATGAATCTATACAAGAACAAAAGCAGAGAAAGGATATGATACCAAATATGAAGTGATCAAGACTTGCGTTTGGAACAAACTCATATACAAGAAGCCTTTCATTTCCTTCCAAGCAGAATCCGAGGAGCCTTACTAGATTTCGGTGTTGAAGCTTGGCAACTAGTAAGACCTCATTCTTGAATTCCAGATCTCCTTGGTCTGAACCCCTAGACAACCTTTTTACAGCTATGTCTTGTCCATTGAAAAGCCGCCCTGAAATACGTCACGTAAAAATAGTACATGACCATATGCACACAATGAATTTTTAAGTTTTAGTACCATTCTTTTCTGAATATTTTCAGTTATATACTTGACTCAATCAAACAAAGAACTACGTGTGCGGACTCGTATCCATACCCGGTAAACAGAACCAAATCCACCCTGTCCAAGCTTATTTTCTTCAGAAAAATTATCTGTCGCAATGCTGATGGTCTCAAAATTGTATTGCAAAGATTCCGGACTTTCAATTTCTTCAACAGGTTCATCTATGGGGCGAGATTGAACAGCACGAATCAAGCAAGAAATTAGTTTTGTTACAAAAGAGTTTCTATTTCCAAAACTGTATTGACAATCTAAATTCACCACGACATGCATGCATGAGTACTTGCTATCGTTAAACTGTCCTTGATTAATATTAGTATAACATACAATAGTCCTTGTCACAACATAATACCATAATTTGTTACTGTATATTTGTAAACAAAAGTTTGATTCGATGGAAGTATCTTAGCGGAGAAAGATTCTGTTAGTAGGTAGAACAGATTACGGCGATCACGTGCTGTGCCGAAGGACGCAAATTGCATATCTATACAAAGAGAAATAAATTAGTTGATCTCAACTTACTTTCAATCTTTTGTTTTGCCCTCTTGATTCGTAAGATCACAAAGATTGTTATTATTAGCGCCGCAGATAGAGCAACAGTACTTGAAACAACAACAATAACGACAGTTCCAGACGTGTTACTCTCTTTTCCTGCAAAACCTAAAACTCTGATCCGATCAAAACATTGCAGAGGAGAAAACTCTGAATGAAATCCATTAGCAAATATATGTGCCATAGAAAATTAAATATTGATCAAGGTTTAGGAAAATAACAAATCTGCTACTTCGCCCTAGGATCCAAAACGCATAAAAAAGATCGCAAAATTACTAAACGTTGTCGTTGCATATCTGTTGAATTGTATTGGTCACGACGTTCTTTTTTTAATGGTGTTGCGAAAAAAGAAAAACAAGTGTGATTTTGAAACAGCAAAAGCATTTAAGTTGAATCGAAATACTTTGTACACAACTTTTTAGATTTATGTGCCAAACATAGACTAAGTTCTGATCCTTAAGACAAGTAAATAAATAAAGCCAATATATGCGTATACCTGTGGTAGTAGTGGTGTCAGCCGATGTTGGCGAAGGAGGAGATATTGTTGGTGCTAGAGGCGGTGCGGAAGTCGCCGGTGCGTATGCATAGAAGCGATTAATCTCATACCTAAAGTTACAACTGCGGCTGCCAGATCTTCCCCCTATCTTCCCCACACAACACTGCGGAATAACAGCATATATGTCATCCAAGCAATTGTTGCATTGTTGCTGCGACAAGTCCGGTGTGCACTGCACAAGTGCGTATATGGTTTTGAACGCGGGAGCGGTTATGTTTCCCGTTGCAAATTTGAGAAGAGAACCACCAGCTGCAGCCTGATTTTTCAGTCTGTCCAACAAGGTCCTAAGTTCTCCAGAAAAACCGTCCACATCGTACGTCACATTATTGCCGTTCCGCCTCGAGAATACAGCGGAATTACTCTCCTTGATGCCCAACATGGGGCGGTTGGAGTAGCGCAACGTACAGTTTTCGTACCATATGACGGCCTCGCTCTGATTGAGGCAAATCTGTGGGAGAAGTTGAGTGGAGTTGTTGAGGCAACTACGGCATGCGGCAGGTGTAGCGTCGCCTCTGCATAGAGCGATTGCGTAGACCTTGTCGGAGGGATTGCCGTAGGAGAGATTGAAAAAGCCGTAGCCGTTGCCTTCCTGCGAGGGAAAGATCGTCATGAGGTGGTTGAGGTTGGCCCGATACGTACTATTCGTTGTGTAATTCCCTTTCTCGTCGAGACAAAAGTGGTATAGGAATGGCTGAGCAACGGCTTGGGTGCTTAAGAGAACGAAGATGTGACAAAGGATGAAAAACAATGCTCCTGAACAAGAAACTACCTTCGCCATATGGGTCGCTGAAATTGAATATGGTGAGCGTAAGTGAAATAAATGTTAGCTGCCTATAGTAATATATATATATATATATATAGGGGTTTTTTTTTTCTTTATATAATATTTCGCTATTCAATTAAAAAAAAAACAAAGCAAAAAAACTTAGAAAATAGAATGGAGGCGGCGGTAAAGTATAGGAAGTTTCTTTTAAGGGCACTGTTAAGGACATTTTAAATGAGTAGTAGTCGAGTAAGGTGGAAGTTTCTTTTAATTTACTCAAACTAATTAGAAAATAGAATGGAGGCGGCGGTAAAGCATAGGAAAACAATGGAACAATGTTGTAATATTAATCACAAATCATTAGCAGTTTGCACGTTTAATGCCACACAACACACGAAAAATAGCTTAACTGATTGGAGCTTCCATAATATTTCTTATCAATCGACTAACTATTTCTTGGTATTTTGTTTGCTTTAGGTCCAACTCTAACTCCTCCGATCCATTTAATTACACGGATAGTTAGCAATAATTCCTAATTATGAGCATTATGTCATTTTATTTTTAATTTTTTTTAACCACTTGATCAATTACGATTTTTTGATAGTTTTGATTCGTGATGCTAAAAATATTGACTTATGACTTCTGATTACTTAAATATTTCTACATAATTGGTGCATTACAATTATGACGTGTTATTATCTGCAAAATTTTGAAAAGTCATACATAAATTTAAGGCCAGGGAGTGAAATTGCCAAAAACCAAGGAAAATTTATCAATAAAAAAGTTTAGAGATGAAAGTGATAAAAAAATATTTATGATTAAGGACCAAAGAGGCAACAACCCTTAATTATTCAAGTTTCAACAGCAGCTTGCCTGCTTAATTTGGCTGATTGAGAACCATTGAACGAGAATTTTAAAACATGCATTGACGAGAAAGGCCAATGACTAGAAAATGACGAAGGACAGATTGGAACGGGAGTTGAAAACGACAAACGTGGGAGTTTCTTTTTTATATTTTATTTTATTTTCCTAAAAAGGTTGCGTTTTTATAATTATGTAATTGATTAGTGGGACCTCTCTGCGCATGGCGTACCGTACCCAACGCGCACCTCTGTCAGTTAATTATTAAAATAAAAAAAAAGTTGACGTTTGAACCCGTTGTAGTGTGAACGTAGAATTTACCAAAAATACAGTAGATTGACTTGGTCAACCCGACGTCTAAATCTATCGATTCTTTTCAAAGGGACTGTCTTTCGTCCTTGCCAATATGAAATAAAAAATTATTTCTCAAAAAAAGTGAAAATCTTTTATTTTTATTTTTGTTTTTGATTTGTCTACTTGTTTATTTCGCAGCATTTGCAATACAACTGGCATGGAAAAAAGTTGGATCGGCAAAAACAGGTTTTGCTACAAAAACAACGGCGATTTGAGTCAGGTATTATGAAGTCGGAGTATGGCTGTACTATAAATGGTTTGGGTTGCCAACGAATTACTATCAATGGGACCAATAAATTGATTGTGTTTGAATGATTAAGTGTCCATTTGATTCGATGTTAGAGTTGAAATTTTTAAACTACAGTTAATTGATTTTTAAAAATTAGTTATAATTTTTATTAATTTTTAAAAAATATATAAACTAAGATAAAAAATTTGAATTGGAGCTAAGATACCAAACAAAGGCTCTCTAATTACATATAATCAAAGTTTATATAGTTAATCAAATACAAATTAGTAGCATGAATTTTAAACAGGCCCTAGCATGTCGACAAATGTGTAGGGCTTTCATTCGGCATTCAAGAACAAGACGATGCAGAATCTATAATGTGTTTGAGTAAATAGCTTGATCATAACTTTTGGTTTAAATTAAATTTTTTTAACTGTGAAAGAATATACTATAGCGAATAGGATATTTGAACTATAATTTTGTGATTTGAACCTATTATTCAGACAGGTACAATTTAATTGATTGTTGGCTGAGAGCGTAAAGCTTCATGTGGTACAATTATTTGAATGATAACATTTGGGATGAAAATATTGGAGTGAAAATTTTTGAAGAGAAAAATTAGAACTGTCATCCAAACTAATATTTGGTTATTTATAATTGAAATGGAATCATTTGAATGTGTACTTGATAGATGTTAAAACGGTTATTTAAATTATGAATAAATGATAAGGTTAAACTACAAAAATGTTGTGAAAAAATATTTAACGTCAAAAAAGCTGAGAATTTAAAAACGAGTGTTGCTTCATGAAGAATTTTAAAAAAAAAATTGCCTTCTCAAATAGTCAAATTACAATCCAAAATATTTCAAAATGGAGTTAAATTTAAAGAGGAGGTGCTGTTTGGATTTTGAACCAATTGTTGTTTTAACATTCTAATGATACATTTCAAATGTGCCAAACCCCTTTTTTGGCTCGTTTGAATGGAACATTTGAAATGTTACCATTTCATATGGTTTATGTTTTAATTGTTGAAAAAATATGCATATTCAAAAACAATTCTGTAGCACAAATTGTTGAAACAAACAAACCAAGCCATCTTATAGCACAATTGAGATTATTCATGCAGTTATCTTACCTCTAGTGTATATGTTGGAATCAAAAGTTCCAATTTCCTCTCAAGTTAAACAAAATCTTGTGTTCCAGAAAACATTAAAAAATTCTCTCAAGTTAAAACAAAAACTTGTGTTCCAAAAAACATTAAAAAGAAGAAGAGAAAGAAGAAGAAGAAGAAGAAGAAGAAGAAGCTCTTGTTTTATATGGTTATATACCAGATTATAACCTTTTGGTGTCAGTTCTTATTAGGTGTGGTTTCTTAATTTTTTCTGATTGATTCGATCATCTACATTAGCCTTTTGGGTGATTATTTATGGTTTTATGCTGAACTTTTTCAATTTTGTATTTTATTAATAAATTTAACGTGTTGATTAGGTGCTGGATGAGTTTATTCATGGGTGTCAATTTAATTGGAATGCTTTAAATTTTTTTATACCTCTTCTCTTTTTTCATCTATATAAATATATCACACAATAAAAACTCTTGTAGGCTTTTTTCATTTACTAATCAAAACAAGTTAATGTTCTTTTATAATCGAAATATAATTAGTCAATTCTACGGATTTTATTTGATTTAAATAACACAAAAAAAAATTATTCAAGTCTCCCAAAAAATTCAAAAGAAAGATTCCACGACTCTTTATTTTAAGAAAAGGGCAAGTCGTTTACGGAAGACCAGAAGGAAATTATAAACCTACTTCTTGAAAAGAGAGAGAGAGAGAGAATAAACTACTTGTCTAGAAAAAGACATCAAGTAGTGTCCGATACGAGACAACTAGGAAATCGAATTGCATTAGAAATTTAAACGAAACTCAAGAGAACTTCACCACGGTCCAACCAAACAACTTGTCTAGAAAAAGACATCAAGTAGTGTCCGATATGAGACAACCAGCAGGAAATCGAATTGCATTAGAAATTTAAACGAAACTCAGAGAACTTCACCACGGTCCAACCAAACAATAATATTGAGAGAGAGAGAGAGAGAGAGAGAGAAAAACTACATGGCATACAGAAACGTTATGTTGTTAAAGAAAAACGACATTGAATTTCCAGCAAAATAAGAAAAACGACATTGAATATTGATAAGATGTTTTTTTTTTTTTGTAACATGTAAGTTTGTTTATAATAGTGTTAAAGAAAAACGACATTGAATATGGATAAGATGTTTTTTGTAGCATGTAGTTTGTTTATAATAGTTATTAAAAAAAAAAGACGATATTGAATTTCCAGCAAAAGAAGAAAAACGACATTGAATAGGGATAAGATTTTTTTTGGAACATGTAGTTTGTTTACTTTATACGGTGAGCACACAGCAGTCCATCCCCACCCCCCAAAATAATAATAATAATAATAATAATGTGCATTTTATATGCAGAACATTAACGGGGATATAGTTCAGTAACTGAAACTTGGTTTTCTGAAATTGGGGCAGAATTGTTCTCACGTCTACTTGAACCTGTTACAGAGGCTTCACTTTCTAATGGAACAAAATACGCCGGTTGCGAAGGTCGTCGTAGTGCTACGGAGTAGCTATCGAGCATGAGAACAACTGAACTCATTGTTAGTCTATTAGCCATTTTTTCTTGCACGCATAATAATCCAATGTGGATGCACCTTACTATTTCGTGCCTTGAACATGTCCTCATTTTCGGATCCACAAGATTCATAGCTTTACCTTTCTTCCAATTTTCCCACGCCTGCAAGAATTTGAATGAACAGAGTAAGAGGTCAGAGATAAATTTTATTTTGTTACATGATTTGTTTCCCATCAAGACATATTGGGAAAATCCATGTCTAGAGAATAATCCTTACATAACTCAGTAGGCTCTGCAGCTTCTCCCCATCACTGAAATTACCAACTTTCTGTCCACATACAATCTCCAGAACTAACACACCGAAGCTAAAAACATCGGACTTAATAGAGAATTCACCGTGTCTAGCATATTCCGGAGCCATATATCCACTAGATATCAACATCCATAATGTTAGCTTCTATTAACGGAAGGAGAGAGTTTAATAATCATAATTAGATAGTCAATTGACAAATTATATAGAAATGAAATAGGAATCGAACACTGCTGGAAAATATATGAGCTTTGTTCTGGTTACGTACTAGGTTCCCACAATTTTCGTTGTTTTTTCTTTACTTTGGTCAAGATCAAACAATTTTGCTGTTCCAAAATCTGCAATCTTCGGATTCATTTCTGCATCCAACAAGATGTTACCGGCTTTGAGATCGCGATGAATGATGTTGAGACGAGACTCTTCATGAAGGTAAAGGAGCCCTCGAGCAATGCCTATTATGATCTTGTGTCGAGTGTTCCAATCCAAATGTTCGCGCTTGATTGGATCTGCATATTTTAAGAGGTTGCCAATCCATGATAAAGTTAAAGTAGATATGAAGCATTGCACTGTTTCAAAAGCATGAAACATGAAATTCTAAAGAAACATTCTCCGAATCATTAAGGTGGAAGTTCCAACATACCAAACAAGAAGCGATCTAGGCTTGAATTAGGCAAATACTCATAGACAAGTATTCTTTCATTTTTCTCCGAGCAAAAACCTAGAAGGTTCACTAAATTCCGGTGTCCAAGCTTTGCAACCAATATTATCTCATTCTGAAATTCTAGATCTCCTTTTCTACAAGGACCGGAATCCCTTTTCATTCGTTTCACTGCTATCTCTTTGCCATTCAAAAGCCTACCCTGAAAAATATGTATAACTACTTAAGTAAAATTGCTTTAAATAATAAAATTGACTTTCCTACCTTAATTAGTGGGGACACACAGTTTCTACTTCTTCTTCTTGTATTATAATTAATAATATTTCTTTACCCTGTAAACTGCACCAAATCCGCCCTGTCCAAGCTTATTTGCATCCGAGAAGTCATCAGTTGCATCTCTAATTATGCTGAAGTCAAATTTTAAAGATTCTGCACTTCTATAACTTCCTTCCCCATCATTAGCTGGAAGACAAAAATTTATTACTCAATTTTCACTAGTTGAAAAAACATGCAAATAAAAGAGCACGAAAATATAAACATTTATTTCACGCCCGTCAAATTGAGAAAACAGTGAAATAACAATCATCAAATTAGTTATATGCTATCTGCAAATAGAGCTATAGATGTTGACAAGATTTTGAACACTTGGAGCGAAATGTCTAAAGACAAACGATCGCTTAGGTAGAAGTTAGGATTGTGATTTTAAGATCTTATAATAAATTGGGGGAATTTAATAACATGCAAAAAGACATAATCACTAATGTGGAAAAGAAAAGTGTGTATTAACTTCAAGCTCGAAAGGGCAAGGGTTTCAAAATATATAGATGAATCCATTTTAGGCTGGATTTGTTTTCCTTTAGGGAAGGTTTGCTTCTTTGTTGTTTTACTTTTTGTTTAGTTTCTCATTAAGGCTAGATTCTGATTTCTTTATTTTGTTTCTTTTTTTATCTTTTTTTTTTTAATAAATTTGAGAAGAAACTTTAATTCCTCCCTTTCATTCATTAAAAAAAAATTATCGAACTTCTCCTTCAAAGTAACAAACTAAACTGGAAAGAGTGTAATATTTCTCAACTTACTTTTCACTTTCACCTTTGCGTTCCTCATTCTCAGATAAAGAGGGATACAGAAAAGTAGCATCAAGAAAGAAACAACCGAAGGCACAGCTATAATGGTGGCAATTCGGGATGTGTTTTTCTTTTTACCTGTAAGATAATCAAAAAAGAAATTAAAATCAAATCTCCCAAACCCTGTTTCTAGCCAGAGGCATATGTACTTTAAAAGATACACTTCTGGCGAAATAAAAAGTACGTTTTGCAGTGCCGGTGTCGTTGGCTGACGGTGGAGGAGAATTACTGGGCGATGAAGGTGGTGGAATTTGTGGCGATGGTGGAGGTGGCGGCAACTGAATTGTTGTATCGGCGGTTGAATCATAGAAAAGTTTTAGGTCGTAAGCAACGTTACAGCTAGGCATACCGACATACGCCATGACGCTCCCATAACAATATTCCTCGAGAATTTTAGCCCCACGAACTATGCAGTCGCTGCAATCCGCACTAAATAAATCTTGTACGCACTGCACAAGTGCATAAATTTTCGGCAAGTAATCTGTAGAATTTGTGCTTCCCACCGCGAACTTGCGAGAAGAATCACCCTCACTGCGCGAGTTCTCAAGTTCTCTAATAACGCCCTGAGTTCCTGATTGAACATGCTCGCGTTCGACGAAGCATTTTGATTGGTCGTAATGTAAAAGGCAGGATTGTTCTCCATCTTACCAAATATGTAGCGGTTGGAGTAGCGAAGCGTGCATTTGTCGTACCATATGATGGCCTCCTTTTGATTAGGACAAAGCTGCGTGATACGATGTCTAGAGACGTTGAGGCAGCTACGACAATTGTCTGGCTTGACATCTCCTCTACAGAGTCCCGTGGCGTAGACTATGTCGGGGATTTCACCGTAGAGGAAGCGTAAAAGCTGGTGTTATTGTTTTTGCTGGAGGTAAGGGAGGAAGGAGGGCATGAAGATTGGTCTGGTAGGTGCTGTTGGTGGTGTAGTTACCTTGATTGTCAAAACATTTGGTATAGGAAAGTACTTGGTTGGGCGTTTTCGAGTGGAGTTACCGGTGCGATGAAAATGGAAAATGTGAAGGCAAAGATTAGTGATATTGGCATGTAAAGTCTGCTCATAATTGGACATTTGGTAATCATTGGCCACATCTTTTGGTTTCTTAAAAATTTAAATAATTACTCCTAACTATAAAAATCTTAAAAATATTATAATAAATATATTTTTTATGATAAATATTATATAAATTATATTTGAATGTATAATAAAATTTATGTACACGGAATATCTAAGCAATTTAAAATAGATTAACTGTCACAAATTTTACGTAGTCGTTTTGGGATATGCGAATAAGGATTATTTTTTTAACAACTACGTAATTCTTGTTGTATTTTATGACTATGTAAAAAATATTATAAAAAATTTGATGTATGTTGTTGATGTGTGTTTTTATTTTATTTTATTTTATTTTTTTCATTTTTCCATTCACAACCTACAATGGCATGTTAACTTTGAGTTAAACCCTTTAACTCAAATTTTTAACATCCAAACAGGACCCTTGTTTTTTTTTTTTTTAACTTAAACTTTTTTACCAAACACAACTCAACTTCAACTTTTTAACTTAAACTTTTTCACCAAACACTCAACTCAATTTAAACTTTTCAACTCAAACTTTTTACCAAACACCTCATTTATAACTATGATTTTTACTTTCATGGTTTGGAGTACAATTAACTTTCAACATAACTTGGAAAATCTTGAAAGAAATGGTCATGGTCTAAGATAGGAGTAGACGAATATAGGACCTCGAGATTCAAAGTCTTTTCCCGTGGAAGACGGGCAGCGTGTTTTCATTGAAAACACGCAATCGTATTATTATGCCGATAAAGGGGTGGAATTTATTTGTTGCTTCGGATTCTTGGGAGGAATTAACAAATCTAATATTTTGAGGAAAAAAAAAACTGGATTAAAATTTTGGTTTTAAAATTTTCATCCAACAAGTTTAGTGCTTATAATAAAAGGATTTTAAAATGAGAAAATCATAATGATTTTTTATTAGGATCTTTTATTTGCTGTTTTTTTTTAATTTAGTTTTTTAAAATGTTTTTAGTTTTGCAAGACCATTTATTTTATTTTATTTAGCTTATTCAAAAAATTAGATGCACATATTTACGTCTTCTATCCATTTATGTCCACTAAATTGGTTCAGAGACTGCAAACTAGCTTGTTTGACTTTTAAGGAAAAAAAAATCAGCTTGTTGGATCTATAGAAATCCGCCACTTGTCAGCGTTCCGAACTACAAATTTATAAACAAGTCTTCCCTTTTTGCTCATGCAGAACGACTTATGACCAACATTCTTAAGGTCATCTCCAAGACCGATGCAAACGTTAAATTTATAATAAAAAAGTGTGAAGATAACATTATCATATTGTATTCTTCAATGCATAGTATTATTTTTAATATTATTTTTACTTTTTATCATTATTATTTTTTGAAATCAGTGAAAGTGAATATTTAATATTTAATATTTAAATTAATTAAAAATGAAAATATTATTTAATTATATGACAAAAGTTAAGCAAATAATGAATGAAAATTATATGTTAAATTTAGCATTGATCATATCTTGTGGTATGGTAAACTTATCCCAAAATTAGTATATGATAAATTTAACTTCAAATATAACACTTTATTGGAGAACATTTTTCTCATCCAAATACCAGAATTTACCATTGACATAACATTTTGGTTTTGTATTGAAGATGCTCTAAGATATCTCCTGTTAGGACTAGATTAAGCCAATATTTAGGGCTTTAAAAATAATAGCAAAATCCCCATTAGTTCTTTTGTGTAGTACAATCTTTGTTTTCGATTGGATCACATATGCTTGAAAATTGAATTTGAATAGTAAATTCAAATGTTTATGAGAGAAAATACAGTATAAAGCTTTTTAAATAGTGATGCAGATTTGTAACGTAAATGTACGTTATCTTTCACAAGTAATAAGATGATGAGAATGAGTATGACCATGAGGAATATTGATCGATCACTAATCATTGAAATTGGTTTAACCTTAATTCTATTTGAATTAATCGAAAGAAAATATGTTTGGAAAGAAAATAAATTAAACTAAATTTATAAGAAAGCAGCACTAAATTAAATAGGTTAAAATTGAATGAATAAAGCTCTAGGGTTTCCGTTTTCACTATAATTATTCCGTCTTAATCATTCAATCTCAAAATCCCTAATTTATTTTTCTATTAGTTGACAATCCTTAACCTGTTCACTAGTCCCTCCTGAGGTCTAACAAAAATATCATTAGAAGCTAATTCACTATATTCCTATATGAATTAAAACCAATAAGAACTCATTAAGATTTGTGGTTCCCATATAACAACTACACAAGCCGTGATGGTATATTCCTATCTTACATGCAAACTATGCATTTAACACAATAAACTAGACACATAAATCTCTTTCGGTTTTATTATGATTAACCAATCAACTAAATAATGCCAATTATTTAGAAGCATTGAGAACAGTGAAAAACACTCAACCATAGAAAATAAATCAATAACTGAATTGAACAAATAATCAAGACTTCATAGTTAGGCTACATCATAGCCCTAGAAAGGGGAAATTAGTTCATGCTAAAACAAAATAAAACTCTAAACATGATATTAGACATCAAGAGAAAAAAGGAACAATTATCCGCAATTGAACTGAAGCTTCTCCGTTTCCAGATTTTGCCATTCTTCACCTCCGTACCAAATTATCTCTCTTGAAGACTCAAAAATCTGTCAAAAGTCCCTAAACAAACCCTAAGTTATCCTATTTATAGGTCTTTAGCCAAAAGATTGCGTTTTTTCGAATAAAGATTGCACTTCAATATTTGAATTTCTACTTTGAGGCCACGGCCTGGAAACACGGGTCTCTGAGCTTATTTCACGCTAGAATGGTGCCGCAACCTGGCTTTCTGGAGCCGCGGCCTGGAGGCATAGGTCTAATAGCCTTTGCTAGATTTTGAGGCTGCAACGCCCAAACTTTTGAGTTGAGACTCTCGCTCTCAGCCTTGTCCACTCTTTGACCCCTTTTTCAGCCGTTTTTCTCCTACTTCACTTGAATCTATTCTAAACTCCAATGTTAAGATAAAAAACAACTAGAAAACGATAAAGAAGGCTCTACAAACCAACAAAATATTAATTTAAAGGTACTCGTTTCGCCGGCATAAAATCCGCTCATCAAATAGTATCTAAAAAGAGTATCAAAATGACGATCTAACTGAACTATTAATAGGTGGATTTTGGAACTTAATTAAAAGGATACCAACACAAGTTAGTCAGGCTGAAAAGGCTTACAAATTGGACACAGAAATAATAGAAAAGAGTAAATCTGTTGCAAACTTCCGAGATAAGAGATATGATCTTCCACTTTTTTTTTTCTTTTGGTTTTTTTAAAGAAAAAGAAAAGAAGAGAGAGAGAGAAAAAAAAAGATAGGAATGACAAATCTCAATGACAAAAATTCATACGAGAGAAAAAGATTTATAGCATCTCCGCAAGATGGTCATTTATCTGTTAAAAAAAAAAGTTGACATATTTTTTTAATTTAGAAGTTTCAATCAGTTTTTACTCCAATTTTGACCCAATTTTTGAGTGTCAACTCACGTGAAGGTAAGTTGTCATCTTTTCACTAATATATATAATCTTTTACTTTTAATTTTAATATTAAGTTACATGACAATTATTTAAATATTTTTGTCTTTACAACTTAATGCGACATAAGTTGGTAGTAAAATATTAAAATTAGAGTTGGTGGCCTAGCAATATTATTTATTTAATGTTGTTGGGTTTATAATCGTTCTTGACTTGTTTGTTATGTGTTTCTCTTCTTGATATTTCACTTATTCTTTCTTTTTTCTTCGTGTACCTTCGTTTGTAAGAATCGTAACTTTTAAGAAAGTGTCTTCATGTTGGAAAAATGACGGAAGCTTACGTCATAGAAATAATGAAAACAAAAAAAAAACAAAAAAATTATATCAAGATCTTAACTCATGATGTAATTATACACAATATATAATTACTATTTGTGATCTACATATCATGTAAAAGCTCATAACTTCTGATAGAGTTTATGACTTCTATCAAAATTCTTATTTACAATTCTCCTTCCCACGAACCAGCGGACAGGGACTAAAAAATTTGATTAATGTGCCTATTATATGCAGGACATTAACGGGGAAATAGTTCAGTAACTGGAATATGGTTTTCTGAAATTGGGGCAGAAGTGTTCTCAGATCTACTCGGATCTGCAAAATAGGCTTCACGTTCTAACTTTACAAAATAGGCCGGTTGCGAAGGTGATCGTAGTGCTAGAGAGTAGCTACTGAGCATAAGAAAACGAACGCATTGTTGGTCTATCGCTCTCTTTTCTTGCACGCATAATAATCCGATGTGGATCACCTCAATATTTCATGTCTTGAAGCTGTCCTCATTTTCGGATCCACAAGATTCATAGCTTTACCTTTCTTCCAATTTTCCCACGCCTGCAATAGTTGAATGAACAGAGTAAAAGATTAGAGATTTTTTTTTGTTACAATATATTTTTTTCTAAGACAAATAAGAAATCAATGTCTAAATAATAGTCCTTACATAACTCAGTAGGCTCTGTGGCTTCTCGCGTCGCAGAAATTATTAACCTTCTGTCCACACACAATCTCTAGAACTAATACACCAAGCTAAAGACATCAGACTTAACAGAGAATGAGCCCGTCCAGCATATTCCGGAGCCATATATCCACTGCATATCAACATCCACAATGTTGGCTTCTATTTATTTGATGGAAAAAAGGAGTTTCATAATTTTAATTAGCTGGTCAAGTAATAACAAAAAAAAAAAAAAGGAATTAATTTTTACTATAAACCATTGGATATGATCTGCTACACAATAAAATAGGGAATAAACACTACTCTACAGCATGAGCTTTGTTCTTGTTACTTACTAGGTTCCAACAATTTTCTCTGTTATTTCTTCACTTTGGTCAAGAGCAAATAATCTTGCTGTTCCAAAATCTGCGATCTTAGGATTCATTTCTGCATCCAATAAGATGTTACGCTTTGAGATCACGATGAATGATTTTGAGATGAGACTCTTCATGAAGGTAAAGGAGCCCTCGAGTAATGCCTATTATGATCTTGTAACGTGTGTTCCAATCCAAATGTTCACGCTTGATTGGATCTACATATTTTATCAGGTCACCAACATGATTTAGTTAAAGTAGATATGACACAATGCACTGTTTCAAAACCATGAAACATGAAATTCTAAACGACATACTTCGAATCAGAAAGGTGGAGGTTCCAACATACCAAATAAAAAGCGATCTAAGCTGGAATTAGGCACAAACTCATAGACAAGTATTCTTTCATGTTTCTCCAAGCAAAAACCTAGGAGGTTGACTAAATTCCGGTGTTCAAGCTTGGCAATCCATTGAACCTCGTTCTGAAATTCAGTAGTTCCAGAATCCTTCTTCAGTCGTTTCACTGCTATCTCTTTCCCATTGGAAAGCCTACCCTGAAGAATATGTATAATTACTTCATGAGTAAAATGCATTAAAAAATAAAAATTGTTATTCCTACTTCAGTTAGTCTGGTCACACAGAGTTTATGTTACTTGTTCTAGAATTATAACTTATAAATTTTTTGTACTCTGTAAACTGCGCCAAATCCACCCTGTCCAAGCTTATTTGCATCCAAGAAGTTATCAGTTGCATCTGTAATTATGCTGAAGTCAAATTTCGAAAATTTCGCGTTGTTATAACTCCCATCCTCTGCTTGACATGAGGAGTTCGCTGGAAAAACAAAATTTTAATAATCAATTTTCACGAGTTGAAACACATGCAAATAAACGGCATGGAAATATAAAATTGTGGATTTGTATTTATTTATGACGTTAATATTTCTCAGCATGCAAATATTTATGTTTGATGGGATTCTATTTGTTTTAGATGATTTTAAATCTTGGAATTATTCTCAACTTCTAATTATTTTCCAGAAGACGATTGTTCCCAAGTGGCAATAGTTTATCAAAGCATATAATATTTTATACATCTCCGATGACTCCTGGAGGTCCATTTAACAGAGTAGAGAACAATTTATTTTTTTTTTTTTGGAAATTACAAAATTGGGTGCGTTATAACCCTTAAAATTTCCATTTCAAGTAAACAACTTAACACAGGAAATAGTTAAATATTTATCAACTTACTTTCCATTTTCACCTTTGCCTTCCTCATTCTCAAATAAAGAGTGATGCAGAGAAGTAGCACCATGAAAGACACAACAGAAGACAGAGATATAATGGTCACATATCGGGACGTGTTATTCCTTTTACCTGAAAGATGCGAAAAATTTTCCTAATCAAATCGCCCAAACCCTGTATCTAGCCAGAGGCATCTTCAAAAGCTATGCTTTAGTACATTTTCCAGCGCTTGTGGCATTGGTTGACGGCAGAGAAGAATTACCTGGTGACGAAGGTGGAGGCATTTGTGGCGGCGGCGGAGGTGGTGGTGGCAACTGAATCAGCATTTCGGTGGTTGAATTATAGAAGAGTTTTAGGTCATAAGCAACGTTACAGCTAGACAAACCGACATACGCCCAGATGCTCCCATTACAATATCGCTCAAGAATTTAACCCCACGAACTATGCAGTCGCTGCAATCCGCATCCAATAAATCTGGTATGCACTGCACAAGTGCATATATATTTGGCAAGTGATTCGTAGCATTTGTGCTTCCCACTGCAAACTTGCGAGAAGAATCACCGCTCGCAACGCGAATTCTCAAGTTCTCCAACAACGCCCTAAGTTCTGGATTGAACGTGCCCCTGTCCGATGAAATATTTCTCTTGTTCGTCATGCAAAAGGCAGGAAACCTCTCCATGATACCAAATATGTGCCGGTTGGAGTAGCGAAGCGTGCATTTTCTGAACCATATGATGGCCTCCTTCTGATTAGGACAAAGCTGCGTTAGAAGATGTCTAGAGTCATTAAGGCAGCTACGACAATCGTCTGGCTTGACATCTCCTCTGCAGAGTCCCGTGGCGTAGACTATGTCGGGGATTTCACCGTAGGAGGAAGCGTAAAAGCCTGTGTTAATGTTGTCGTTGGAGGTAAGGGAGGAGAGGAGGGTTTGGAGGTTGGTCTGGTAGGTGCCGTTGGCGGTGTAGTTACCTTGCTTGTCTGAACAGATTTGGTATAGGAAATTACTCGGTTGGACTTTAGCGACGGGAATTATGGGTATGGAGGAAATGAAAGAGGTGAAGATAAAAATTAGTATTGCAGAAGCTGCCATGGACATTGAATCATTGCGTTTTCTAGTCCTATAAACGAAAATTACTCACTGAAAATGTAAATTTCATAGTTTCTAGTACAGTTAAAGTTAACGTTCACGTTTGAAAAATCTTGGAAGAACTGGTCATTAATTGAGACAAGTATAGACGAAGACAAAGATGTACCTACTCCCCTTACTGTAACGTGGAAAAATATAGCAGATTACTCAATCCGAATTGATATTGTCAAATCATTCATGACTTTTTAATTATATAGTCCACCGAATTGGTTGAGCGCTGCATGCGCAAACTGGCTTGCTTAATTTTTCAACCAAAAAAAAAAATGGCATGCTTGATTTTTCAACAACAAAAAAGAAATCAGATTGTATCCCCCACTTGTTAGATTTCGGAACCACAAAACCAGAAACGAGTCTTCCCCGTTTTGCTCATGAGGAACGAATTATTTTCAGGCTTCTTTTAAGACATGATCTCCTGCGAGACGAGATTAATAAGACATTTAAAGGCTTCAAATAATAATAATAAAAGTAAAATCCCTTTAGTTTTTATTGTGGAGTACAGTAATCTTAATTTGTAGGTAGATTTTGGAAACTTAATTAAAAGGATAACAACACAGAATAATCAAGCTGAAAAGGGTTACAAATTTGGCATAAAAAAAAAAAAAGAGGAAAGTCGTAATTAGGTCGCAAACTTCCGAGATAAGAGATATATACTATCTTCCATTTAAAAATAATAATAAATAAAGTGGAAGGTGAATCATTAAACCTTTGACTGACAAAAATCAATGAGAAAAATTCCAACGAAAGAAAAAAATACTCTCTCGCAACAAGATTGAAAACTTCTTCCTTCAATGAATTTCGAATCTTCTTACAGCAAATAGAAATCCAAATCAAATTTAAAATATAATATGAATACCCTTGAGATATGGCACAAATTAGCTTAAACTACAGAATCATTTACATTCATTTCCTTTAGGTTTAGCCAAACACTTTAATTAGTGTCATTGGGATCCAAACGTTGGTATCAGTCATGTCCCTTTCGGGTCCCATCCATGGGTATCAATCAGTCCCAATACATCATTATAATGGAGTTACACATTCCGTAGATATTCCATCATTTCATTAGTCACATCTAGAATTTTACAAACCTTTAAAACATTATAAACATGTCATAAAAGCTTTCAATAAAATATACTTTCCTACTTGCAAATCATACCTTTTCCAATAAAGGGAAACATTATATCCATAGTCTCATTTGAAATGTTAAACATTTGTTAAAAACATTAAAACGTTATATATATACATTTTTTAAGTTTTATGACACAGTAAGTATAATTCCTACTTACCTCTTTAAAATTGAACTTCCGTAGAGAAATTGACTCTATCGTATCGAGAAAGTTGATCGGGCCTATCCTAAGATCCATGATCAAGTCATTTTATATTTAAAAGCATCTTCAATCCATTACCGTCATATAAAATAGTAATATATGATTATAGTATCACTTTTCAACGTTTTAGACTATTTAAGATCCTTTAGGACAAATTCTAAGTACAAACAAATTCTTTACCTAGTGGCTGCCCACCAATTTCCAGCTACATAACCCAACTTTTGAAATTCACCAAAAATCCGTTTTATAACATTTTCATGTGAAATTTTGTGAGGAGCAAGATTCATATGTATACTTTAACTTCATAAAATTTCAGCTTCAAATACAGGGTATAAGCTGAAAATTAAAACTCGAAATCCTACTGCCATGTTTTAGAAATCTCAGTCAAACATTTTCACAAACACCTTCTATGCCACTTCATAAAATACATTAAAAACAATCAAATCTCTTTTCCATTCAGACCTCACAATGCTTTTCATCTCAAATAACATAGAACCATCAAACATCTTGAAAAAAAAAATCAGAAGTTACACATTTGGATTAAAATCAAATCTCACTTTTAACATATAGCATCTCAAGTAATTCAAATCACATACAACTTAAAATCTCATCTCTCTAGCTTTGAATAGCTTCAAAAATCCACTAAAAACCCTAATTAAAACTGACCTTAGATAACTTATAAAATTCGGACTCCAAAAATGATGCCAAACTCCACTTTGAGCTCAACTAGCTTGGAAGAAAAATAGGTATTCGGTGGAATCCGAGAATGAGTTTTTGAATGAAGCGTAGTCTTGATTTGTTTTGTAATTTAGGAGGGGGAGAAGGTCTTATGATGGAGAAGATCAGTTGTTGGAGTTTTGTGGTGTTTTTTTTTTTTTTTTTTTTTTGAACTTAGAAGGGTTTCCAAACCAACGAGAAAGATGATGGAGATGAAATTTTGGCTATCAGCCTAATATCACCTAAGGACAGCTGTAAAACAATTATAAAGACAGCAGCAACACCAACTTTTAAAAATTACATAAAATGCCCAAAAGAATCTAAAATTATGCTAGATCCTTAAAAATATATTTTCTTTACAAATAAGTCCATACAAAATTTTGATAAACTTTATTTAAAGTATATTCTATAACTTTAAATTGCCATTCTTATCCCAATAATCTCATGGACTAAGCACATCGATCAACTTCACTTCCGGTGGTTGTCAACTCTCATCTGCACAGTTACTTAAAAAAATGTAGTTAAACAATTTCTGTAATTCTAAAAAAAACACACATTTCATATAAAATGATTAACATAACTATAATGAGTACTTAATAATAATACTAATAAATACTAAAATATTTGTTAATTTAGTTATTTTAAATTAGTTAAGCTCGGCGTTACAAGAAAAATCATTTATTAATAAAATTAATATGCTAACCATAAAAGTAGAAAAAAGAAATAACAATAACTTGACCCCAAAAAAAGAAGAAATAAAATTATTAAACAAAAAATTAAATATTTAATTATTTAGTTAAAAGAGCGAAAGTTGGAAGTCAAACCCACGCATGGTGGGTTCACAATACAAAACCTTGATCCACTTAGTTACATCCTCCCCATGCGATTCACATTTTCATATATGAAAAATACTTCAATTTACAACATTCATATTTATAGGGGGCAAATTAAGACAATTCTTATTCTTAACATACCAAATTTAAAATTAATAAGTTTTTATATAAATAAATGAAAGATTTTGCATTTAATTATATTCCGTTTACTGGGCTTTTAGCTCACCTTAAAGTTCATGGCACAGGTGAGGAAGAAAAGAATGAGAAAGCAGCATAGTGACTGGCTGAAGCTCTTTTGGGAACCTGATGTCATAGAACCTATGTACATACTAAACTAAAGTTATTTCATGTAAAAATGATTATCAAAGAACTCTGTGGGCTAAAGTAGAAAAGTTTTGATTTGAGATAGTGTTAATAATTTGGGATAGTTATAATACTGACTCTTCATATTTTGACTAAACTATGATGAAGAGTCTGTAAATATTTTATATTAATCTCTTATCATACAACTATCTTGGTTTTGATCCATGTTTCTGTGTTATAGTAGATTTCATAAATATATGGGTTAGTGACATATTCTAGTTAAGCTTAGTTAAAAGTTAAACTGGCTAAGGGTGTTACATTCTACAAAAGATATTTTAGTGAGCTCTCACAATTAAGTACTCCATTTTTTTTTTTAAATGAAACAAAACTAGCCCCTCATCCTATCATTTGTTATTACTTTGGAACTTTTTTCATTAAAACATAATTTTTTACAATTTTAATCATATAAAACCACGTGAGTGGTTGGTAAGTGAATTCTTTTAAAAATTATTTTAATCACGTATGGTTATCTCACAAACATACGTAAAAATAAAAAAGCATTAAAAATTAACATTTAATTATGAAAATATCAAAGCTGTAACTAAGATAATTTCAAGATGAATTTTGTTACATTTGAATTTTGGAGATAAAATGAAACATGTCTCATTCTATAGAGGTCAAATTTGAAATTAACTATTACCTATATATATATATATATATATATATATATGAAATAACTCACAAAAAAATATGATTTTCAATGTATATATAGCATTGAACGTGCCATTCATTGACATATTACAGCTGAATACTTTTAATGTGCATATCAACGTTGCTTTTCAAGATGAGGTCGAGTTCAAGGCCACGGTCTGATCATGGTTGTGGCTCAAGGCCGGGGCAGGATTTAGGACCAAGGCTGGAGCTAAAGACTAAGTCGATTTCGAAGTTGAGATCACGGTTTTGGTTAGTCTTGCAACCAAAATCGAAGTTAGGATCGAGGTCTTGCGGATGGAGGTGGAGGCGACTTTCCTTTTTCCGCTTAAGATCTTTAATGGATTTTTAGGCTATTGTTGATTGTTTATTAATTCTATTTGTGAGCTATCTAAGATGAGGGTTGATTTCTCTGGACAAACCTATAGATAACCATCAAGATATCATTTGTTTAGTTTTCCGCCCTAGATGTCTATTTTCTAGTCCTATGATGATTTTGACTTTGTTTACTCGTTAGAGCTATTTTTCAACTCTTTTTTTTTTTCTTGTACTTAATGAAGAAAAGAGTTTTTCAAAATAGTTTATAGATTTTGAGATGGCTGCGAATTTAATTGAAATGCGCCACATAAATATAAATATTAATAATAATTACATTTTTAATAAATAATAATTATTATCATGATAATAATGATACCAACAACAATATATAGAGTGCCTCAATTAACTTGCAATTTATATAAGCTTTTAACACATTATTGGCATTAATGAAACGGCGTAGACTTTATGATCATGACTGGTAAGGCCAGGCAAGCCATGGATTTAATAAAGTTATATAGGGAACCATTATTTATTTATATGGGAAAGTTTAAAAAAAAAAAAAAAAGAATTGAATTCACTAAAAGATATTGTACTAAAAAATTGGAATAAATATTGGTATATCTAACATTACTTATGGAATAGTTCCTTTTTGCCTTTCATGTAATTATTATTATTTTTTTTGGTAATTTTCTTTAATTTAATAGATTAAATAGGAAACGTGGATTAAATTTTCCCTACATATTGTGCATAGCTCTTGTATTTCTAAAAACACTACTATATATACTTCTCGCATTAAGACAATTTCAATTTTTAGTACTGCATGTGAAAACTGATACATTATTTGAATTGGATATATTATTCGCGCAGCTGAAATTGTAACGATAATTACAGACTTACAAAAAGTGGGAACCCAACTAAACAACGAACATAATATATATATATATATATATATATATAACCAAAAAAGAGAGAAAAGTGTGTATTAAATGACTCATTTGAATCTTATGTTTAAACGTCACAATTCAAATAGTAATATTAATGTTTATGACAGAAAATACTGTAGAAATTTTTTTTGAAAATTGTGTCTAAACAACATGTCAAACGGTAGCAAAGTTTCATATATATATGTATATAAGCATACACTGGATGCATGTATGATCACACTAGCGAGGGTATTCTTCAGAAACTGAGACCTCGTTTTGAGATCCTTGAGCAGAGACGTTCTGAGAATGATCTGATTGAGTCGCTCCTGAATTAGCATCAGATGCTGCGGGTACCTCTGGTCTAGTGGCACTGTGCATAAAAAATGCCGGTTTTGAGGGTACGGCAAGAGTGGCCGAATTGCTGTTGAACATCAGAACAATTGAATTCATGGTGGGTCTATCAGCTACATTTTCTTGCACGCACAACAGTCCAACATGTATGCATCTCATTATTTGAGCTCTCGACCCGACTGAAAGCGTGGGATCTATGATATTTGAAGCCGTCCCCTCCCTCCAATTTTGCCATGCCTGGAATGTTGTAAAATGAGCGGGACAGGAGATAAGATCAAGCGTGTCGTTATTTTTGCTACGTTGTATATATATTGCATATGCGTTCTACAATATACGCACACTTACATAGGTCAAGAGGTCCTCCACTTCTTCTCCGTTACGGATACAACTATTCTTATGTCCACTCACTATCTCCAGAATCAACACTCCAAAGCTAAAAATATCAGATTTAACTGAAAATTTTCCATGAAGCACGTATTCTGGAGCCATATATCCGCTACAAAGAAAGTTCGTTTAGACTAATTAGCTTCAAATACAAACTCCACAGATTAGATGTTTGAGTTCTATTTTATTAGTTTATGATTCATTGTGACTGGAACTAAATAGCAGCAATATGTACCAGAGTAATGAGAAGTACTTACTATGTCCCAACAATTCGACTTGTGTTGCCTTGAGTCTGGTCGAATACAAACAACCTTGCCATTCCAAAATCTGAAATCTTTGGGTTCATTTCATCGTCTAACAATATGTTACTTGCTTTGAGGTCCCGATGAATGATTCTAAAACGAGAATCTTCATGAAGGTAAAGTAGGCCCCGCACAATGCCTTGGACAATCTTATAACGTCTGTCCCAATCCAATTCTGTACGCTTTATTGGATCTACATGATAGGCATTAAAGGATACGCAAGTCAACTATATTAGAGTAAGTTGTGTTTAAAATTAATTACCTCTTGGTTGACTTTGTACATGACACAATGTCAAAGAAATGGTTTTTAACCGTGCATATGATTGAGACTCGTTCTTTCCTTTAGATCTTATTAATTGAAAGAGAATCAGATCACTCCAACAAAATACGTACCAAATATGAACTTGTCAAGACTTGAATTAGGCACGTATTCATAAACGAGAAGTCTTTCCTTTTCATCCAAGCAGAAGCCAAGGAGTCTGACTAAATTCCGGTGTTGAAGCCTTGCAACTAACATAACTTCATTTTTAAACTCTTGGTCACCCTGACCAGAAGTCTCGGATAGCCTTTTCACGGCAATAATGTGTCCATTTGATAGTCTACCCTGAAAATGCAACCTCAAAATAGTTTGAACGGAAACAAGTGAAAAAACTTTATGTAGGCAATAAGGTGTTATATGATAGCCTGGTTTTTTTTACCCTGTAAACAGCTCCAATCTCCTTGTCCAGCTTTTTCATCAGAAAGCGTCGTTCGGCCTTATAGTTTCAAGTCAATTGTAATGATTCAGCCAACTAATTCGTTGTCATCTCAAGTAGGACAATTTAGTTATTCAATTCATTAAGCACAAATGAGAAAGTGTGCATTCCAATAAGACAGTACCTCTCCATGTTTGATTGCAAAATGATTTTAGCAAAAATTCATCGTCAATAATGTTTGACAAAAATGAAGTCATATAATATCAAAAAGTCATTGCCTTATAGTTTCAAGTCAAATGTAATGATTCAGCCAATAATTCGTTTCATCTTCAAAATAGACAATATTATTCAATATAACAAATGAAATGTGCATTCAATAAGACAGTACCTCTCCATGTTTGATTGCAAAATGATTTTAGCAAAAATATTCATCGTCTTGTTCAGCAAAAATAAAAAAATATCTTTGCACGGCGAAATAAATTTGTACTCTTTGAATTTACTCTGCAAATTACTTTTAATTTCAATGCTTATATATAACGATCTCGTCACTTGCAAAATAACCTAAATTCACACAGTAAAACTACATGTAGAACAGAGTGAATGTGACTTACTTTCGCGTTTTTTGCCTGGCTTCCTCATCATCTTTAGGAAAACGCATACGCTGATGATTATTATCACGACAATTACAGTCGGTACAGCACTAGCGACAATTATGTTCGTTTGTCTTACTCTTTCCTGCAAAAATTCGGGTTTACTGGGGTTTAAGTAACATCGTTAGACATTTAATATTAAAGGAAGTTTTATTGTTATTTAAAAACAATTAAACTAGAACTTAAGCAAGGAAATTAGACAAACTTGTACCATACCTTTAGAAGAATTAAGTGACACCGGCGGATCAGCAGTAGGCACAAAGAATTGACTCACTTCGTACCTCAAATTACAACTTGGTTTTAGAATTCTAGCCCCTTGCTTACCGCCAAATTGTTGTGGGATAAACAAGGTAGATTCTTGTAAGCAACCGCTGCACTGTTGCTCGTTTAAATCAGGAGTACACTGTGCAGTCGCGTATATCGTTTCATATCCTGGGACAGTAGATTGTCCCGAAGCATACTTCCTTAGCGAATCACCTGAGGCAGCTTTACTTATCAAGTTATCCAACAATGGCTTAAGCGTAATCATGAACAGATTTGGCTCCCAAGCTTCATTTGGGCTTGACACATACTTCCTCGGGTCATCTTGGCGCACGGAGAATATAGTCCTGTTGGAATAACGCACCATACACAGCTCGTCCCACAAGATCGCCTCCCTCCTGTTTGGACAACGCCCCAATAGCCTTTCACTGGAGTTGTAAATGCAACTCTGACATATCTCCGGCGAAAGATCTCCTCTACACAATGCCATCGCGTTGACTCTGTTGGAGCCTTCTTCCGAAGAAGAATTGTAAAATCCGTAAGCATTTCGAGTACTGTTAGACGCGAAAGAGGAAAGTAGTTTCTTGAGATTTTCCTCGAAGATGGCGATACCAGAATCGTTGCTAACATCAAAACAGTTCCAACAGAATTCGGCAGTCTGTGTGCATATACCGTTGTCTTCGGGACCATTATCATCATAAAACGGTCCCGACTCATACCTGAGATTGCAGCTAGGTTTGAGAATTCTCGCGCCGTTCTTTCCATAACAACAATCCGGAATCTTCAAGCTCGAGTCTTGTAGGCAATCGCTGCACTCCTTCTGGCTCAAATCGGGCGTGCACTGGACAAGTGCGTATATAGGTTCTGAGTTCGGTACCTTTGCACTATTACTCGCATACTTGTTGACATCGGTTGCAGCTTTACTTATGAGGTCGTCAAGCAGAGGCTTCAACACCTCCTTGAACTGCTCTGCATCCGCCGCTTCATTCGGGCTCGGCAAAATCCTAATGGGCTCGTTTTTCTCAATAGAAAATATCGAGCTGTACGAGTATCTCACCATACAACGCTCGCCCCACAAGATCGCCTCTTTTCGATTGGGACAGCGCTCCAACAGCATGTGACTAGTGTCGTTTAAGCACTTTTGGCAACTCTCCAGCGCAAGGCCTCCCCGGCACAGACTGATCGCGTTGACATCGTCGGGGTCTCGTCCTAGTGAAGCGTTGTAAAACAAGTAATTGGATTGGTCGTCGACGGAGGAGTAGATGGAGAGCAAGAGGCTGTCGAGGTTGCGCTCGTAGGCACTGTTGGCGGTGTAGTTGCCGCTGATGGCGGAGCAGTTCCAGCAGTATTCGGCGCTTCCGGTGCAATCTTGAAGCTGGGATTGGTTTCTGGCAGTGACAAGGTGTATGAAAATGGTAATGGCAAAGGAAAGTAGAACAATTGAGGAACTCATTTTTGTTCGCCTTGCTTGATGGCAAATAAAAACTGGTGAAATAGCTTTGAGATTTTATGGATTAGTCAGGAATTTAGAGTAATTACAATCGGTTTAATTAGTCTTACATATACTGAGGTGGGATCTGTAAATAAATAAATAATTAACGTGGAGAGTTGTTCATGTTGGAATGTCAAAGGAAAAAAGATCGAAGAAAAAATTAAGGAGAAATAGGAATTAAGTAGAAAGAAATTAATTCACACAACTCTAACAAATGATAATTACATATATAATGTAATAATAATTTAACAACTTATAATATTATAAGATATATAATTCGAATCTCAAGCTAAAAAATAAATAAATATATAGGCACCATCGTTATTTAGCCATCAGGGCTCTGAGAGAATTAATTATAACAAGGACTATTAAAGAGCCATTTATGGAGGGTATTCTTCTCATCGTAATGGCTCACTCTGATATTTCGTTGTCCATTAATAAGTATTTGGATACGAACAAAAACGCAATTGATTTCTTTTTTTTTTTTTTTTTTTTTTTTTTTTTTTTTTTTTTTTTTTTTTTTACCTCTAAGAGATGTTGCTAGATGTCCAAGGCAGCCTTTTGAATTTCAGGGAAAAAAAAAAAAACAACAACAACTATGACTTTTTTCATTCCCCTTTATGTACCCGTGTCTTACTTTTGATTTGTGCTTTAAGGACTATATGTTACGATTGTATCTTTATATACAAATATATATATTAAAAAAAACCAATATATCCTAATTAAATGGACGCACATGTTTTTTCTTAGAGAAAATTGACACATATGTATATTAAGAACGTTTAAAAACTAGGTTACAGAAGCTACCGTCTCTCGAACTTAAAAACATTGAGGGTCTGTTTGACATACATATTTATTTTAAATTAAATTATATTTTTTTATCATATTTTTTATATATTTTTTTTTTAAAAAATTTCTAAAAAAATTAATAAAAATTATTATTTAAATTTAAAAATCTCAACTTAATTCAAACTCAACTTATTCCTCGTCTTCCGAAAGATTAAATATAAATATAAGGAAGTTAATTCTCTGATTCTCTGGATGTATGAGATGGATGATTGTGGGGCCACATCTCCTTTCACACCTCAACTGGTGTAGTGATTTAGCGACTCTCTCTAGAAGGTCCGTCCGTTGACTAAATGCTAACGTATGCAAACTTTTTACAGTTATGAGATGGAAAAGAGCGCATAATTGAGGGAGTGAGTTTGTAAATAGTTGGATTGTCATATTATGCACTAGTTTTAGACACGTGTACATGTCGATTTAATATATTATCTATTCTTGATACAATATTGTCATCTCTTAAAAAGTTTATAATATAATAAAGTAATTAGTAATTAAAAGGGAATATAACAATTTGAAGTATTATAAGAAAAAAAATTTATTAAGACATATTTGAAAAATATTATTTTACATAGGAATAAATTAAAAAAAATAAAAAAAGTAGTTTAAATGAGTCAACTATGAATATATTAAATTTTTGTGGAGAAAAAATAAAAACTAAAAATAAAACAAAAAAGGAGATAATCAACTCAACCAAAAAAAAATTAAAAAGACAAAATAGATAAATTAAATTTTTGAATAACATAAAAAACACAACTCTTCTTTATAATTTAATTATATAAAAAGACGTCTTTTTTATATATACATAAAAAAAAAAAAAAAAACTATACGTAGATGTTACAAGAATTACGAGTTTTGTGGAATCTTGTAACCACTGATTAAGAAATGAATAATAAAAAGAAATAAACTCTCTTGTAGATATTGAAAAAATAGAAACAAAATAAGGTAATGTGCTTTGATGATACGCAGATTATATATTTAAAATTTATGGAGGAAAAGCAAAAAAAAACAAAATAATGTGTTTTGATGACATATAACTTTTCCGCTCTATAAAATATATATATATATATATATGAAAAATAGAAAAACAATCATTGTTTGGATTCCTTATAACATTATATTTATATTTGATTAATTGAGAATTAAAATTTTAAATTGAAATTGATTGATTTTTTAAAAATTAATTATAAATTTTATTAAAAATGTAAAAATTGAAATAAAAATAATTTAATTTAATTTTAATTTTAATATTAAATATTAAATAAAACCTAAAATTAGTAATTTTACGGTTCTCTCCTTCTCTTCCTTTCCCTCGCTCCAACGTGACTTCCTCCGGCGCCGTCTCCCTCGTTTTCTTTTTTCAGATCTGGTGTCAGAGCTTAGTGCCGGAGATTGCGATGATCGGTAAATATATTTGTATATGTGTGTATTTGGTGTTGTTTGGAGCCTGAGATTCACGATTAGTTCAAGATCTGTTTGATGATTTTTGCTATATGAAAGGTACGCCATGGAATTGCTGGTGGTCATGTTTTCTTGCCGATTTTCTTTTGTTTCGTTGTTTTTCTTTCGGTTGCAGCCTGTTTGGTTGCTTAGAAACAGTGGTCGCCAGTGCTTTCGGATCTCAGTCGGTGGTGATCTCCTCTCCTTCGGCAAAGAGCGCGGCCTAGACACTCCACTCTCAGTTGTGGAAGAGACCGCCGGACACTCCAAAGTGTGGAACGAAGCTTAACGCCTCCGCTACGCAGTGGAACGGACACCAGTACACCCAGCGCCGCCGATCGTCCACTATCCGAGTCGTCGCCTTCCAGACTTACACCGACAAAATTGTTAAAACTGCCGTCAGTATTCCTCTGTTTGGCTTTAATTTTTTCAGCTTTTCTAATGTTCAATCGATTTTGATATTAATCATGTGTCTTGTATTTGATTGCTCCGTTTTCTTGATTTGATCGTGGATTAAAACCTATGCCTACTGTTTCTTGTAGGGGCGTAGGGCCGATGATTGCAGTTTTTCTTGCTTATTGCTTGCTGCAAGCCCCTTCTTCGTAAGTTCTTAGATAAAATTGCTGTTCTTTTAAACTTTTGTTGTTTTGCAGTTACTTTGTGGACACCTTTTATGTTTTCTAATTTAATAGCATTTCTCCGAGATTTCAATGCCATGGTTTTAAATTGCATTGTGATTTCTCTGAGTCGTAAGTTGGACTTCAACTTTCCTTTACGTCTCCTTTCGATCCTTGGACTTGGGAGTCCTTAGATACTTATGTGATTGGAATTTCTATTTGCTTGCTTAATGTTGTAGAGAAAAGTGATTGATATGTATGAAATTGAGATGCCCTGTTTTGGAAGTCTTTTGGCTGCTAGTCACCTTCTCTGTTGCAAGTTAAGCTATGTCCATAAATTCGTTTTTGTTTAATTATGAAATCAATATGTGTTTTGGCCAATACAAGTATATAATTTTGCTGCGGATAATCGTTGGCTTCGTTGTTTTTTCGGCTATGTTTTTCTAATGGTCTTGGAGCAAATGGAACTTCGTAGCTGAACTCATGTCCGTCTTTTAATTTTAATTCAAACAATTCATTTTAATTTGTTACATATAGAATATCGAAATGGCTGTCTAACATTCCTCTCCGATCTATATGTAAATTCCTAGTATCTCTAATTGAGCATTTAGTCCAGTTTTTTGCTCATCATTTATGATTATTGATACACAAAGAAATAGTTGTACAAGTTTGGAAAATGAAAATGCACATTCTTATAAACGGATGCCTCTGCTGTTAGCAATGGGAGATCAGGTTCTTATTTGTACATTTTGTTGGTTCATCTTAGTTGTTCTGTTATTGTTTAATGAGCAGAGATAATTACTGAGAGGACTCTGGGTTACTTATGGTCTCTAGTATTACAATGAGTATCATCTTTTTTTTTAGTTTTTTTCAATTTGGATGTGTGGATTATTATAGTTGTGGTTGTGCACTAACTATTTGAGAATTTGCTTCAAAAAGTCGATAGAGTTGTTTGTCAATCCTTCGTGCATTGTTGTTTGTGATGGCTAAGATTTTGGTGTTTTTGTTTGATTATTTTCGTTATTGTTGGTGTAATTTTGTAGTAGAATATCAAAAGTATTCTAGTATAATATAAAAAGCATTCTAATTTTAGTAGAATTGAAAAAGCATTTTAGTAGAATTCAAAAGGCATTCTAAAAAAATTCAAAGAGCGTGCTAGTAGATTTCAAAAGGGAATGAGAATTCAAAGAGCATTCTAGTATAATTTTAAAAGCATTATAGTAGAATTCAAAGAGCATTTTATTAAAATTTTAAAAGCATTCTAGTAGAATTCAACGACTAAAGCCTATGGCATTTTTGTTGAAATCTAGAAGAAATATCCTGTTTGAATCTATCTTGCATTCTTATAGAATCTCTTTAGCGACCAGTATCAACACCGGTGATCGGAGCCGAAAATGTTTGGTCAATCTTTGTTGGAATAAAAACAAATTGATTGAATCCAAAATGAATTTTAACAGAATCTCTTAGCAAATCTGTTAAGGATTTCGACAGAATCCATTCAACGCTAAGTTCGGCCATCGGCTTTGGAGCCAGAGTCGCTGGCCTTCTTTGTTGAAAGAAAAAAGAAAAATTATGTAAGAATCCAAAACAGAATCTTTTCGGCAACTAGCGTCGATGACCAAAGTTGAAGATGTCTGGTCATCTTTGTTGAAATAAAAAAAAATTATCAGAATACATTTTGGATTCTAGCAGAATCTCTTTGGTGACTGGTGCTGCTGACTGAAATCAAACATGTCTGGTCATCTATATTGAAAAAAAAAAAAATCTATCAAAGTTCATTATGAATTCTAGCATAATCTCTCTGCCAATTGGCAATCGATCGGTGTTGGTAACTGAAGTTGGATATGTCAGATCATATTTATTGAAATAGAAAAAAAAAAAAAAAAACTTTAAAAATTCACTTTGGATTCTAATAGAATCTCTCCGACAACCGGTGTCGATAACCGAATTCGAAGACGTCCTGTTATCTTTATTAAAATCATTAAAAAAAAATTCTTTTAGAATCCATTTTGAATTCTGATTGAATCTCTTTGACAACTATCAATCAACGTCAGAGTTGTTTGGCTATCTTTATTGAGATACAGAAAATGAATAAAATTGTCATAATCCATTTTTAATTCTAAAAGAATCTCTTTGCATTGAGAGGTTGTGACCGGTACTAGTGATTGGCCGACGCCGGATCAAAGCCAAATACATCCAATCATTTTTATTCAAATACAAAAAAAAAATGTTAGAATACATTTTATATTCTAACATAATCTCTCCGACAATTGGTGATTGGTGATCGTTGATTGGCAACCGGTCAATAACGAGAGTCACAGATATTTAAAAAATATTCCAATAAATAAAAAAGAGAAGAAAAGAAAGAGATATGAGAATTTTTGTCTATTTATTATTTATTATTTATTTAACTATTTAATTAAATATTATAAAATAATAAAATTATCAATTTTATTCTTATTGTGGATAAAATTATAAGGAGGTGTAAAATTTATGAAATTATAGCAAAACCAAATATATATATATATATATAAACACACACTGTTGTGGCTGCTAGGTTAGAGCCTATGTCTCCACGGCCCAACGAAGAGAAAGCCCACAGCTCAAAAAAAAAAAAAAAAAAAAAAGTTAAACAGAAAACGACAAAATAGATTGACGAAAATTTGAACAGTAACAAAATAAACATAAATATATCAAAGTTTTCAATGATATTTTTAGGATAAAAAAAAAGAATAAAAAATATATTTAAAAAAGTTATTAAAGAAAAAAAAAAGAAATCAAGAAAAAGTTTAAAATAAAAAAAAGACATCATCATAAAAAAGATAAAATAATTTAATCAAGTTTTTCAATTGTATTTTTAGGGATCTTCACACTTATATTATAATTATAGTTATAAAGAAATGATATTTTAGCCCTAAAAAATCTAAAGATATAGCAGTATTTGTCAAAATAAAGTAAAATAAAATAGAACCGTCATTTTCTCGAAGAGAACCGGCGGCTGTGGCTGGAATTTCTCGGGTTTTTCTTCAACCATTTTTTTTTTCAACCATTTAATACCGTGAAAACATAACTATGAAAAATGGTGAAGGGAGTTCTTCACTAAAATAAAAAAATAAACAAATACAGTTACGATGAAATTTCGAAGGTAATCTTTAATCCCTGGGTCCCATAGCCGCCATGTGTCGCTTAGCATACCAAAGCAATACTCTATATATATATATATATATTTTTTTTTTTTTTTTTTGAAGTAAATATGGTTTCTACTTATTGAACTTGAACATTACTGGCTAGATACTATTGATCAAGATGTATTATCATTAGATTTTTTTTTGTTTAAAAAAGGTTCTGATAATGACCTGTTATTTTTTATTTTTAAAATTCACGTATCATAAGACTATATCTCATTTCAACTTATCCACCTTTATATGTTCTATTATCATTACTTTTGATTAACATAATTTTATATATTACTTTATAAGATATCAGCATATTCTACATGTGCAATAATTACTTACTAGTTTAGAAAAACCGCCAATTTGTATTACTTTCTAAACTAATTATAGTGTGAACCGAACTTTAGAATTATATGATTTATTCCTATAATTATAGTCCAACTTGCAAAAGTGCAATACCGTTAGCACATTTAGCTGTGGAGTTATTTGCATAATGAGAACGACAGCAAATATTATAGGTAATATATTTATAGTATATATATATACGTGCACGAAATATATTGGTGATGTTTAGTAATTCAACGGATCCATGATTCTATGAACAGGATGAAGGGCATTGTATTGGTCAAAAGGACGGCAATTTACTTGTTTCTTATGCTAATATATTGTCTAAAATTTGTAAGCAACATTTTCCACGCCATTCATGGTTCTTGATCACATAGCTGTCACTTTTGAAGAGTCCTTATTTGATTTTTATTTGTTGAAAGGAAAGTGTAACTAGAATCAAAATGCGAATTTAACACCCACTAAAAGTTTATCCTTTATCAAGTCCTCCACTCCATATCTTTGAAAAATATAAATGAAAGAAGTAGAATACAATGCCGAAGCTCAAAAGAAAAAAGAGAAAAATATTAGCAAAAAAGTTCTAAAGAAACCTATGTATCAAAAACAACAATAAGATATTTTATTTCATCAAAGCCTACATATGAAGGAAACTGGCAAGCACTTGTGAGTAAGGACTCTAAGTGATTTATAAATATTCACATGTTCAGTTTTAGTTAACAATAGTCTAAAAATGATAAATGGACCTCCTAGGATGCTCCTCCTAGAGGTCTTGTGATCGATCTGTGCAGTGAGAGTTGTGTGTTCTTTTTATGTTTTATTAAAAAAAAAAAAAAGAAAAAGCCTACACATGAAGGGGTCCCAAAAAAAAAAAGTATACAATTTTGAGCACAAGCTATCCAAGAAAAATCTTGAAGAAGATCCAAGCCACCATCCATTTATTTTTGACTTCCTAACGGATACATAATCACTCTCAGCTTTTGGGAACATAAAATCAAAACAGTAATAATTAAATATATTTTTAATAAGCCAAAAAAGAATTAAATTTGTGTGTTAAATGCTCAATTATTGAAGCCGCCTTATACGACTATTTTTGTGATTAATTATGACGTGATAGAAAAGGCTCTTGAATGTATTTCCTCAAGCTATTGTAAACGAATCAGATGATAGAAAATTGATATTTGTGTTTCTTGAACAGTCTCGTCAAAAAAAAAAAAATCTTTTGATCATCTAGGATTGATAATGAACTTTTCTGGAAATTTAGCAATATTCTCATAATTCCCACTACTACAAAAGTTGGATTACACAATAGAGATTACACGATGGTTTTGTGAAATCATCGTGTAAATGGAGGATTACACGACTGTTGAATCAAAACCGTTGTATAATCTTAAGATTGCACAACGGTTTCAGTCACCATCGTGCAATCATCGGATTACACGACGACTCCAAGGAACTGTCGTGAAATACCTTGAGCACGAAAGGATTACACGACGGTTCCTTGGAACCGTCGTGTAATCCCCCAAGGTATTCGTGTAATCCCTTGAGCTCCCAAGGGATTACACGACGGTTCCAAGGAACAGTCGTGTAATACCTTGAGCTCGTGTATACTTGAGCTTGGAATCGTCGTGTAATCGACGATTCCTTAGAACAGTCGTGTAATCCTCTGAAATTTTCAAAATTTTCAAATTTTGAAAAAAAAAAAGATTACACGACGGTTTTAAACAAAACCGTCGTGTAATCCTCCAAAAATTTTCAAAATTTCAAATTAAAAAAAAAAAAAGGATTACACAACGGTTATAAAAACCGTCGTGTAATGCTTCGAAATTTTCAAAAAATTCAAAATTTCAAATTTTGAAAAAAAAGGATTACATGACGGTTTTGAGCAAAACCGTCGTATAATCCTTGGATTACACGACGGTTATAGAAAACCGTCGTGTAATCCTCCGAAAATTTTCAAATTTCATGCTTTGGAATTCGCACGAAAACCCATTACATAAATACACTTTCCCCTTCATTTATCATCATTTTCATCTTTAACCCTCCAAACAACTCAAACTTCTCTCCTCCCACCTCCTTCACTTGCCTGCCCGCCCCCTAACTTAAAATCCGGTCACGCTGCCGCTGCCACCTGAAACTTTTCCCAAACTACCGCCATAGCCCCGGTTTTTTTCCGCCTCCGCCATCACCACCACCTCTCTCTCCTGGTATTCTCATCAAGGCCGTGACTATTTTTCTTTAAAAAAAAGCAAGGTGACTTCCATATTGCTCAATTTCTTATTCTCTAACAAAACTACAAACACACAATACTTTAATAACTTGCATGGAGTGTAATTTGTAGTGTTGTTTGAATGTTTTATTTTTATTTTTATTTTTTTTATTATTGCTCTTTCGAGATGAATGTTTTGTGCACGGTTTTAGCACTTTACACACATTTTTTAACTTAGTTTTTATCCGCCCACCACATGCTTGATGAAATGCCAAAATAGATTTTTGTTTTGGATAATCATATGGGATTTGATTCTAGTGTAATGTGTACCATTACACAACGGTTTTGCTCAAAACCGTCGTGTAATTGGGCTTGAATTAAAAAAAAATTTAGCTTTTTTTTTTGTGATGGCAAACATTACACGACGGTGCCATTGCCAAAAAAAAGCCAAATTTTTTTTTAATTCAAGCCCAATTACACGACGGTTTGTAGAGAACCGTCGTGTAATATTCCATTACATGACGGTTCGTAGGGAACCGTCGTGTAATATCTCCACATTACTTGTTAACATGACGGTGTACCTTGTTTCGACAACGGTTTTAACTGTCGTGTAACATTGAGATACCACGACGATAATATAACCATCGTGTTATCTACCACGACACTGGATTACACGATAGTTGGGTAACCGTCGTGTAAACTTTACACGATGGTAAAAAAACCATCGTGTAATCCACAATTTTAACTAATGTCCATAGAGGATGTTAAAATTCTAGATTTGAAGATACAAATTTACCCTCTAAAACAAGCTCAATAAAATTCTATTTATATGATTAAGTTATTAAATTTAAATAGTTAATGGGACGTGGAAAAAAGGAATATTATATCTAGACTCAAATCACCTGAACTTATTAACTAAACAAAACTATGATTAGTTTCTGTCACTGAAACATGAGTTTAATGGCTTAAATAAAACGAAATCAGCTAGGCCACAATCTGACAAATGATTCCTCTATTCTTTAAAAATATCAATATGTTGAGCAATCTCAGAGTCGATCACGACTCAATATCAATCCACAACAATGACAAACTAACAAATTAGTTACATCTCGTATTTAAAGCATTTTAAACTAAAGAAGAGAGTTTAGAAATACCTCAAGAACAATTGTTTGGATTATGGAGGGACTGTCAGTCTTGACACCAATGACCAGGAGCGGAGTTATGTCCCCACTTAACTTTTCTTATTTAGTCTGAAATTGGCAAGAATTTTTTGGTCGTATTCAGATGAAGTTATCATAGAGGATTTGGTTTTAGTACTTAATTAATAAAGTGTGTCCACTATTTTGCATACATGCCCACATTAATAGTGAAGTTTTCCACAACATGCTTTAATTTAAAATACAGTGGATCATTATTTATTACAATTGTTGAAACGAAAATATTCCAACATAATTATTCATATATAATCCAAAATATTATTTGACAAAAGCCGGAAATACTGCTAAAACTACTTTGACAAAGCCGACCTATCGAGTTTCCGAGTCGTGAAGCTAGCGAGGGTAGAGTTCAGAAAGGGAAGCCTCGTTTACTGACCCTGGAACAGAGGAACTCTGGGACTGATCTGTTGTACTAGTCATTCCCAAGTTATCACCAGATCCGACTGCCATGTCTGCGACAACGGTACTATGCATAAAAAATGCTGGTTTTGAGGGTACTGCAAGAGTGGCGGAATGGCTGTTAAACATCAGAACGACTGAATTCATGGTGGGTCTATCAGCCACATTTTCTTGCACGCAGAGCAACCCAATATGTATGCATTTCAATATTTCAGCGCTCAAACCGACTGTAATGGTCGGATCTATAACCTTTGAAGGTGTACCTTCCTTCCAATTTTTCCATGCCTGTAATATTGTTAAATATGCATAGAATTAGCAGCAGGAAAAAAAATATATATGTAGTTAATTAGGAAAAATGTGAATCAATAGTATGCAAACTTACATAGGTCAAAAGGTCTTCCACTTCGCCATCAATTTCGAAAGAGCTATTCTTCTGTCCACTCACCAGCTCCAGAAGTAGTACTCCAAAACTGAATATATCAGATTTGATTGAAAAGTTTCCATACAGTGCATACTCTGGAGCCATATATCCACTAAAAGAAAAATGTTACATTAGTCAAATTATTTTGTATGAGATCATGGGGATGATTTCATAATTATATGCTTCATTGCCCTGGTAACATTTGTCGTTCAACAACACGTTATAAAATTAACATTTGTCGTTATAAAATTATGTAGTTTGGTACAAAGTAACATTTGTCGTTATTAAATTATGTAGTTTGGTTTGAAAAAAGTAGTACTTACTAGGTCCCCACAATTCGGCTTGTATTGTCTTGAGTTTGATCAACGACAAACAGCCTTGCCATTCCAAAATCTGAAATCTTCGCGTTCATTTCGTCGTCCAACAACACGTTACTCGCTTTGAGGTCCCGATGAATAATTCTCAAGCGAGAATCTTCATGAAGGTAAAGTAGGCCCCGGACAATGCCTTGGACAATTTTGTAACGTATATCCCAATCCAACGCCGTACGCCTGATTGGATCTACATGATCAAAATTCATGGATATGTTATTAATTGAAAGAGAATTGGAATATCCTCACCGGATATGTGTCATATATGTACTCACCAAATATGAATCTGTCAAGACTTGAATTGGGCACGTATTCATAAACGAGAAGTCTTTCCTTTTCATCCAAGCAGAAGCCTAGGAGTCGGACTAAATTCCGGTGTTGAAGTCTGGCAAGTAACATAACTTCATTCTTAAATTCTTGGTCACCCTGCCCGGAAGTCTTGGAGAGCCTTTTCACGGCAACATATTGTCCATTTGATAGTCTACCCTGAAAATATGCGTCTCAAAAATCAAAATAACATTCAAGAATACCAAGTCAAAGCCATAATTCTTAAATTTAAAAACAAAAAAAAAGGTACTAGTGTAGCTAATTTATCCAAGCTAGTTTGCATTTAAATTTCTTTGGTTTGTTGAAAAGTGTAATTTTATACCTTGTAAACAGCTCCAAATCCTCCTTGTCCAAGCTTGTTTTCGTCGGAAAAGTCGTCTGTTGCCTCTCTTATAGTTTCAAAGTCAAACTGCAAGGATTCCGCCCAGCTAATTTCGTCGGCATCTTCAAAAAAGGAGACGTTCGTTATCCAATGCGTGAGAAAAAAAGTGCCTTCTCAAAGATAGAGTAGCTTCTTAGCCACAAAAAAAAAAAAAATAAAAAAATAAAATAAAATAAAATAAGCGAAAGTAGATATCTACTCTGTTCTTGTGACGTCATGTTCTTCCCCGGTTGAATTATTAACTTAATTTTGGCAAAAATCAGTATTTTAGTTCATTAAAAAAAAAAAAAGCTTATAGCATGTGATCATATAAATTTCAATCCTAATTTGATTTGTTTCAGCAACAAAGCGAATCTAACTTACATGCAGCTTTTCCAGTTGTCTTCCTTTTCTTCTTTATTAAGGCGCATACGCCGATGATAAGAATGAACACCAAAACTGTCGGAATAACAGCAGCAACAACCGTACGTGTTGTCTTACTCTTTCCTACAAAACTCAAGTTTGTACATTGGCAGCCCTTTCTTTTGAACTTGAAGGACTAGGCAGAATGAAAAATGTAAACAAGCTGTTTAATTTTCAAAATGAAGGACAAAAATTAAGAAAGATTCAAGTAAATGAAACAAAATATGTCGTCTTTTAGAAAATTTTTGCTTAATCAGAAAAAATAAATAAGTAAATGAAAAATATACATGTGTGTATAACTTTATCATGCAGATAGTCGACAGAGTTTGTTTTTCAGTTTAAAATAGTGATAAAAGATTCATTTTCTCTGTTTAAATAAATAAATAACAAAAAGAAAATCTTGTGCTGAGGTATTCATGTAAAGCAAGGAATGACAAAAAAAATTGCTTTACTTCAAAAACAAAAAAATAGATACACGCGCGCACACGCACACACACATACAAAAAAATGGATGTGTCATACCTTTAGAGGAAGCAGGGGACACCACTGGAGGATCAGCAGTAGGCACAAAGAATTGTGTCACTTCGTACCTCAAATTACAACTCGGTTTAAGAACTCTTGCCCCTTGCTTTCCATCAAATTGCTGTGGAATGAACAAGGTTGCCTCTTGTAGGCAACCGCTGCACTGTGGCTTGTCCAAATCAGGAGTACACTGCGCCGTCGCATATATAGTTTCGTACCCCGGAACGGTAGATTCTCCTGATGCATACTTCTTTAGCGAATCACCGGAAGCGGCTTTGCCTATCAAGTTATCCAACAATGGTTTAAGTGTAAGTTTGAACAGGTTTGGCTCCCACGCATCATTCGGGCTCGGTACATACTTCCTCGGGTCATCTTGCCTCGAAAAGAATATAGACTTGTTGGAATATCGTACCATACAAAGCTCATCCCATAGGATCGCTTCCCTCCTGTTCTTGCAACGCCCCAATATCTTTTCGGTGGAGTTATAGACGCAACTCCGACAGTTCTCCGGGGAAAGGTCTCCTCTACATAGCGCCATTGCGTTCACTAAGTTGGAGTTTTCTCCAAACGAAGAATTGTAAAACCCGTAAACGTCTCGGTTACTTGTATCAGAAGTGAAAGAGGACAGAACATTTCTGAGATTTTTCTCGAAGATGGCAATACCGGTGTCATTGCTAACGTCATAACAGTTCCAACAGAACTCTGCCGTCTCTGTGCATATTCCGTTTTGTTGAGGGCCATTAGAGTCATAGAAAGGACCCGATTCGTACCTGAGATTACAGCTGGGTTTGAGAATTCTTCCTCCATTCTTTCCGTAACAACAAGCTGGAATCTTTAAGCTAGCGTCTTGAAGGCAATCACTGCATTGCTTCTGAGTCAAATCGGGCGTGCACTGGACGAGTGCGTAAATAGGTTCCGAGTCTGTTACCTTTGCACTGTCTTTCGCGTACTTTTGAGCAGAAGTTGAAGCTTTATTTATGAGGTCGTCAAGTAGAGGCTTTAACACCTTTTTGAACTGTTCTGCATCCGCCGCTTCATTTGGACTCGACAGCGTCCTCATTGGTTCGTCCTTCTTGACATAAAAGATCGAGTTGTTGGAGTACCGGACCATACAACGCTCGGCCCACAAGATTGCCTCCTTCCTGTTGGGACAACGCTCCAACAGCATGTGACTAGTCTCGTTTAAGCATTTTTGGCATTCGTCCAACAAAAGGCCTCCCCTGCACAGACCGATCGCATTGATTTTGTCAGGGTTTTGCCCCAAAGACTGATTGTAAAATGAAAAATCGGCTTGGTCGAGGATAGATGAAGAGATGGAGAGTAAGAGTCTGTCTAGGGTTTTATGGTAGGTGCTATTAGTGGTGTAATTGCCCATGCTAGTACAGTTCCAGCAGAACTCGGCGCTGCCAGTGCAGTCTTGAAGTTGGGCAAGGTTTGGAGTAGTGAGAAGGAGTATGGAAATTGGAAGAACGAATAAAAGTAGAGTTGAGGAACTCATTTTCCTTGGCTTGTGATTTATGTTAATCGTTTTGAAGTACGTTGGGATTTTCATGCTTCATACTTCATAACGCACCATTCTTATGTAGAGAAAGGTTGTGATCGGGGATGTGGGACGGAAGTGGATTCTTAATTGGCAAAAGTTTCCAAGTTCAATGAATATGCATTAACTTCCTGTGTTTAAAAAAGTGAGATCCCTCTTTTTTTTTTTTTTTTTTAATTTGACAAATCCACCACTTTTTTTTTTTTTTTTTTTTTTTAAATAATGCTAAACGAAATTCGTTACTAAATTAAACTTAGTCAAAATTAGCTATGCAAAAGACATTTTGTCCTCTATAAAATAAGTTGTTAGTTTGATTTTAAGGTTTTTGGCACCAACGACCCGTATACCTTTCGTGGTTTGGTAAGTTGGTCCTTACACTTTTAGTTTCAACAATTAATAACCTCCCTTTAGTTACAAACATTTATCAATTTCACTCCAATTGGAAATGACGTTCAGAAAAATGGATTGAATCATGAGGAAAGCATGTGAATGATAAAAATTTAAAGACTATTGTGTCACATGATACAAATTAAGAATTAATACTAGACTAATACGACATAAAATTGAACTAAAGTTTATGTTATGTTGGTGGAGAGGGGAGAATTTGTATCATGTTGATCAATTGAGGAAAAATAAATAAAAGGGACTATTTGTATAATTTTATCTTGAAGGGGAACGTGCCCCATATATGAGGATTTTAATAGGGACACCTCAAGAAATATATTTGATTCTTTAGAGGGAAAAGAAAAACAAAAACAAAAAAGAAAATGCAGAAGGCAGTGGCGACATGGAGGTGGTGGAGATGTTGCCATCGATGCTACCTGCTGAGCAGCAAGCTGAGTTGGAGGTGTTTTAAATTACTGGTACATCAGTCTTAGCACCTTTTCACCAAACGATTAAAAGGTCTTTGTGTTGGGAATTACATACGAATTTTAAAACTAATCTGCACTGATGCACTACATGCCTAAGGAAAAAATGACTCGTCGAAACATGATTCGCCGACTTTCCCTCAACCGCTATCTTCTGTCCACATTGCCAAGAATTAGGTCGTTATGCTTAAATTACACGGCCACACGCCGTTGAACCCCCATTGGTAATTTAGGGTTTGTTTTGTTTTGCAGAAAGGAATAAAATTTTTCGTTTGAATTTTCAATTTGCCCCTACTAAAATCCTCGCGTGAGATGAGAGGAACGTGTACCGTACCATGCATTTTTTCGATGGCGTCTAAAACTGGAGTGAAATTGTCAAAATTATTATAATATACAACCAATTTATCAAACCACAAAGAGTACAGGGGCATTGCAACAAATAAATTTTTTTTAATTAAATACATTGAAAATTAAACAACAATTTAAAAAAAAAAAAAGAAAAAAAGAAAATTAAACGGCCGACTGGATTCATCTGCATTATATCTACAACGACCAAAAGTCATTGGCTGCTTATATATGAATGGTCGACTCGAAGTAGATTGGATCTTGAAGCTGCATTTTCTTGGGTGGGTAGTTCTGATTTTGCCATTAATTTATGTGTTTTTGTCATTTGTGGCTGGAATTCTTCGAATTCTTCCAGTCGACTCGAAGTAGATTGGATCTTGGAGCTGCATTTTCTTGGGTGGGGTAGTTCTGATTTTGCCATTGATTTCTGTGTTTTTTTTTTTTTGTCATTTATGGCTGGAATTCTTCGAATCTTGACACATCCCTTTATTTTTAAGTATTTATCAATCAACCCCATCATTTTTAAAAACTACAGAGATGTCTTTTACATTGAAAGAACTTGTTTTAATTTCATTCGTTGTGAACTTTAGATGGACGAAAAAATGAGGGGAACTGCTAATTATATACTTTAATTAGATCAAATTTATTTCTAAAATTTCATCAAAAAAAATTATTTCTAAAATTTTTTTGCCTTGAGAATAAGTTCTTAAAAAATGTTTTAATATTCATTAACTTATGCCTTTTAAGTGTTCAAAATATTTTGATAAACCAAATTTATAATTTTCTTTAACTCAATTTCTTACATTCACGAAGTACACGACAAATGAAATTATGTGATAATAATTATTAGGCATTTTTATTTTATTTGTAATTATTATAATTTAAGATATATTTTGATTTTAGTAGATTGACACTTGTCATCCTTATGTCATTGTCTTATTTTGACGATTATCATCCCCGCACCCATATGCCCATTCTCCCTTTCTCCTTGACGATTGTCGTCTTAGTGCCCATGTGTGCTCTCTCCATACCTTGAAGATTGTCGTGCCTGTATCAAAGCACTCTTTGCCTTCTCCCTCATTTTCTGACAATTGTTATCCTTACCCAAACACCTCATGCCTATTCCATCATCTTATGACAATTTCCGTCCAGGTGCCCAAGCATCCTCTCTCCCTCTATAGACAATTACCATCCTTTCTTGGTGCTCTTGCCACCTCAATATTCTTTTATGTTTGTTTTTCAAGAAATTCAAAATAAAAAAGAAAAGAAAAAAAAGGAAAAAATTATTTATTTAGGTTTCTTGTATTGTAGTTCAATATTGAAACTCCCATCGGAGCTCCATATGGTGAGGATATATTAGAGAAAGTTTAATTTTTTATATTACGAAAAGTTATTATTTTATATACAATTATTAGTATTAGGATTTTAATTTATTTGTAGTTATTATAATTTAGGATATGTTTTGATTTTAGTAGATTTGTTAGTATTATGCAACTTAATTACCTAATTTTATATATTTGTAACTTGCACTTATATGTGACTCCACATCTAATGCTCCTTACTAATAAACTTTTTATCATTAGTCTGTGAACATAAGCACATTCACGTTAAATATCTTTATGTTTTCTTTCTCTCCTTTGTTTTATTCTTTGTTTTTTCCACTTTTTTAATGTCCATGTAGCTTTCTTCTTCATGGAAAATAGGGGCAGGGTAGAGAATCTAATATGACTTATGAGCACTTTAGGAAATAAATTTCCAACTCGAAAAATCAACCTTGTGCCCCAACTAAAGAAAATTACTTAGGGAATGTGTGTGTGTGTGTGTGATCTATAAGGATGGAATACGTACACCTCATAAACATGAAGTGGACACCTTTCAACAAAAGAGTGGCTATTTTTTCTTCCGTGTATCATAACAATAACTAGGAATTCAACTTCTTCCTCTTCAAATGTTCCTGGAACGTAGGAGATTGAAATTTCTTGAGTAAAAAATTCCGATATGAGTGCTTCTGGTAAGACTAATTATATGAAGAAAAAGAGACATCAAAATCCTTTAAAACGTCAGTATGTAGTCCTAACTCTTAAGAAAATAAAAAATAAAAAATCAACTGTAGTCCGAGTGTGAACCGAGCTACAACTGTCTCTCTCAGTCATAAATATGATGGTCCACTACCATTGAAGTCATGACAACAGCATGAAAACATAAATGAAATAGAAGCATTTTTTATTTTTATTCTCATACAAACATATTTTTAAGCTCAAAAAAAAAAAAAAAAAAACCCTAGGTTCTCTAGCCAACACCAACACTATTCTCCATCACCAACACCTCTAGTACTCTCTTTCCTCCATTTTCAAGCTCCAAACAACCCCGTTACCAAGTTCGAAGAAGTATTAAGCGGAGTTAGAGGATGTGTTAGGTAACATAGTGGTATTATTTGTGTTTTAGTCGTTTTTGGATAACTAAAGCATGATATTTAGTTAGAATCTTAATGTTAGACTTCTTTTACGTAGGAAAAGGTTTTGAGAAGAAATTTAGAGATCCGAGATCTTAACGGATCTACAGAGTATTTTGGTAAGATCTTCGAACTTTGTTAGAGCTTGTGGATATTGTAGTAATATGGTATGCATTAGAAACTTTGGTATGTAAATAAATTAAATGATAAGATTTTACAGATGATAAGCTTCATTTTAGACTCTGGAATCACTTGGTTTATGTCTAAAGTTATGTCCATTTGAAGTTGTGCACAAAACTAGAGAGAAAAAGTAACCTCTTGGGTACAGTCTAGTTATGGGTTTATATATTCCGAACCCTTTGGTCTCAAAATTTTGGATTATTAGTTTTAGATATAAAAACTAGATTCTTTAAGCTTTCCAATAAGGTATTATGTGCCTCAAATGGATAAATATGCAGTTTTTGATGAATTTTATAAGTTTGGACTACGAACCGAGAGTTTTTGTTAGAACACTATATCAGCCATGGATTTTATATATTGTGGGTTAGTAAACCATAATTGTTTACAAAACTGTTCTTAGTATATGAACTAGACACTGTAAGCTTTTCAATGACATATCTTTTGTCTTATTTGAACTTGTAAGTGAATTGTTATAATTTTTCTAAATTTATCCATAAATCTTGACATATGGTATATATGTGGGACCAACAGTAATAAAACCTAAGATTACAGTAATAACTATATTTGTGAACAAAAACGATTAGTCTCCTTTTAGTTGAAAAAAAAATTATGCTGGATTGTTATATATACAATTACATATTGTTAATAGCCTCCTTGAACATTCGGTAGAGATCTTTATTCAATAAAAAAAAAAACTAATAATGTTTTAAAATATTTATTTACAATGTTGGATATATAGATATATATGTATTTATAAATATATTGGGTGGAGTTAGGGTGGAGTGTGCTTTTCTCATATCCGTCCCGCCAATTTTCGGAAGTAAGATTTTATTTTCATTCACACCTCATCCCCAAATATTATTTCATATCTCCGCCTTATTCAGGACGGATTCTATTGGCTCTGTCGTTACATGGAATATTGTCATCCCTAAATGCCATGAAGTTGGTGGAATTTTTGGGTCCACCCATATGTGAGTGGACAATAATGGGCCAAAAGCCCATTGTTTTTAAACAAAAAAAAAAAAAAAAAAAATTTGTCATAGACTTTATTCCAAGTAAGGATATTAAAGTTTCTGGTAAAAAGTTGAGATTAATTAGGATTTGAACAGAAATTTCTAAGAGAAAAAAATGACGGGATGTTGTAGAAGAAGAATTGAAATAATCAAACAAAAATATGTGAAGTAACAAAAGTATAAATACTTGTCAATTTGAAAAAAAAAATTAAAACAAATTCATAACCCCTTGATATGTCGAAAAAAATCCAAAAAACACACAAAAAATACGATTGGGAAAGACAAAAAAAAAATGATAAAGAAAACTAATCACATATATACTTTAATAACAAATAAGGAGATTAAAATTTATGATAAAAAGGTTGAGATTAGGTTCTGAAAAGAAATTTCTAGGAGAAAAAATGATGGGATGTTAAGCCAAGGAAGATGAAAATTAAAAGAAAATTTAAGAAAAGAAGTACGATCTAAAATATTAAGAAAAGACAAGCCAAAGATTAGACAAAATAAAAAATAAAAATAATAGAAAAAATTACCTAAATAATGACAATTTTTTTATCCTTTGATTAACATGACATAAATTTTTATTTTGTTCTTATATCATATTAATCTTGTCAAATTTTTAAATCATGCTGCTATAATTATCTTTATATTTGTGTCATTTAAGAGCTTTATTTCTTAAAAAAAAATCTTAAAAAAAGAAGCAAACGAGAAAAAGGGGTATATGGAAAAAAGCACCAAAGCGGTGCGTTACAGGAGGCTTATATAAGCTCCTTTAGGATGTATATATATACACACTACAATCCAATCAAAAAAGAAAAAGACAAATCAATATTGTGAAACATAAGAAGAAAAAATGAAACAACAACAACAACAGCAAAAAAAGAAAGAAAATCCAGGGCGACGTCTATGATGAGTTGTGTAAAGGAGAAAACCTGCTCTTTAAAGTATTGTTAGGATAATAATTCACAAAAAGTATTCTAAAATTAACAAAACCAAATTTTTATTTCATTTATAAACTTTGATATACTTTGATATCCACTCCTTCAACATGTGACTTGGATAAATTATATCTTAAACAGAATTTTTTCAAACAAGACCATTGCAAACCATTAGGCTCAACGACGCCAAGGATAATTGCGAATTTAAATTGGGGGGGGGGGGGGGGGGGTGGAGAGAGATACAAAAGATCGAGCTAAGTTGTACTATAGAACCTTTTTCAAAAATAAATTTCCGAGTTCACGGCCTGTAGCCATGAATCTAAATAGGTGAAAGTCCCAAATGACGCTAGCGAGGGTCGAGTTCAGTATTAGATGCTTCATTTATCGAACCTTGAAGAGGATTTGATCTCCTAGTTCCTGACATGCCCGATCCAGCTGTACTACGCATAAAGAAGCCTGGTTTTGAAGGTGCTCCAATAGTGAGAGAGTAACTGTTAAGCATGAGAGCGACCGAGTTCATGGTTGGTCTGTCAGCTATATTTTCTTGCACGCATAGCAATCCAATATGTATGCATCTTATTATTTCATTCGTTGAACCAGCTGAAATTGCGGGATCTATAATATTTGAAGCCGTCCCATTCATCCAATTTTCCCATGCCTGTAATGTAATGTGAGGAAGAGGGTTAGACTGCATGTGTTTCATCATATATCTCAATTAATTCTATGAATGGATTTAGCTTAGTTGCAAAAAATAAAAAAACATGATTGCCCGATACTAGTCTCATACTTTTTTGATAAACCGAGTTCATCATATATCTCAATTAACTAAAGAGATTTGTGCTTACATTGGTCAATAGGTACTCCACTTCTTCGTTGCACATATAAGAATTCTTCTGTCCACTCACTATCTCCAGCAACAACACTCCAAAACTATACACATCGGACTTCATAGAAAATTGCCCACGAAATGCATACTCTGGAGCCATATATCCACTGTAAACAAGGTTACAAATAATTAACAATACAGTAGAGAAGATTACATGCACATTACATATGGTTAAATCTTTAGGTTCTGGTAATGATTTGATGATCAGCTCAAAAATTAAGGAACAAAGTACAAGTTGTACAACAGATACTTACTAGGTCCCCACAATATGATTAGTATTGTCTTGTGTTTGATCAAATACAAACAACCTTGCCATTCCAAAATCTGAAATTTTTGGGTTCATTTCTTCATCTAACAAAATGTTACTAGCCTTGAGATCGCGGTGGATAATTCTCAAACGGGAATCTTCATGAAGGTAAAGCAGTCCGCGAACAATGCCTTGAATTATTTTGTAACGCCTATACCAATCCAAATGTGCACGCTTCCTTGAATCTACATGTGTTTCCAAACAATATATTGTATTTATGCTTGCGTCAAGATGTTTAGATCTAATCAAAGTTCTAACTATCGAGTTCACTAAAAAAAAAAAAACAAGAAAGAAAAAAAGAAAAAGAAAAAGAATCAAACTAGCTAGTGCAGGCAGCCAAACAAATTAAAGCCACGTCTGATAATAATAATATTATTCACATACCAAATAGGAATCTATCGAGACTTGAATTTTCCACGTATTCATAAACGAGAAGTCTTTCCTTTCCCTCTAAGCAGAAGCCTAGGAGCCTGACTAAATTACGGTGTTGAAGCTTGGCAACTAACACAACTTCATTTTTAAACTCGTTATCACCCTGTTCGGAAGTCTTCGAAAGCCTTTTCACGGCGACATATTCTCCATCTGGTAGTCTACCCTGAAAAATGTATAAATAGCAGATTGTAGAGAAAACAAGTCAAACAAACAGTTAAGATCTTATATTGTAGCTTTTGGGAAATTTAAAACCATGTGTCAGTACTCCATCTTAATTAAAAATTTTAACCTTGTAGACCGCTCCAAATCCACCTTCTCCAAGCTTGTTTTCTTCGGAAAAGTTGTCTGTTGCAGCTAGGATAGTGCCAAAGTCATACACCAAAGATTGCTCCCAGCTAATTTCCTCGGAAGCTATAGAAGATGAGTACGCACAAGTTTGCTTGTAAGGATATGTTCGACAAGAATAAACTGATGAATAAAAAACCGCCCCAGTACCGCCAACAGAGGAATTCTGAAATTAAAATTGGATGCAGCAACAAATCAAATCAAACTTACTTAATCCATGCTTTTGATCAGGCTTCTTCAACTTTAAGGAAATGCAAATGCCGATGAGCATGATCGCGATAACACTCGGAACAACGGCAGCAACGACAGTTATCGCTGTATTACTCTTTCCTGAAAAAAGTGATTAGGTGACACGTTGCCAAATTGCATTTCTTTTGTGAGGATTTGTCCTTAAGAAAACTAGGAAAACAGAGCTCCACGATACCTTTTCTAGGGGAATTAGGTGGCGGTGGCGAAAGACACTGCTCCCCGGTACAAGTGCTTTCATCAGGTACTGTATTCTCGGATTCCAAGAAAGGTCCCGACTCATACCTGAGATTACAGCTGGGTTTAAGAACTCTTGCCCCTACGTTTCCTTCACAACATAACGGAAGCCGTGAAGAAGCATCTTGTAGGCAATCATTGCATTCCTTCTGGCTCAAATCAGGTGTGCATTGAAGAACTGCATATATAGGTTCACCGTTGGGCACCTTGGTACTTCCTTGAGCGTACTTGCTAAATGAATCACCGGCTGCAGATTTATTTATTAAGTCATCCAGCAAGGGCTTCAGCTTCTGATTGAACTGTTCTGGATCTGATCTATTTTGTGGGCTTCCAAACTCCATACTCGGTTCGTCCTCCTCGACCGAAAGTATAGAGTCGTTGAAGCTGTAACGTAGCATACAACGCCTATCCCACAATATCGCTTCCTTCTTATTGGAACAACTCTGCAACAGGTTATAGTGCGATTCGTTTAAGCAACTACGGCAGTTGTCCGGTGTGAGGTCTCCCCGGCACAGAGCGATCGCGTTGACTTTGTCGGCGTTTTGTCCAAAAGAAGTGTTGTAAAACCCTTCAAATTTTGGTCGCTGGTTGATGATGAAGATATGGAGGTTAGGAGTCTGTCGAGGTTTGCTTTGTAGACGCTGTTGGCGCTGTAACTGCCAACGTCGGAACAGTCCCAGCAGTATTCAGCATTATGCGTACAGCCTTGGTAGGCATGGTTGGGAGTGATGAGAAGGTGTAGGAAAATGGGAAGAATCAAGATTAGTTTTAGTACTCTTGAGGAACTCATTTTTGATTGTATGATCAGAAAGGGCGAATGCTTAACAAATACTGAGCCCTTGTGGCTTATTTTATGGCGAGATTGAAATCCAATTGTTGCGTGGAAGCCACTTTGGTGCAAGGAAAAGAGCCTAGAGCTGAATGAGTTTTTTTTTTTTTTTTTTTTTTTTCCCCCAAAGAAAATGACATGTCGTTTTAAATTTGGACTGATCTGCAGGATTGCCAAAAAAATCCGGATTAAAATTCCACCAAATTGACTAGCACTGGCGTGATTCAGGGATAATTAAAATTGGAACGGATCAACTTTTTGTTGAGATGTTCTTTTTCCGTATTCCAAATTCGGAGAATGTTATGTGATAATGTGATTCAGAGACTGAAATCCAATTGTTGCGTGGAAGCCACTTTGGGCAAGGAAAAGAGCCTAGAGCTGAATGAGGTTTTTTTTTTTTTTTTTTTTTTTTTTTTTGCCTCCCAAAGAAAATGACATGTCGTTTAAATTTGGACTGATCTGCAGGATTGCCAAAAAAATCCGGAGTAAAATTCCACCAAATTGACTGACACTGACGTGATTCAGGGATAATTAAGATTGGAACGGATCAACTTTTTGTTGAGATGTTCTTCTTCCGTATTCCAAATTCGGAGAATGTTATGTGATAATGTCTAAAATTCAGATCAGGATGGGGGAGTGAAAATTGTCCTGAAATAAATAAAAAAATGACAAAAGAGAGCAAACAAGCAAATTTCAATAAGCAAAACGTGTTGAGAAGTTGTTGAATGGGCAACTTTGAATATTGGACGTAAGACAGTTACGCATGCCATGGTGCTATTTGAATCTGAAGTATTCCACGTTTCAATCTCTCTTTCTCACCATCTGTCCACTATAATTCCCACTTTTTTTTTTTAACCACGTGTTTGTTCATCTTCAACAACCCTTAAATTGGGCAGCCGACCAGTAAAAAAAAAAAATAAATAATAATAAAAAGCACCTCTGGGAAAGAAAGACTTTTGAAGCAGAGGTTGATACAGGTCATCACCTCTGAAGAAGACTGGCTTCTGAGGCAGAGGTCGATACATTATGTAAGATTGACTTAATGATCCATTTGGTGCAACAGTTTGATTAAATTTTTAAATTTAAATTAACTAATTTATTATAATTTTTATTAACTTTCAAAAAAAATAAAAATTGAAATAAAAAATTGAGATTAAAATATAATAACAAACGGCCATAAGTTTGATGTTTGTCATATGCCCTCACCTCATGTGCATCCAATTACTACCATAAAGCAACGTTTTACTACTAATTTATACAACAAAGTTGATTAGTTAAAAAAAAAAAAAAAAAATTTGGATGTGATCGACTCAAAATCACCAAAAAAAAAAAATAAAATAAAATAAAATAAAGTCAGCTTACTTTGACAAGTCAATTAAAGTCAATCACTTCTTTAGCAACATTAAAAAAAAAAATCAAAAGTGAAAATCAAATGTAATTTCTTATTTATGCCTTTCCTTTCAAGGTAGAGTATGAAGCACGTGCCTTGCACGTGAGCTCTTTCACAGACTACACATCTATACTATGTGCAATACGGTCGCGACACGACACGACTCGAAAACGACACGAATTTCACGGTTCGGTTAAGAAAATAGGAGCGTGTTCGGTTGGAAAATTGACACGAAAAAATCGTGTCTGTTCGAGTTGACCCATTTTTCGTGTCAATTTCGTGTCCTTTTGTGTCATTTCGTTCATTCGGTCAATTTCGTTCAATTTCATGTTAATTTCATGTTGCGGTCAATTTGATCAGTTGTGTCCGGTCAACTTCATTCTTTCTGTCATCCTTACGAGTTCGTGTTTTTGCAGTTTCGTGTCGATTTCGTGTCGCGGTCGTTCGTTAGAAAAAAATTCGACACACTCAAACACACAACACGACACAGATACGATTACACCTATCTATACCTATATTAGAAAGCTCAAAATGACTTACTGTTCACCAACTTTCCAATTTTCTTTTGGGTATTTTTACACAAAAGAGAGAGAGGAGGGGAGGGAGGGAGGGAGTTTCTTTTGGCCCATTTTTTTTTTTTTTCATTTTACTCTTATAAATAGTAAAATTATTAATTTTAATTTATAATAGTAAAATATGAAAATATTAAATTTATATATTTTTATATATAATTTTTTTATTTATTTTTTTTATTTAAATAAATTTTTTAAATATTCTAATTATGCAATCATATATATTTTTAAATTAAAATAGCTGTCCAAAATGTGTTTGGACGAAACTTGCTTTTAAGGAGAGAGAGAGAACTTTTGAGGGTTTGTTTCTTTTGACACACATAAAGTGAGGTGAGAGAGAGAGAGAGTGGAGAAGAGAATATTTTGTTTTGTTTTTGTTTTTGTTTTTTATTTTTTATTTTTGTTTTTTTGTTCACTGACATACGGGAGAGAGAGAGGAAAAAAAGAGAGAGAAGGAGAGTGGGGTGGACTTTTTAGTCTTTCAATTTTATTTTTTCTCTTTTGGCTAATTTTTTTTAGTCCTTTTCTAGTAGGTTTATTTTTGATATTTTAATTTTTTTTTTATCTTTTTTTCATGTCTCTTTTTTTTTAATTTTATTTTCAGATGCTTTGTTGATTTTCTTTTTTTTTTCTATATTTTTTATTAAATATTTTTTTTCTTCTTTAAAAAAAATTTCTCAAATTTGTCTAATCATATGCACATGTTTTTAAACTAATTTATATAAACGTGCGGAAACACGTTTCTTTCTTTCTTTTTTTTAATATTTATTATATTATAAATATTTAAATATTAAATCTAAATTTTTTGAACTTAATTTCAAATCTAATTTTAAATTATAAATAGTTATAATTTTAAAACAGGAAACTAATAGATCATAATCTGTACATGGTAGATCCCATTCATTAACAGTACGAACAGACACAGTGGGTCCACCCACTGTATCATCCAAGTTTAATATTTAAATAATCTTCATTATTTAAATAACACAACTAATTCATAATTAATTGTATGGGTAATAAATAAATAATTGTGATTATAAAATAATAAAAGTAAAAATTCTCTTTTATATTTTATAGCATATAATTTTGTGAGTATAAATCAAGGATGAAAATATCGGTACTCGAATTTTACAAAATATGATGGAAACATCGTTATCGGTGAAAAATTGACGTAAAATACGGAAAGTCATCCTAAAATACTTAATTAAAAAAAACTTTAAAAAACTCTAAATAGTTAATAATTCATAAATTAGATGAAACATCCAATTAAAATACTGAATATATGATAAATATACATTATAAGAATTTATCATAGTACAATAAATGATAAACATACATTCACCAATTAAGTAAAATATATGAAAATTAATCTATTATAGGTACATTACATCCATAGTGCATACATATAAGAAAATATAAATATCAAAAGAAGTTTTTAGAATGTTCAAAGGTATTTACAACACCCAATTAGTTTCGATAATATTAATATCAAGACATGATATTTGAGTTGCTTCTTTTATAATTTTTGACATGTCATGTATATATCTCTCGATCTCTATCCATTATCTGTTCATGTATACTTTATGATTTAGATGATATTTTCGTAGAAATTTCCATAATATTTTGTCGTTTAACACTTAACTTCTAACAGAAATCGATATTTCCATAAAAATATAAGTATTTATGGATATTTCCATAGAAATTTCATGGATACTTTGCGGAAAGGATACTACACCTCTGTTTCCATTCAAAATATGGAAATTTCCGCGGATCAGCGGAAATATCGATTTTTCAATCCTTCGTATAAATTTAATCCATCTAATACACTTGTTCAATTGCATAACGAAGATGGTTTGGGTAATTATGGATCTATTATTTTAAGCTGCAATAAATTTGATAATTAACCAAACTCTTTAATTAATTTATCAAACTTACTAATTCCAAAGTTACACTACTAAAAACTTGGAACGCATTATTGAAATTACAGATATGAAATTACTCAAAGAATTGAGTCGTTCATTTGGTATAGCCATTACATATAAATTAATCATCCATAAATAATTCATAATTAGAGCTAGATAAAATCAATTAATCTCTCTAATTATATCTTTATCCTTAAATACCATGATTCTCTAATGAAATGACAAATTCATGAAATTAACCACAAATTGAACACTCATACCATTCAAGTCCCGAATAATTCATTATGAGCATTTTGATATAAAAATAATCTCATTTCGATTTAAAATGAGAAATTTATAGACTTTTAAATTTTAAATTTTTTGAAAATAAAAAAAAAAAGAAAGTTTTGATGTAAAGTTGAGATGTCATTAATATTAGGGATTTCAACTCCCTTAATAAATGGTTAAAAATGTCCATGAAATTATGAATCACTCTTGCACTTTTGTGAGATATTGTGTTTACAAATCCTTTTACATGTGTTAATTCCACATCAAATGTATTTTAATTTTGCATCTAATTTCAATCTGCACGCACATGTGTATTATATATATTTTTCTTTATCAAATGACATTTTTAGGTTTTTCACATTTTAATGCTAATGGTTTATACCCCTCAAACTTTTGCACATCAATATATTTTTTCTCAACCTTCTTAACCCATACACTTATTGTATACTAAATTTTATCTGGTTTAGTTCTAATAAGTATGAGATTTTATACCATACATAAAAATAAGTTCTTTGAATCTCTTCGAATTAATCATGAAAAAATAATAATAAATAACATAACTGAAAACATATTTCAAAATATAATATTGTTCAAATGATGCAGTAGAAGGTATATTTATATCAATTAGTTGCTTGCTAGATAGTAGAAACTTTCTTTTTTCTCTCATTGCCTCTAACATTTCCATCTCTCTCTCTGTTTTTTTTTTCCCCCTTCATTTCTTCTTCACACTTTTTCTTATTCTTTATGGGACATGTCATGCTTGAGTTATAGGAGAATGTGACAACTGGCTTGCTTGTATGGTGGCCCTCCAAGTGCTTGCCGTCAACTTGTGATCCTATATTTTTATGTAGATTGCCTTACACAGTTGGAAGCCAATTCTAATTTTTAGATCGAGCTTGGACTATAAGATATTATTTATATGACTATACTACAGGATAGTCCTTATGTTTAATTTATTTCATAAGTTAAAAAAAAAGGGAATGTAATGCGCCAGCTTAAGGGTATTTAGACTCCATTGGACAATATGTGTAAAGTAATTATCTGCTGGTTTAGGGGACGTTACAGTATGATATCATAGAAAATACATTTTTGGTGATATAGATAGAGTGTTGTGGGATCAATAACTTAGTCAGATTTATTTTTGGAGACATTAAAATCATTAAATTTCAAGAACGAAATTTTATAATAGGGGAGAATTGTGACACCCAAATTTTGTTTAGATCGAGCTTGGACTATAAGATATTATTTATATGACTATACTACATGACAGTCCTTATGTTTAATTTATTTCATTCGTTAAAAAAAAAAAAAAAAAAGGAATTTGATGCGCTTAAGGGTATTTTAGACTCCACGTGTAAAGTAATTGACCTGCTAGTCTATGTATAAATAAAGGTAAGCCTAAGTCGGTTACTGTATCTATGTATATACGCATTTATTCATTTATCTATTTTATAACTAACAAACATATATAATAATAATAAAACTAACACTACCATATAGAACATTGATAACATATTTCTATATAAGTGAATGAAACTTTGTTGCAATAATAAGAATAATAATAATAATAATAATAATAATAATAATCCAACATTCTAACTAATAGAAAATATATTCGTTCTACCAAAGTCACGGTGAAAATCCGTTCTAACTTAACCCAAGAATAAATTAAACTCATGATTTAAATGCTCATAAGTAAAGCTACAAACTTGAATGGTCGGGTGTAACACTTTTATTACAATGACAAGAATTACACAAAAAGCTTGACGACTTTGTATTGGACACCTATAAACTGTTGCAAGACACGGCGTAAAAGTTTTGTGGAGGGGTGGCCAAGACGGTGGTGCCACTATGGGACATCGACTCAAGAGAATGCAAGCAATGGTTTATTGTTGGAGGAGTGCGATGGCCATTCATAGACACCATCTTTAGTTATTCCGTGGAAAAATTGTCCCCTTGCAAAGATCCTTCACATTAAAAGAGTTGGGTAAGAATTCAATAGAATCATTATTGTTAAGGTAAAATTAAGAGACGAAAATCAAGTTCTTTTTTATAGCGGAAACACAAAGAACATTTAATAAAAGAAAAGATGGAAGGAGACGAAAGTGTTGTGGATCCAATTTGGGTAATCGAGAGGCCGGTGCCATCACCAATCATAATACCATCGGAGCCAGTGTAGTTAGAATGAGAAGACATACTATTGAGGTCTGTAATGGCATGATGCGAAGCTCCAGAGTCAATAAGCCATTGGGATGCAAGAACGGTAAATGGGCTTGAGGTAATGGTTGGTATTTTCTTGGCATATATTTGAAGAATGGACATCGCTTGACTGTGACCTTGTTGTTCACAAAATTGACATTTGCTAAGATAGTCTCTTGGTACATATTTAAACGGCAGCCATTGCTTGACAGAGGGGCTATGTTGTTGACAGAATTGACACTTACTAAGGTAGAATTTGGATTGGGATTTTGGGTGGGGACTTCGGCCATTTGTGTTTCACTCATTACAGTGTAAGGACGCTCTGCTACAATAAAAGATTGAGAGAGAGAGAGAGAAAATTTTTATGAACGGTTTTTTTCCAACAATCATTGATGTAAATGTGTACTATATACTTGTCTACAATGTGCACAAAATTAGAAAGCCTAACAAATCTCCAATACTGGAATAAATAATTCCTAAATATTTACACTTAAATACAAATCCCATTAATCACGTTTGTGACTGATTATCACTTTCCTTATCACGCAGTACTGCCGACAGAGGAATTCTGAAATTTAATGGATGCAGCAACAAATCAAATCAAACTTACTTGATCCATGCTTTTAACCACGGTTCCTTAGCTTTTAGAAAATGCAAATGCCGATTAGCATGACCGCAATAACAGTCGGAACAACAGCAGCAACAACAGTCCTTGCCTTATTACTCTTTTCTGCAAAAAGTGATTAGTTGACACATTGCCAAATTGCATTTCTTTTGTGAGAATTTGTCCTCAAGAAAACAAGGAAAACAGAGCTCCACAATACCTTTTGTAGGTGACGCTGGAGAAGTGCTGTCAACGTTTGCTGCATTGTCAGATTCGAAGAAAGGTCCTGACTCATACCTGAGATTACAGCTGGGTTTAAGAATTCTCGCCCCTTGGTTTCCTTCACAACATAGCGGAAGCCGTGAGGAAGCATCTTGTAGGCAATCACTGCATTCCTTCAGGCTCAAATCAGGTGTGCATTGAAGAAGAGCAAAAATTGGTTCAGCGTTCGGCACCGTGGTATTTCCATGAGCGTACTTGCTTAATGAATCACCGGCTGCAGCTTTAATTATTAAGCCATCCAGCAAGGGCTTCAGCTTCTGCTTGAACTGTTCTGGATCTGATCTATTTTGTGGGCTTCCAAACCCCATACTCGGTTCATCCTCCTCGACCGATAATATAGAGTCATTGAAGCTGTAACGTAGCATGCAATGCACGTCCCACAATATCGCTTCCTTCTTATTGGGACACTTCTCCAACAGCTTAGAGCTCGAATTGTTTAAGCAACTATGGCACTTGTCTTGTGTGAGGTCTCCCCGGCACAGGGCGATCGCGTTAACTTTGTCCGGGTTTTGTCCGAAAGAAATGTTGTAAAACCCCTTGAAATTTTGGTCGCCGGGTGGTGATGAAGATATGGAGGTTAGGATTTTGTCGAGGTTTGCTTTGTAGATGCTGGTGGTGCTGTAGTTGCCAACGTCGGAACAGTCCCAGCAGTATCCGGCATCCTGTGAACAGCCTTTAATATTTTCGGCAAGGTTGGGAGTGATGAGAAGGAGTAGGAAAGTAGGAAGAATCAAGATTAGTTTTAGTACTCTTGAGGGACTCATTTTTTACCGTGTGATCAGAAAGTGTGAATGCTTTACTAATATTGGTTCCTTGTGGCTTATTTTATAGCCAGATTGAAATCTAGTTGTTGCGTGGCTTACATGAATGCCACGTCTGTGGCATTATAAAAAAGCCACTTTGATGGCAAGGAAAAGAACCTAAAGCTGAATGAAAGTTTTTATTTATTTTTATATTTTTTGCCTAAATGAAAGGTCATTTAGATTTGGAGTCACCTGCAGGATTGCCAAAAAAATCCGGAGCAGAACCCCACCAACTTGACTAGCACTGACGTAGTTTAGGGATAACTAAAATGGGAACTGACCAACTTTTTCTATAAATGTTAGTAGTTTTTCCAATTCCATGGTTCATCCATGCGCTCTAGGAAAATGGAGACGTTCAAAGTCTACGAATTCGTGGAACGACTGCATGAATGACAGAAAATATAAGACAAAGCCAACAAGGACAATCTCCTCAAAAATTAAAAAAATTAAAAAATTACAACAAGGAAATAAATTGTGATATTGTCAAAAAAAAAAATTTTCAAAAAGTTAATTTGTTTGTGACGGAAATCAATAGGTGCCCATACATCTCGAGTAGGGACTTCACTAGTACTCTTGTCATCTATTCATTTCAAACAGTTTATTAAATAAAATAAAAAAGATAGTAAATTAGCAAGTTTCAATCCCAAATCGCAAAATGAAAACAAAAGAACATCATATGCAAAACAGCATAATAAAATCAAAACGATGTGAAATATCTACTCTCTTGATTCTTAGAGAAGTTGTTGAGAAATTGTTGAATGGGGAACTTTCCTGCCTAGGTGTTCTTTGATTCTTTGGAGCCTTTTACATAATCTTATCCCTACTAAAGATAATAAAAAATGAACGGGTATTCGTTGTCAGAATGTGGAAGAAACCATTGATCATGATCTATTTATCCAATTTTCTATGGTTAGATATGTTTGGAATGCCCTTCAGGAAGTCTTCAATTGTTGTTAATTAATTTGAATCATGTAGGTTGGGCAAGAGAATTGATCACAAAATGTGTAAATACACGAGATTTGGATGGTTACGTTTATTTGTGTTTTTGGTTACATGTTATGGAATTATCGTAACCATGCATACTATTTTTAATGGAGCTAAAATCCCTAATTTAATCATTATTTCCTTACTCGTGACAAAGAGGCCGATAAGTTGGGTGAAGGTTGAATGCACAACAGATTGAATGCTTTGTTGATTCTTAGAAAGGCTGAAAATTCTAGAGAGACTATTGAATGCTCTTCACTAACCCTTGTTCATTGGTTCCCTCCTTTTCTAGATTGGATTAAAATCAATACAGATGAAGCCACCAATGGTAGTCCTGGTCTTGGCAGCTTCTTGTGGTTGTATTTTAGAATTTCAAAATGCTTTTGAAAAGGATGTTCCACCATTCTTATTGGCATTGCCTTTGCTTTCGAGGCTGAGCTTATAGGTGTCGTTAATGCAATCTTTTTTGCTTCCCAATTATACAGTTGGAATAGATTTATGGATTGAAATTGACTGATCCACGTAACGTTGTCCCGTAAAAGTATAATGCTAGGATGCCTTTTTCTTTTTTTCGTGAATATAATGCTAGAATGTTTGGTGTCCACTAAATTTAGCTTCTGGAAGCATAAAGTGGCAAGACGCTACAAGTTGGTTCGATGAACGTACCTTTTTGTTTGGATCTTTTCGCTAGAGACGTAGAGGGATTCTTTCTTACAGGTTTCGTCAACAATGAACAGCACATAGCGGATATATAGATCATTCATCTTTTTTTCTCTTTTCTATTTTTTTGGGGGTTTTTTTTTTTTTTTTTTTTTGTTAAAATTTACCAAATAAAGGTTTTTAAGGAGGCATTCTGTTTTGGAAGTAGATCGTACATCCGCCATTTCTGATGCTGACAAAGAAGGATTCATGACCTAGTTGTAGATTTTTTTGGATGCAATTTTATTTTATTTCGATTTCTTCTCTGGTTTTTTGCTTTTTGTGAGTTGTTTTTGTGGACCAATTATAATATTTTTCTTTTTTAGTTTGATATAAACTTTGAGTTGGGTACCTGATGGAGGATTAAGTAGTTAATAGGTGCCAAACTATGTACTAGTTATTATTTTGACATAAATTATCCTCCTTTTGTTCATAAATTAAAAAGAATAATAATAATAATAATAACTCTCTAAAAAAGAGGCTTCCCTAGAACCTTCTATCCAAATAATCCAATGGGAAACACTTAGTAAAAGAAAAAAAGAATAGAGTCTAGATCTAGTGTTCCCAAATCGATGTCCCCTTGACTGTCTCACCACTTAAAAATTGACAGCATGTCATAACTTGTTAGAGGGGCTAATGGGGTTAAAAAAGATTAAAGGAGAATAAAAACATCATTCCTCCACTTTCACATCTCTGTTTAAAAGCAAAAAGCTGATTTTAAACGTCAATTCTCAACTGTGCTACATCTGTTTGTTAGCTTTCTCATATTAAGTTGAAATCCAACCATGCCCAAGATTTATTATTATTGTTTTCCGCCATCTTCATTACTTCTCTCTCTTTTTTTTTTTTTTTTAATTGAATCAAAGCAAATACATAAATCATAGGCAATTAAAAAAATGAATAATAAATTATACGTCTAAATTTGAGATCGATAACTGCTTTATATTATATATACACATATATATAAACAGCTTGACTTGAACAATACTTCATGTATACAAAGATTTCTGTCAGTGGGTAAAGATAAGTGAGGAGCTCATTTGAATATATGGATTTTAAAACTAGGGGCCCACGGTGGAAAGTTGCAACATGTGAAGATGGAGGACAATATTGTGGCCAAGAAAAAGAACGCAAGAACTGAGAGGTTGATGGACAAAGGTGGAGCCGGAAAGAGCCGAGATCGTCTTGTGAGAATTGACTGTACATTTTCCATAGCTGGGGCAAAGGTAAAGAAGACGGAAAGAGAAATTTCATATTTCGGATACGAAAAGTCTCCTTCCTCTGGCGTATTTTAGGGATAATCAAAATGGGAATTGATCAACTTTTTTCTTGAAATATTGATTTTTCGTATTCCATGGTCCAAGCACGCGCTGTAGGAAAAATGGAGATGTTGAAGTCCACGAAACGGTGGAACGACTACAGCAATTGCGGAAAATAAAGGGCAATGACAACAGAAAATAATCTACACGAAAAAAATCAAAAGATAATAATTAATAAAAATCAAAATATTAAATTTGATATTGGTTATACATTGTGACAAATTTATTATAATATTTAGCATATGACAAATTTAGTATCAAAGATAATACTTAGCATCTTCGATACAATGCTAAAAAAACTTGTGCCAATGGTAAATTGTCATTTAGATGAAAAAATGCTCTCTAACTAAGTGCTATATTTGATGCTAAATTTATTATATGTTAAATTTTGTGGAAATTCATCATAGGGTATTATCAATACTAAATTAAACATTTTTGTAATATTTTCTTTTTAATCTATTGAAATACCAAATATATATTCAATGTTATAAGTTCCAAAACACAAGGCAAAAATGTATAAATAGCCTTATGCATTAGAATGTAAAGTAAGATAATACTTATTTTCACCTTTTTTTTAACAAATACGACATTGACTTTAATTAATGCATTGAAAATGGTCTTAGATAACATTTTTTTTAATCCAAATTAAAAATACTAAAATTTACTATTAACGTAATAATTTAATGTTGTCTTGGAGATACTTTTATTAAATAGCAGAATTAGTCATTCAAAACCTTACAGACAAAGGTGTCGCAATATGACTACTTCCCTGTTTAATTTCCTTGAAAAACCATTCTATAATGGACCTTGGATCCGACTTGCACTAACATTCTTCCTTCCCCCAAATTATCCACTCGATTTTAGTTCACCTATCAATTTGAGAAGAATGAAGACCCAGTAATCTGGTCCTTTTAAAAGTAGAATAACGATCCAAACGTATATTTATTCCTTCATTATATAGAATTAAATTATGGTTTTTTTTAATACCCCAAAAAGAGTAAATATGCTGAATATTACTTATTTTTATAATGGTTTCAGGATTTTTATCCTTATTATAATTCTACATATATAAAAAGTAATCTAACACGATAAAAATCTAAACTAATAATCAAAATGGGACAAAAATTCTTTACATGTATATATAAACAATAAATGGGTTATTCCTATAATTTCTTCTTAAATTTAGTGGTGCAATATGGCCTGTATTGATCAGGTAGAAATCAGGTTTTTAAGTGGTGATGCGATCATGACAAAATTTGGTGGTAGTACAACAAACGACGTAAAAATGTCTTCGAGGGAGTAGACCTAATTACCGGCCGGTCCATAATGAGAAATATGTAGATGCTCGCTTTTCAATTAACTTTCTCTGATTGATATTTGGCACGGTCTCCTGCCTTAGCTTTTTCAAATTACAATAAACAGCATATTTTGAAATATTTGAGGTAAATATCATATTTTTGATAAATAATTTATTTAGAAAAAAAAAGTACTTGTAAATTTTGTGTTGAATGGCGAAGGGTTTCAATATTTATAAGTGATCCTAAGTATAGTTTGTGTTTATTTACCATCTATTGAGGATTGTTTATTTTGTTTGGTTTGTCATCGAGGGAGATTGGATTCGATTTTCTATCTTTTTGTTTTCCTTTTTTCCTTTTCTTCTTTTTATAAATTTGGTTGCTGGCTTTTGTTTCTCCTCTTTAATTATATGAAAAAATTTTATATTGTTGTCGTTTGTGACACCTCGTCTGTGATGGTTACTATTGTTTTCTAGTACTTGTTGCTGTTGTTGTTTTATGTTCCATATACGAGTTTTTTTTTAATTAATTTATTTAATTTACGGTAGATGATTCGAACTCTTTATCTTGTAATAGAATCAAGTTGAAATTATTATTAGACTATACTTGCAACCATCTATCCGAACTTATATTGTTGTTCTTTTTTTTTTTTTCTCCTGAAATGTTGTTGCTTTTAATCTTGTCTTGGCTTTTAAATTTTGGGTTATTTATCACAAATGGCCCCTAAATTATTACTCTTAGACTAAAGTTACTCCATAATTTTTAATTTTATACGTCACACTACCTTGAATATTTGTGTTGTTACAAAAATGATTCTTACATCGGTATTTTATCAAAAACTGAATGAAAATTAAACACTTTCAGATCACATGAACCTTAATTAAGACTAAAATCATAATTAAATATTTTTGTAGAAAAACTGTACAATGAAAATAGCTTTCTGACATAAAGTTTGTGCTATATAGCTTTAATTAAAGTACAATTTTCTTCCAAATTATCTTTGATTCATGTATAATTATCTTCTAAAATATATTTGATTATGAGTTTATTTATAAATAAAGCTCAGGTGCTCAAAACATGTTCTATTTATGTATAATTTTTTAATACAAAATATTGACAGAGTGACTGTTGGTATAAAATAGAAAAATTTAAGAGAATATGCGGTATAAAATCAAAAATCAACGGCCAACATAAGACTTGATCTATAAGTCAGTGATTATTTATAAAATTAACCTTTAAACTTTATGTTCTCCCTTAGTCAATGTCATTTTTCATAAATCAATCTTCGTTTTCCTTTTTGTTATAGTTTTGGGATGTCACGCGCCATGCCTGTGGCTGTTGTTTTTAAAGTTAATTTGTTTTCAAATTTGTAATCATTTATTTTTTTTTTTTTTTTTTTTTTTTTTTTTTTTTTTTTTTTTTTTTTTTTTTTTTTTTTTTTTATTAATTTTTTTCATGCTTAAAGTCTATGAACTTTAAAGATGTAATTTAGTTTTATTAACAATTAAAAATGAAATAAATCACGTGTATGACACATGTAAGTTGAATCATTAAAAAAAATAAAAAATTCTTAGTTGTCCTAAATAGTAATTCATTTGTGACTAACGTGACATTTTTTATTAAATTTTTGTCTGTTAAAATTAAGGATAATTTTGCACCCTTTTAAAAAATTTAGGGATCCCAAAAAAAAAAAAAAGATTGAGACTAAATCATAACTTTGTAAAAAGGATAGGGACCACAAGAATAATTTATCTTTTTTTTTTTTTTTTTAATATACAAGCCATTTCCTAATATTGTTGTCGTTGATGCATTATTGTCGCTTATCATACGGCCTCAATTTCCATTACCGATGCCGCTCACCTTTTATAACTACTTGATTTGTCGAACCGTTGCTTAACATATATAATTACTTGGCTTTAATTAATAGACTAGGATCCTAAAATTTCATGCTTTTTTATTTTTTCAGTTCGAAACTTATTTCGATCATTGCTGGTGTGAAATTATAGTAATTCAAGTAAATAACTAAGTAGCTGACTAATATGGAAAGTAGATTTTCAAAGGACTTAGAGAAGCATGCATTATAAGAATATAGCAAGTATTTAGGATGTTAAGTCTCTCACACTACTTAGCTTATAACGATAATAAATCGTAAGTCTATTTCATAATGAAAACTCATTATATTTAGTCATAATTAGGCCTGACAAGTCTTAACTATAATGAATACTCAAAGGACGTTCCTAAGCGCGGAATATAGTCTTTGGAGGTATCTCAACACCCTTTGCCTCCATCGCCATCGCGTGTGCCTTACCAGTCCATCGAAAAGGCTAAGTTACAGGCTTCTTATCCGGATTACCTATAACACAGATAATGATATAAATAATGTGCAAACAAGGTACGTGTTTCTCATAAAAAAAAAAAAAAAAAAAAAAAAAAAAAAAAAAAAGGGCAAATAATAATGCATGACAATTTTTTTTTGGTCCAATCATGTTTATTAACCCTCTAACAATATCCAAGATTATAAATTTCATTTTTAGAATTCCTCATCTCCTTGGAATTCGAAGAGAGAGAAAGGGAAAGAGAGAGAAAACGGGGTCGTCGACGGTCGACAGCCGGCATCCGGAACTGGGTGGCCGGAGTTGGGTCACTGGCGTCGGGGATGAGTCACCAGCGTCCTTCGTCGGTGACGGCCGGTGGCGGGAATATCGCCGGCGACGGAGAAGAGTTTAGGTGAGAATGATTATGTGAGGTTAGGTGTATGATAAATATCGTACACCATCAACGTTTGAACCGTTCGATTAAATCTTAACGGTCCAAAAAAGAACTCTACCGATAGTGACTTTCAGAGGGTCTCTACCATAACCATGTCCTATTTTAAATATTTATAAATAATATATTTCATCATATTTCAAAATTACCAACTCCAAAAATTTGTGCCATTCAGCAGGAAAACAAAAAAAAAAAAAAAATGCTCGCCCAAACACACCTGAGATTACAACTAGCCGATATAACTCTGGCCCCTATTTTTCCACTGCAGCAAGAGGGAAGTTGCGATATATAACCTTCGAGACACTTATTACAGTCCTCACTGGACAGGTCCGGTGTGCACTGGACAAGGCCGTACAGCGTCTGGAACCCACTGAAGTTGGCCACTCTTATAGCGAATTTCTCCCCCCCGGGCCCACCTTCCGCGGCCTCGGCCGCCGCCTCCTTCTAGGTGTCCGCCAGCAGCTGGTTGAAGTGGTCCTGTTCCGTGATATTAGCCGTGTTGGACAACAAGTAAACAGGACCTTCATCAATGGCGCCAAAGAAAGAGCGGTTGGAGTAGCGCAGCTGGCACTCCTCGTACCAGATTGTGGCCTGTTTCTCCACGAGGCATTTCTCGCGGACTTCCTTGACGGCCGACTGCACGCAGTCTTGGCAGTCCGTGGCGCCGACGTCTCCGCGGCAGAAGAAGAGGCCGTAGGAGGCGGTGGAGGGGTCTCTACCGCCGGTGGTGGTGTTGTAAGAATTGCGGGATGTGGCGTTGGAGGAGAGGGAGGGGAGGAGGTCGTCGAGGTTGGACTGGTAGGTGCTGTTTGGAGTGAAAGTGGTCGTGTTTGGGCATGTGTGGACGGTGTAAGTCGGGGAAGCTTCACTATGAAGCGCGACCGAGAGAAGCAGAGAGGAGAATAACAGGGAAAGCATTTTTTTTTTTTTTTTTTAACTATGATCCGCAGTTCGTCTTGTCTTTAGAGAATTTTAGCCCAGCTTTTTATATGTTTTATTTTTTTTTTTTTTTTGAGAGAGAGAGAAATAGGAGAGTTTTAAATGGGATTGATTTTATCTCGCGGCAGAAAGATCCAAGTCCTGTCTGTCTAGGTAGAAAATTAACTAACGTAGAATAGTTGGTGGAGTATGAAGAGAATATGAAAATATTAACATCTACGCACTGAGATGGCGTCAAGTGAGATTGAGATTTGACAATGAATGAGACTATTTTAAGATTAGAACGAACTAAATGTTGATAATTTTTGAACATTGTGAATTCGCATTAACTTGCAACAGATCACTGATTATAAGCCCTAAATAGCTAATTACAAAATCTACCGAATCTCTGAAAACGCTACACACACACACACACACAAATGCAATAGTAATATTTGATTAAAGTGTACACAAACACTTATACAAATGCCAATATTGCAAAATTTAAGGTTTTGAAGAAGCTAGATTTTGTAGATTTTAGATAATATTAATGTATATATCAACATCAATGTTGTACTCAAAAAGTGTGAAAAATAACGTTATATTACTTTGTATTTTAATGTCGATGTTCTTTCTAGTGTTATTTTTTACTTTTTGTTATCATTATTAAGCTTTGAAACTCATTAAAATAAACTCTTAATATTTAAATAATTTAAAAACGGAAACACTTCATTATTAGATGAAAAAATCAAAACACTAATTCTTAAGAATGAAATCTTAAGTTTCATATTAATTATATTTAATGGTAAATTTGTCATCAAGTTTATCATAAGATAAATTTAACATAAAAAATAGCATTTTGCTGAAAAGAACTTTTCTTTTAACCCAAATATCAAAATATATCATGAATATATCAATTCAACACTGCTATAGAGATACTCTTAGATTTTTTTTCTCCTTCCTTTTGCTTTAAGTATAAAAGTAAAAGTGCTTTTTATTAAAAACACAACAATATATACCAAACTGGTCTAAGATTAATGGATGGTTATAGAGGCAAGGAACTTATTAACCAATCACAGCAGTTTAACAAACTAACTAACTATTACAGTAATAACAAACTTCTCACCGCCACTATCCTTAACACTACTATAACTAACTATCTCAGTCTTAATAGTTACAACACAAAATAAATATTTCATCGGCGGGTATGATTTCTTTGCTAAATAGTTTTTATCTACATCGGCGTATAATATATTTTGATTAATTTCATCGGATGTTGGCATTTCTAAGTGTGTTAACCATTCTATTTTAAGTAGCAATTTTCATAATTATGAATGGTCATTACCATCATGATTTTTACTGATAGCATGATAGTTGTAATATTGACTTTTTTTACTGAATATTTACTATGTTTGAAGTCTTTTGATAGAAGTGATTGTAATTTTGGTGTTGTAACAGTTTCATGATTGACCTTTCTAATTGTGTTATGAATCAATTTTACCAAGTCATTTCCACAAAAATTATGAGTAATCATTAGCATGACTATTACTATTACTATTACTATTCCAAAGCTTTTAGAGTCATGAATGTTTTCAGAAAAATTAAAGTTTATTATCGATAGTCATTAACCGTTGAATGTTGGGACGATCACACTCTTTGGTCATATTTCCTCAAAGGAAAAACAAAAATTAATATGTAAAAATATGGGTTTTTGTTGAGTAAATGTAGTAGTGTAAAAATATAGGACCTTCAAAATTTAATATGATAGTGTTAGATATAAAAGTTAAAAAAATAATGTTAAATTTAAAATAAATTTTTTCAGACATACTATTATTAAAACAAATGTCAAAATTCATTATAGACATATCAAGTTATTACCCCATTAATAATGTTATTAAATAAAGAACAGTTCCCTATAGTTGAATAAGTGTACGTAGCATACACTTATTCATTGTATCTTATCAGCAATGACGTCGTTTAGGATTTGCCGTGCTTTTGAAGGAACTTCTCGACCCTGTCACAATCTAATGTCACTAGAAAAGAAAATTTCTATTGATATATATATATATATATATATATATATATTTCTATTTCTTTGAAAAAGGACCTACGGAAATAGGAAAAAGCTTTATGAACTTAGGAATAGATCGAAGTCATAGTTAGAATTGAAGAAAATGAATCAAGTCTAACACAAAGTTAGCTCCAAGAAATTTAATGCCTGTGTGTGGTACATGCTTTGCTATTTATGTAAGCACTATGATAAGAATCTTCATTATCCATTTATCCTAACTATCACGATAACAACGATTTAAATTTAAGATTTTTAATTTGAAAGAATAAGTATTATATCATCCCGTTTAATTATTCGGTGATACATATAATTTGTAATTGGATGCCTTTAATCTTATATCATTTTCAGTCTGTTGTTGTTGGAACGCTGTGCATAGTCGTTCATGCTTGTAGCTATGTATAATTAAAAACACGGAAAACGAGATTTTTCTAAGTAAATGATGGCGACAGGTATAGTCATCTAAAAAAGTACTGAAAAGGAGGGAAAAACATGTGCACGCGTAAAAGAGAATGGGAGGAGTGTACCATCTTCCTCATTATTTTATTCATGGGTCTTGTAGAAACACCTTTTTTATTTTTATTTTTATTTTTTAAATTTAAAAGAAAATCTCACTGTTTTCTAATCAAGGACCTAACTAGCTAGAGCCCGGAACCTTCCTTCGTCATGTGTTTACTTGCGTAATTAAGTGATATGCAATTCTAATTTTTAATAAGTACTAGTTTTTTAAGCACGTGTGCGTTTAACTGGTTAAATTTTTTATTAATTTTTAAGAATATATTTATAGAAAACTAATAGAAATAAAATAAAAAATAAAATATTGAAATATTAAAAATAAATTAATATATTAAAAAAGACTAAAAATAAAAATAAAAATAAATTTTTTGAAAGACAATGTTTTAATATGTTAATAAAAAATATTTTCTTAAATCAAAGTGATTTTTATAATAAAATATGTAAAAAAAAATTACAAGAAAAAAAATTTACAAAATATTAAATAAATCTTTTCTTGAAATGTGAAATATAAAAAAATTATATTTAAATTTTAAAAAATAAATACATTAAGATAATTAAATTGTATTATAAACTTCTAGATATATAATAAATAGATCTTACATAATATATAATATTTTCTCTTTTTCATTTCATGAATCTCATATATTCCCTCTCTATTTCTATCTTTCCTAAAAGAAAAAAAAAACTGTTTCTCTCTCTCTCACACTCCCTAGAAAAGAAAAGCAAAAAAACAAAAAAATAAAAAAACAAAAGATCTCTGTCTCTCTCTCTGTCTCTCTCTCTCACCATTCCCTCGCAAAAAAGCAAAAAAAAAAATCTTTTATTTTTTTTTTTCACTCACTCTCTCCTTCTAAAAGAATAAAAACAAAAGAGGGTCCCACTTCCCCACTTCTTTTTTCTCTTTCTCAATGCATCCCCCCTCCCTGTCTGTCCCTCCTCCCACGCATCTCTCTTTCTCTTTCCCACCCCACCTCTGCTCTGCCATGTGTCAGCCAACCCAGAAGAAGGGGGGAAAAAGAAGAAGAAGAAGACAAGACGCACGTTTCCACCAAAACGCGCGTTTTAGACGAAAACAGTGCCCTTTTTTTCTTCTTTTTATATATGTATATGTATGTAAATACAAATATATGTATGTATGTATGTATACATAGATAGATACAGATTAATGGTGGGTTTTGAAATTTGTTGTACATTGTATTGATATTGATGTGTATTTGAATAACTCATATATTTTATTTTAATATAAATATATATCAATAGTTTATTAATTTATATTTTTTATCTATTTTTATCAATCACATTATATATTTTCTCTTTATCAATATATATTAGAATAATTCTTTAAATATAAATAACATTTGAATATAATGTATAAAATGGACATTCAAATGCATATTATATTTCATCTATTACATTAAAATATTCAAGACAATAAGTAATAGCAATCAAACATTATAATCTACGATTGGAAGTAATAATATTGTATTAGGAAGTGATTTTCATAATCAAATGTCAAAATTTGACTTTGGTACATGAATTATGCATTGTAAGATGCTCAAGTGAAATAATGCAAATTAAGCCATGTGCCGTATACATAGTGAATTTCGTCAAAATTATAGAGCGTAACGTTTTGAGTTATATCAGGAATTTCAACTACATCAATAACTCAGAGATTGATTTGTTAATTAAGAAATTATGGATCAAAAGGTCATCATCTAAAATAATTAGGAATTGATGTGCATAAAGTCCAAAAGAGAAAGAGATTTAAAAAAAAAAAGAATTCAAAAAAACGATAAGCACGAAAACGTGATAATAAAAAAAATCACAAATTTACTATTTATGTAGAATCAGGATGTATTATTCTAAAAGAAAAAGATTAGAATGTATTAAAAAACTGAAAAGAAGGAGAAGAAAAATCCATGGGAAATAGAGACATTTTTAATCAAATAATATTATTGATGATTGAATATAAGAAGGGTTTCATTTAACTTGAACCCAGTGAAAATGAATATGTTGGTTGCTTTCCAATCAATGTGCTTGGATGAGAAAATAAGATAGTTTCCCAAATTATAAAAAGGTGAAAGAAAATTTTGAAAATTTTTAGTAGAAAAATGAATGGGAAAAACTCTGCCTTTCTTAAAAATAAAAAATAAAAAAATAAAAATTATGACAGTTTTCACAAATCCGTCAATGAAAACATTTAACAGTTTTCTGAAAACTGTTGTGTAAAGCAATTGGAAAGTTAAAAAAAAAAAAAAAAAAAAGGGGTGAAAAAAAGCATCGAACATGGTAAAAAAGGCAGCATAGAGGGGTTTTTTTTTTTTTTTTTTTGTTTCCTCTAAAGCTATAAAGACTACTTAAGACCGTCTCCAACCCTGTATCAAATGAATTGGAAAGTTAAAAAAAAACGACACTATTTTGCTTTGTAGCTTTAGGAGAGTTAAAATGATAGTCATCGGTTTGGTATTGGTCGGGGCGTCGGTTTTCAAAGTTGAAGATGCCGAGAGAAACGCGTGGAAGAGAAGAGAAAAAGAATGTTGGCGACTGGCAAACGATAACGGCGAAGAAGAAGGTCCACGTTCCCAAAAGCGTGAAGAGACATGAAGGTCGGCATCGGAGAAGAAGGGGAGATGGCTGAGCACGTTGTTCACTCTTCATTCACAGTTTTGAGTATTAGGGCAGCTTCACTAATGGCCTTGTTGGCTTTGGGCTTGGGATTTGATTTTAAAGTGAAAACTTAGAAAAGAAAAAGAAATGACATGGCTCTGGGCTTGGAATTTAGATTAAGGTTGCTGATATGATATATTTCTCATTCTTCCCCTTTGCTGCTTGGCATCTCCTTCTTCCTTTACAGTGGCGGCCGTTACGTTGATAGCATGATATGAAGATTTCTTATTCTGATATAAGAAAAAAAAAAAAAAAAAAAAAAGAATTGTACATACTCGGTCAGTTCGGTTTCAAACTGAAACCAAAATCCATAACCAAAAACGGAGCTAAAAGGTGGATCTTCGGTTTGGTTTCCGACAGAAAAATTCGGTTTAGGGTTTCGGTTATGTAATTTCGGTTGATTCGATCGGTCGTCGTTTTGTCATGTTGGTTTTTCGGTTTTCCTTAACAGCCCTAAGTAATATACATGAAATATTCTTTTTAGGTAAAATTTGAAGTACATGGGTTGAATTTTAGTTTTGAAGTGAAATTTCCAACATTTTGGTGCAAAGTTGGATATGACCCAATAGGCCGTAGTAACATGATCATGATGGTATGGCATGGATTCTGTCTAGCATCAAAGTAAAAACCGCAAATCTAATTCCATAGAAAGAAATCATTTTGAACGAAACGAAAAAAAAAAAAAAAAAAAAAAAATGAAGCCATAATCAGAACCGAAAGTTTGATTCTCCATTATATATGGTAAAGCCAAATTTCCAATTTTCTTCATTCATGTAAGCTTTTTATTTTTTTATTTTAAATGAATTAAACTATAGGTTTATGATTGTCTCTTCCAACAAAATGGTGACTCTTCATTTCGATATTTTCATCACAATTCTTAGTCCCTTAACAACCAACCAAAACAACAAGTGGTGATAATTTGGACTGCCGACAGAAATTCGACACTATCTAGGATACATTTCAGTAAACGACATTTCGTTAATAGAACTTTCCGACTTGCTTGCAGATTCATCTGACTCCGCCGGTAAGGAAGGTACCTGTGGCATGCTTCCCTCTGTTCTGCTATGAGGTATAAATGCCGGCTTTTTGGGCATTGGGAGTGAGACTGAGAAACTGCTTAGCATTAAAACTATGGTTGCCATTGTTGGTCTGTCAGCTGGATCTTCCTGAACACACAGTAAGCCGATATGGATACATCTGATGACTTCATTAGCTGAATACGAATCTCTAATACGCGGATCTAACAATCCAATGGTGTACCATTCTCCATTGTCCCCAAGCCTGCAAAAAGTTGCAAGTATCATTCACATGAGCAGAATCGAAACTAGTTCATATAGACTTTTGTTCCATACTCACATAGCTCAGGAGGTCCGGCACTCTCCGAATCAAGGAAACTAGTGCTTTTCTTCCCTGTGATTATCTCCATAAGTAGGACACCAAAACTGTACACATCAGACTTCACAGAGAATTGTCCATAAAATGCATATTCTGGAGACATGTAGCCACTGCAATCCAACCCGTCAACGAAGAAATCATCAGGACTAAAATATCATTGACTGTACAGAGCAATTTATGGAAATAGAAAAATTGTATTGTTCACTTACTATGTTCCAACAATCCTACTGGTGTTCCCTTGAGTTTGATCCACCCCACAAATCTTTGCCATGCCAAAATCCGAAATTTTGGGGTTCATTAGCCCATCTAATAATATGTTGCTAGCTTTAAGATCACGATGTATAATTCTTAATCTAGAATCTTCGTGAAGATAAAGAATCCCACGAGCAATCCCACCAATAATTTTATATCGTTTCGACCAATCCAGTTGTGCTCGATCTTCAAGTTGTCTGTACATATTTTAAATATATTAATTTCTCAAATTAAGAAATTGAATCCAATAGAAAGTTTATTCGCACGTAAAGCAACTTGATCATAAATAATTTACATCGGGTTAAGGGTACAAACCAAATAGAAAGTTGTCAAGACTCTTGTTAGGGACAAATTCATATACAAGAAGCTTTTCTTCTCTTTCCAAACAAAATCCCAATAGCCTGACCAAATTTCTGTGTTGAAGCTTAGCAACCAAAACCACCTCATTCTTAAACTCTCCGGCACCTTGCAGAGAGGATCTTGACAGCCTCTTCACGGCTATTTCTCGCCCATTTGAAAGAATGCCCTGAATTTACCCTTCTTTAGACAATCTAACTCAAGTAGACAAATTATTTATATATTAAACCTACGATCATTCAGATCTTACCTTGTAAACCGCACCAAATCCTCCTTCACCTAACTTGTTGTCGTGGAGAAATTGTTTGTCGCCGTCGAATTGACCGAACTCATATTGCAAGGATTCATCAGTTGTAATCTCATTACTAACTGCAAAATCAAGAAAAACAAATAAAAGATTGAATTTAATAGAAGTATGGCATATAATTAGCTTTAATCGAAACAGGGTAATTAAATTGGTTGTTTTACTTACAATTTTGATCATTCTCAACAGTATTATACTCTTCCTTCCTTCTTCTTCTTAGCCAACAACATCCTATTGAGATCAACAACAAGACGGCAACAATTGAAGCGCATATGCCGATTATAATTGTTGACGAGATTCCGCCATTCCCTGCAAAAGAAGATCACATACAACACAATCTTAAACTTGTTCCTCCTAAGAGCAAAATTCAGAGTGCCCTGTTCGTTGTGTATATTTACCATCGGATGGCGGAGGGGGAGAAAGTGCTGGCGTCGTGCTCGGTGCCGGAGCTGTGCTCGTGTAAAATCGGTACATTTCGTATCTAACGTTGCAACTAGGAAAAAGAACACGACCTCCTTGTTTTCCGGTGCAACAACTCGGAAGGAGACCAATAGCCACGTCAAGACATGTGTTGCAATCGAGGCTGGAGAGATCCGGGGTGCACTGTGCGAGACTGTACAAGCTCTGAAACGCCGAGAAGTTCACTTCTCGTGTGGCGAACTTGTCGTTCGAGGCAGCTGCAGCCGGCGCCACTTCGTCCTTCATCGTGTTTCCCACCAGCTCAGTAAAATTGCCTGCAGGGTCGGTGATGTTGTTCGGGTTCCACAGCCAAGCTCTAGGATTCACGTCCATGTTGCCAAAGTAGGAATTGTTCGAGTAACGTAACATGCAATCGTCGTACCATATCACGACGACTTTCTCTGTCGGGCAGTACTGCTCTTGGACATCTCTCGCTGCGGTCGTTACGCAGCTTTGGCAGTTAGCTGGGGTGAGGTCGCCACGGCATAGGAAGGACCCGTAAGCGATGTCATGTCGAGGGTCCTGCCCGACAGAGGAGTTGTAGAATCCGCCGTCGCGAGTGGCGTTGGAAATGAGGTCGGAGAAGAGGAGGTTGAGATTGGATTGGTAGGTACTGTTGGGAGTGAATGTCGTTGTGTTTGAACAGTAATGGGCTCTGTAATCCGCAGTGCATATTTCGGGAAAGCCAAGGAAGACAGTAATTAGCGCCGAGATGATCACAATGAACGTATGGAAAGAAGGCATGTTAGATTATAAAAACTGGGTTTGGTTTCTACGTGGGGTTTTTTTGTTTTCTAAATTTTATAAAAGTAGATTTTCCCTTCCCTTTTAATATTGGACCAAGGAATTAAGCTAATTAGGCTTATGAGGACGATGTGAGTGGCAAGGTTGCGACTAATCGGGCTGGAAAGATGACTTTTGCGTCTTTGACCAGTCAACAAAGTTTGGTCGCATATCTCTTTCGTTTGGAAAAGTTTTAGCGCCTATGAATGAAGTTAGAGGGATTCAAGATACGAAAAAGCGGGACGGGGTATTTAATTCGGAAAAAAAGACTTCGTACTTATCTTCGAATATCATTCTCTACCCGTCCTATTTGAATCAAATCCCTATAGGTCCTGGCTACACGGGAAATATTACCATCTTTATATAGTATAAAATGGGAAGTAAGAAGTTATAAAATCATGAGATTCATCGTTAGTCCTTAATATTTTAGTAAGCAAAGATGCGGGAAAAGTTTGACCAAAAAAAAAAATGTAAAACAACTATTTTAACCTTGATTCTTGAGTATAATTGTGAAACGCATTAGATTAGATATTTCTTTCATCAATTCTTTTTCTTCTATTAAATTAATATCAAAGAAAACCTAACATTTCTTTCTTTTTTTCTTTTATTTATTCCTCTCACTCAAATATTTTACTTTTCTTTCATTTCTATTTTCCTTACCAAACCTAGCATTAAAATGACCAATTTCCACGCTATGGTACTGTACTTTTTGGAATTTTAAGATACTTGGAAAATGTTTCCTGAAAATGGAAATTGAGGTTATCGATGTTGAAGTTTCTTGGCAACAACCCCTTCCCTTCTAATTCCTTTTCATTTTCTTAAAAATACTTCGTTACACGTTTTCTAAATTTTTGGAGAGACTTTTCAATTTCACATAATAATGTACATGCATTTGCGGTTCCATGCCAAATCCGTGATACATTGTAGAATCAACCATAATCAATAGTTGAAGTTCTATCACATACGAAGTACCATAACCGGGCCGATTTCATTATACTTGCATTATCTAGAATCATTCACTTATCATTGACTTGGTCATAGGTGATAATTATGTTCTTGCTCAGTATAAATGGAGTTTTCTATTATGAGATATTAAGAGAAACTGACGGAACTCAATAATTTAACGATTGATTATGGGAAAAAAAAAAAAAAAGAGTGTTTATAAAATTTATAATCGAAAGAAAAAAATATTTTTAAGACATGTAAATAAATCCTATACATGATTGGGTTCATATGCCTTGTCTTTAGAATTGTTGCGTATTATTTTTTATTTTTTGATTGGTTTACCTTTGAGGTGAGATTCTCAATTTTATACTTATGACTTTTTTTTTAATCATTTTAATAAATTTGAGTGAGGATTTTTCGTCCTCTCTATTAAAAAAAAAAGTCATAGGAAAAATAATGACGAATGAATCCCAAAAAAAAAATGTAAATGGACGAATGTTGATGATCATTTTTTTTTTCTTCTTGTTTACTTTCTTCAAAAAGTTAAATAAAAAATAATTCAATTTTCGTTTAATATTTACTAAACTTATTATACTGATATCAATGCAATAATAAAAATTACTTTTATAAAGTATTAATCATTAGTTTTCTAGTATGTGAACATATCCCGATATATTTACCACCTCAGTCTACTTTTTGGACCCTAGTCTAATAAATTTTATTATTATTGAAGATCTTTTAGGACAACTGTTCTAACCTTAACATGTATGTCGTTTCGCATTCTTGTCGTTTCTGTTGCTTTATGTATATTCATATGATGTCGTTTGTATGGTTTCGGTCGTTTTTAACTTTTTATATGAATCGGTTCTAAACTTTTGACAACTTTTTTCGGTTGTTGCATTTATGTATCCATATGTCTCGTTTGTATGATCTTTCCCATGCTGTCGTTTTTGAGATGCTTTATATCTTTAAGGTAATTTGTTCCTGAATTATGTACACATTATATCACTTTAGTCCCTGAAATTTTTATTTTGGTAAATTAATTCCTGAAAATTTTGATCTTTAGGAGTTTTGATCCTCTGACATTGAAACTGATGAAATATTTTTTAAATTTAATATATAATCATGTTCCAACTCCATCTTAACATGAAAATTTACTAAAATAATTAAACTAAGTGTAAAAATTTCCTCCTTACTCCTTTTAATTAAAAGTTAAAATCTTTTGAACTTAATATAATAATTTCTTTAAAATTTTTGGTTATTATGTCATAAAGGTATGTTGCCTATGTTAAATTTCAGAAATCGTCCATTAATTTTAATGTGAAATATCAAAATTTTAAAAATAATGAATAAAAAAACAAATAAAACAAAACAGATTAAATAAAAATTCAGTTACTAATTTACCAAAATCAAAGTTCAGTTAAAAAACGTGATAAAATGTACATAGCTCAGGGACTAAATAAATAAACTAGCCTATATCTTTGTTATGTGTGTCGTCCGGTTCATGTCGTTTTTCTGTTTGCTCACTTACCCATTAGGAATCCTAAAAGCCTTGGTGCTGGTTTTTTTTTTTTTTTTTTTTGGAGAAAATTTCCTGAAACCTATACTTGATTAATTAAGCCATTATTACTCCAGCGGTTCAACGACAGTATTCTCTCAAAGTTTACGGAACTTTTCTTTTTTTTTTTTTTTTTTTAATTTCAAATGTGACGTCATTTTAAAGAATTTTCTTTTATTACACTGTCACCTTAAACGATTGCCTAATACGAGAGTGCCACAGAATAACAAAACATATAAAATACCAAACATATCCTCATTTCCTACTTCTCTTTAATAGCCCAATAGATGAGTAATTACAATAATGACCATCAGTATATTTATTTTAATCATCCTTTTGATAAATAAATTCCCCCTCAATCTAATGTAATGATTACTTAGCAGTCGTAATTACTTTATTTCTAATGAATTGCAAATTTGCAATTATTCGTTTGTGTCATGCCCTTTAGTTTTCAGCTAAAATTGGTAGTTTTGGTTATTTTCCTCCTCAATGTCTCGTCATGCTCTCTCTCTCTCTCTCTCTCTCTCTCTCTCCTCTCTCTCTCTCCTCTCTCTCTCCTCTCTCTCTCTCTCTCTCTCCTCTCTCTCCTCGAACAAGTTGCAACTTTCTTCTACGCTCACTTAACCCCAATTTTCAACCAATGCGACAACACAACCTCCTTTAATGTTTCGTTGAACCTTCATACTACTACTATTTTGATAATCATCTTGTGTTGAATTATCTCTGTTTGGTTTTATCATATTTATATACTATTACTGACGCAACGAGAAGTTAGAAAACAACCAAATCCATGATCGAAAAAAAAAGAGGCGGAAAACAATCAAATCCATGGCCGGAAGATAAAAGAGGCGCACCTCAGTTCTTTAGTATCTCAAAATCTCAAATGCAATGTTCAAAAACTCCCCCTCCTTGTTCAACCAAGGCACATATATATAGCTAAGCCCTAACTCTAAATCACAAGACGATGTGTTTAATTAACACTAAAAACACGAGGGCCAAAACGACATCCAACTAAAACATAAAAGACTAAACGACAACCAAATAAAAAATAACCAAAAAGACTAAATGACAACCAAATGCAAAGCAGCCAAGAATAAAAGAAAGCCACAAAAACAATGGCTACAACTTCTTCTTTAGTCTCCTACATCAGTTCTCCCCTTCTTTGAAAAGAACTTGCCCTCAAGTTCAAAGGTGAGATGTTGGTGCAGCATGAGAAAAGAACCAGGCTTGGAGGAAGTTGGCACTCAAGAAAGAAGTTGAAATGGAATGAAGGGAACTCTGTAAAGATACCAATGAAATAAGCTCTCTGAAATATTCATGACAGAGCATATTCAATGAAGTGGTAGAGTAGTCTTCTTTTTCTTCCTCTTATTTCTATGAATTTGGTAGACCCCAACTGAATAATCCTTTCTTACTACATCAAAAGTCCACAAAGGTAGTAAAGAGCATTTCCAAATTACTTCGAATCTCAAATAAAGCTTGCTCTGCCTTGAATGATTGCTCCTGAACATGACCATAATGGGCTTCTTAATGGGCGCTTCCTCTGTACAACCTTGGACATTGTGAAAAAGTGCTCCAAGCTGAAAATGGTGAAGTGTTAGATTAACGCCTAGCTACCCTTCTCCCAAGCTTTCAATGCTGTCACTCGCAGCAAATGTAAACAACCAAGCATTTTCCATCTCCGTAGCCACAAGATTCTCAAAGTTGGTTGGTGAGACAATTGCTTGATCCTCGAAAGCCAGTGTTTCTTGCACAATTTCATTAGTTCCAAAGCCAAACATGGTTTGTCTTGAGCCTTCCAATAGCAGGTCTAGTTTCGTGGATTCTCCAACATTCTCATGAGTTTCAAATAAACCAAAATCAATCTTGGAACTTGCTTTTTCTACAGTGCTTCCATAATCCATGACGTCTAACTCCTTTTCAACATTTTCATAGCCTTCCGCATCAGGTTGCTCTTCATGACCAAAACTAGTAAATTCATCACAATCAGTATCACAATCCAAAGTAACCAGTGTATCACAATCTTGTTTCAAGCCCGGAGTACACAAATCATGTTTATCCATCTCTTGTTCCAATTCCTTGATAACCCCCTTTTCTACATTTTCAAAGGCTGTCGCTTGCCTTTCCATAACCACATCATCACATTTTCGTTCATCAAGATCACCAGTTAATGGTTCTAATGAGGCTCTAGAAAACGATAACTCGTTACCAACGAGAGTATCTTCAGCACCACTTTTATTTTCTTCAAATTCAAACCATTCAGTCACATATTGCATCATATTACTTAGAGTAATCGGCTGATTTTGATGCAAAGTGGATTTGGGTTTAATAGGATTATTTATGGGCTTGTGATACAAATTAGGTTTTTCACAACTGGGATAGGGCTTGGTATGCTCACATGAGTAGGGATTCAAAATCTGACCTGCAAACAACATATCATTCTTCTCGGCCTCCCTGTATTTGCGTCGGACGGTGAACGTCGGTGCCGAAGGTAGACCAAGCTCGAGTGTAGTGCAACACGTCGGAATTGGAACTGAGAATCGTGAGCCACCATCACCACAATGATTCGCTGTTTTGTCCGAGAAATGCATGGTGTCACCGCTGCCGCCTCGCTGCTCCCTCTTCCTGCTTGAGATTCGCGTCTCGGCTGGGTCAAGAAGGTTCTCTGACAAATCCTTGCTTGTGTGATCCCTCTTTGTTAATCCCTGGAAGTTTGCGTCTCTGCCGGAGAGGGGGGTTTTCGATGAGCCCAAACCTCTTTGCTCTTTCAATGACCCAAGGCACCGATGCTGCTCCATCAAGCTCGAGAAACGCTCGCTGCCTCTAGCGCGGCCGTTCTCCGTCAAGTCCGAACTCCGTTTGGAGACGGTGGAAGTAGAAAGCCTTGTGGATTTGTAATTTTGTTGGTAATTATGGTTGGGAAAGTCACGGTGGGGGTGGTTCTTTGGGGAAGATGGAGGTGGTGGAAATGAAAGGGAGTGATGGCGGTGGGTCTGCAAGGAAGATGAAGATGGCAGAGATGGAAAGGAGTGATGGTGGTGGGTCTGCGAGGAAAGTGAAGATGGCGGAGATGGAAAGGAGGGATGGCGGTGGGTCCGTAATGAAGACGAAGGTGGGGAATGAGGATATCTGTGAGTCGGTGGTGGAGAACGGGTCCGTTGGTGGGCACTCCAATGGCGAGATCCGTAAGTCCGGTAGTATGAATCTCCAGCTCTGTTCCATTAGAGCTCTCGATCTGCCCAGAAGGCCTTCACTTCACGCTCATTGGCGTCGAAGCAGCACCAAAAGCCGATCATGGCTACCGTACCTCCCCGGGAAAAAACCGAGGGCTCTGATACCAATTGACGCAACGAGAAGTTGGAAAACAGCCAAATCCATGGCCGAAAGAAGAAAGAGGCGGAAAACAGTCAAATCCATGACTGGAAGATGAAAGAGGCGCACCTCAGTTCTTTAGTATCTCAAAATCTCAAATGCAATGTTCAAAAACTCCCCCTCCTTGTTCAACCAAGGCACATATATATAGTTAAGCCCCAACTCTAAATCACAAGACGATGTGTTTAATTAACACTAAAAACACGAGGACCAAAACGACATCCAACTAAAACATAAAAGACTAAACGACAACCAAATAAAAAATAACCAAAAAGACTAAACGACAACCAAATGCAAAACAGTTAAGAATAAAAGAAAGCCACAAAAACAATGGCTACAACTTCTTCTTTAGTCTCCTACGTCAATTACTTAGATACCAGTGATTGAGAAGGTTTTTTTTTTTTTTTTTTTTTTGTGCCTTAATCATAGTCTCTACGGAATAATTATATTAAATGACAATCCTCATTTCGATAAATGACTCGTACACATGTCATAGTCATCAAAAGTGTTACCTTCAAAAAGAAAAAAGAAAAAAAAAAAAAAAAAAGGCATTTACAATTCACTGTAACCAAAGTAATTACTATCACTAAGTAATCGTAACGGTTTGTTTGCAAAAAAGATATCAATAAATCAGAAGGGTAATTACAATAATTATTGAAGGTCGTTATGAGAATTATATACTCGAGCTATTGGGCTTCAGATGGCTACTAAAAGCAATAATTGGACGAGGATATTTTTTAAATTTCATATATTATTACACTGTAGGACTTATATATTAAGGAATCTTCTAACTGTGACAATAATATAAAAAAGAAGTATTTATAAAGAATGTTGCTTTTAAAATTAAAATTTTAAAAGTTATATTATAATTAAAACAAAAATTAATTTTTACGTCATCAAAGGAAATTAATTCTTGGCACTTGACTGGCCAAGTCGGTGGCATCTATATTTGTAAATAAGCCACCATGAATGTCATTGAAAAAAGTCACGTCATTGGAGTAGAAGAAAATGGTTCGACCCTACGTGTGTTTACATTAGATAAATGTCTATCTGGACGTGGAAAAATTATCCCATGAAGTTCTTACCTCCTAGAAATTAATGTCAGGCGTGCGTGATGGGGCAACTTTAAAGTCATCAAGCAAAGTCTCGGAAAAGAGCGACTGACATTAGCATATTGTTTCCATAAGCTATGAGGATTATGAGCAGGCTGGGTAACCTAATAAATTTGTTATGTTTCATGCCTTTAAAAATGTCACTGCTTTGCTTCAATAGTCCTAGCTAGACATTTATTAGTATCCTTGACAAAGCAAATAATTTTTAATCAGTTAGTTTGAAACAATTAGCAGCAAATTAAATTCAATAAAAAGAATTGGAACTTTGATTTTGTGCAAGAGCTCCTATTCAATATGTAAACTAATTGAAACAACTAAAAAGAAACAAAGTGAATGGTCTGAAACATTTATTTTTGCTGACAAATAGGTTTATAATTATCATTAAAAGTATCAAATCCATCACCATTCAACTTCAACATAGACAACAAGAAGTAAAATTTTGATCGCGTATCTGTTACATCCTATCTAGGGTACATATCACTGATCGACATCTCGTTAATTGTATCCGACTTGCCTGTAGATTTATCGGAATCGAACAGAAGTAGTGGTGCAATGTTTTCTGTTCTGCTATGAGGGACAAATGCTGGACTTTTAGGTAACGCGAGTGAGATAGAGTAACTGCTTAGCATGAGAACTACGCTTGCCATAGTGGGTCGATCAGCTGGATCTTCCTGAACACAAAGTAAGCCAATATGGATACATCGGATGACTTCGTTTGCAGTATATGAATCTCTTAGACGCGGGTCTAACAATTCCAACGGTGTCCCTTCCTTCCAATGTTTCCAAGCCTGTAAAAAAGTTGATCAATTACCATTGAGAGAATTATGCTGAAGCTAATTAAGGAAACAAAATTACCGTATACAAACTTAATTATGCAGTACTCACATGGCTCAAGAGGTCCTCGGAGCCCTCTGAATCGAAGAATCTAGTGCCCTTCTTGCCAGTGACAATCTCGATAATTAAGATGCCAAAGCTGTACACATCAGACTTGATAGAGAACTGTCCATAAAATGCATATTCTGGAGACATATAACCACTGCAATCCATTCAACCAACAAAGTAAAATCTATTAGTCAAGACTGAAGAACAATTAGTTTACTAAATAATCAACAAAATAACTTTTACTTTTTTATTTTTACTTACTATGTTCCAACAATCCTACTGGTGTTGCCTTGACTTTGATCCACTCCGCAAATCTTTGCCAATCCGAAATCCGAAATTTTTGAGTTCATTTGCCCATCTAAAAGTATGTTACTAGCTTTGAGATCACGATGTATAATTCTAAGCCTAGAATCTTCATGGAGATAAAGAATTCCTCGAGCTATCCCGCCAATAATCTTATAACGTTTTGACCAATCCAAAGGTGCTTGATTTCCAGGTTGATCTGCACGTATTGCAAATACAATCAAGTCAGAATTAGGCTTTATATAGTCATTAATTGATCCTCTTTTTTGTGTAGAGAGAGAGAGAGCTAAAAGGCACAAACCAAAAAGAAATTTGTCAAGGCTTTTGTTGGGGACAAATTCGTACACAAGAAGCTTTTCTTCTCCTTCCAAGCAAAATCCCAATAGCCTGACCAGATTTCTGTGCTGAAGCTTAGCAACCAATACTACCTCGTTCTTGAACTCTCCCGCACCTTGCAGGGAGGATCTTGAGAGCCTCTTCACGGCTATCTCTTGCCCGCTAGAAAGCGTTCCCTGAAAAAATTTTCCTTATTAACACTATAGCACTCAATCTGAAACCTTTCATCATTTTTTCAAGTCATATACCTTGTAAACCGCACCAAATCCACCTTCGCCTAACTTGTTATCCTCGGAGAAGTTGTCTGTGGCTGCTCGAATCGTACCCAAATCAAATTGCAACGACTCAGCATCTGTAATCTCATTTCTAGCTGCAAAAAGACAAGAATGAATACGTATCAAAATTCAAGAAACTATTTAAAAAAAAAAATCGCAATTTAAACCGGGGAAACTGGTTGTCTACCACTTTGATCATTTTGAACAGCATTGTACTCATCCCTTGATCTTCTCTTTAGCCAATAGCATCCTACGGACATCAGCAATAAGATGACGACTGCAGTTGGAGCACAGATGGCAACTATTGTTGTTGTTGAGATTTTATCATTTCCTGAAAAGAAGAGAAGGCGGCGCGTATACATATTATTCGTTCATCCGAAGAGCAAAAACCAGAGTATTCTGCTCCTTGATGTGTTTTTTACCTCTAGATCTGATTGCGGACTTGGTAGGTGGGGGAGGAAGTACCACCGGCACTGGGCTAGGTGCCGAAGCCGTGATCCTGTAAAATGGGTATACTTCGTATCTAACGTTACAACTAGGATTGAAAACATTTCCGCCCCGTTTTCCATTGCAGCAATTTGGAAGAAGAGCAATATTTCCTTGAATACATTGATCACAATCGGAGTTGGAGAGGTCAGGGGTGCATTGCACAAGACTGTATAGCGATTGAAATCCTGACACAGGTACCTCCTTCGTTGCAAACTTCTTCTCACCAGATGGAGCACCAGCGGCTGCATCCACCAACTCATTCATTGTGCTTGACAATAGCGTTGTAAACCGCTCTGGATCGGTGATATTCTGTGTGTTGGACAACATAATGGTGGTTTCATCCAAGTTGCCAAAGAAAGACTGGTCTGAGTAGCGTAACGTGCATTTGTCATACCATATCACCGCCACTTTCTCCACAGGGCACTTCCGTTGGGCTACATCTCTGACCGCGGTCACCGCACAGCTTCGGCAGTCATCGGGGGTGACATCTCCACGGCACAATAAGGAGCCGTAGACCGTAGAAGCAGGGTTTTGGCCAATGGTAGCATTGTAGTATCCAGAATCGAGAGTGGCGTTGGAGGTGAAGGAAGAGAGGAGGCGATTGAGGTTGGATTGGTAGGTGCTATTGGCAGTAAAAGTGGTCGTGTTTGCGCAGATATGGTATCGATATTCTAGTGCTTTACTGGTCACACTGAGGAAGCTAACTAGAACGGAAATTAACAAACAGTAAGAAGGCCTCTTCATGATCTTCTTCCTGTTATTAGAACTAGTGAAGATAGTTTTGCTTTTGTAGATTTTGCTCTCCTCTTTTTTGGTTTTATAGAGGCAAATTTTTTTCTCTGATGCCAAAGAAACTTGGGCATATGGACGTGGACGTAAGTGTTAAGGATGCAAATAATGTTTGCGCGAGTCGTCTCTAACATAAAAGAAGTCTAGTCCACTATGTTGGTCGTATGAACCAAACAAAAAAACAAAAGGAAAGAGAAAGAAATTAAGACGCTTTGAAAATGTTTAAATGTGAACGGAAATTAAGAACGTGATATGAAGATAAGGTCAAAGAAAGAAATTAAGACGCTTTGAAAATGTTTCAATGTGAACGTAAATTAAAAACGTGATATGAAGATAAGGTCATGGACGTGTTCATTGGTCTAATAGACTAGAGCGAACCTAAACCCGTCCTTGTTCAACGACTTGCTGTTTACTTAATTGAAGGTTACATGAGTCAAATTTCCGTGGTAAATGCAACAGTTTCCTGTAGCTCCATCTCATGCGGAACTGTATATGAACTATTACAAATCATAAACAGAGGTTTCAAACTCCAAGAACGTCATGCCAGGTAATAGTCATGCACTTGTTCAGAAAGAAGCGGAGTTGACGGTTTCAAGATATTGGGATAAGTTGGTGGAACTCAATAATATGTAAAGAGATATGATTGATGATTCTGAAAAGAGTAGTACATACAAACTTCGTATTTGAAAGGAAAAAGGTTTCAAGATATGTAGATGAATCCAAAATTTGGTTGGGTTTACATTTCTTCTCTATATGATTGTTTGTTTTGTTTTTCTTTGGTTTTCCCTTTGAGGTAGGATTCTAAATTTCTTTATTTTTTGTTTTCCTTTTTTTTTTTTTTTTTTAATGAATTTGACCGGGATCGGAGATCTTTTCTCCCATCCATTCATTCAAAAAATATATGAAATATTACAAGTCATAAACAAAGCTCTTCCACACTTGTGTTTCTTGTCTGTATTTCAATTATTGACTTCGTCAATAGCAGAAAAATGGTACTGAGATTCTCATCGGTTGATCCGACTCCAACTGTGCTGAGTTAAAGACGTGCTTCGCTGTGTTATATGAAGTTTCTTTGCAAGACTAATTATATACATGTATAATTTTACCTCTGCGTTCTCCGTCAATCCAAAAAACATAAGAGGTTTTCTGAAAATAATTGAAATAAAAATGAATTACCATATGCTGGTCCTGCCATCGGATCAAAAACTGAAAACACTATACAAGATCTTTGAAAGTTTATCAATATCATTGTAATTTCTTATGCTGCCGTAATAGATATTCCAGTTTCTTGTTTAGGTGCAAATCTACGACAGAATATTTGTACAAAAAACATTTTTCACATCTATACTACCGGGGATATACTTCAGTGATCATCGATCCATCATTTACGGAATATGATATTGACTGGATTGTAGATTGAACAGATTCTTGATCCTTTGTTGCTATGCTTGATTGCGTTCTATTCCGATGGAGAAGTGCTGGCTGTTGAGGTGCTGGAAGAGTAACCGAGTAACTGTTGAGCATCATAACTATTGTTGTCATTGTCGGCCTTAGAGCAGGATTTTCCTGAACACATAACAAGCCCAAATGAATGCATCTCATGGCTTCATTTCTAGAGAAGGAACCTCTTATTGTCGGATCCAACAATTCCAAGGGTGTCCCTTCCCTCCAAAGTTCCCAAGCCTGCAAAATTTAGAGTGATGCTGGACGTTACAACTTTCTTCCATTTCTTTTCTAATTTTAATTTCTCCTCTTAGAAAATGTTTTCCTTTCGGTCATTTTTTCTTTTTAGTTTCTTATTGTTTTTAAAAAAACCTCCCTTAGCGGTCACTCATTAAAGAAAATGATTTCGTGACTTTGTTGTTAAAAACTCAAATTCATATATACATATATAGTGAATCCACACTCACAAAGCTCAAGAGGTCTCCAGCGCCATGCGATTGATAGAAAAAGTTATTCATCTTGCCACTGAGAATCTCTAGAACCAACACGCCAAAGCTAAACACATCAGACTTCACCGAGAACTGTCCATGCATTGCATACTCTGGAGACATGTAGCCACTACAAAGTAGAACCAAATAGTATGGTTAATGCCGTAAAAGAGTGATGGAAAAGAAGAAACATTTGTTCGGAATTCAATCTAAATAATGCAATCGAACATAAAATCAGACGTGGCAAATAAGTAGTGTTTAAGCTTCTTTATACAAGAAAAGTAGAGATAGGAATTAAAAGCTTACTATGTTCCAACAATACGATTCGTACTTCCATGAGTTTGGTCCACAACAAAAACCTTTGCCATGCCAAAGTCCGAAATTTTAGGATTCATTTCATCATCTAACAAAATATTGTTAGCTTTCAAATCACGATGTATGATTCTAAGCTGAGAATCTACATGCAAATAAAGAATCCCTCGAGCAATGCCCCCAATAATCTTGTACCGTCTTGTCCAATCCAGAAGGTTTCGCTTCCCTTGATCTACACGGCATGCCAAAATTTTGAACTCAATTATACAAGAACTCCGGTGAGAAAGTCCAAGCACTTGGTAAAATTTTCTTATGCTGTTGAGCTGTTACGAGTACCGAAACAAGTAAAGATTGGTCATACCGAATATGAAGTAATCAAGGCTTTTGTTGGGCAAATATTCGTAGATTAGAATCTTTTCTCCTCTTTCCATGCAGAATCCTAAAAGCCTCACAAGATTTCTATGTTGAAGCTTGGCCACCAACAGGGCTTCTGTTTTAAATTGTTCTGTACCTTGTCCCGACCTTCCTCGAAGTCTTTTCACAGCAATCTTTTGTCCATTAGGAAGGGTACCCTGAAAATGAAAGAGTGACCAAATAATGGGAACTATAAAATTGGTGCACACTGGTTAAATTCACTCTGAACATAATCTTAATTTGTACCTTGTAAACTACACCAAATCCACCTTCTCCAATCTTGTTATCATCCGAAAAGTTGTCAGTGGCAGTTTCAATTTCATCCATAGCAAATTGAAATTTCTCTTCGCTTCCCATTTCATATCGAACTACAACAACCAACCAGATATTGTAGGAATAAGTGTTTATATATACTAGTATGAATAAGCAAAGATTTTTATGACCTTTTTTATTTTGTTATATTTTTTACCGCTATCTAGCCGAACAGAGAGGTATCTCCTCTTTATTTTTCGACGGAGGAGGAAGAAGCCAATAAGGAAGAGCACCAGAACCACGCCAATTGGCACAACAATTGCCACAATGATGATTGACGAGCCTTTTCCTTTTTCTGCACAAAGTTAAACAGATTTTGATATTTCCGAGCCCGAAAGGCATACATTTCACTGTGAAAATTGACTGTTCCACTTGTTTTTTCTTTAGGAACAAGAATTTAAATGTGTTTTTCATTTCTGTGTACCTGGAGGTGGAGAAAGAGCCTGTGTTCCAGTAACGTTGTAGAAGGGATAAAACTCGTATCTGGTGACACAGCTCGGCAGGAAAACCGTCCCACCTTGTTTGCCACCGCAGCACGACGGGTAGAAGGCGATAGCGCTCCTCAAACATGTGTTGCAGTCCGCGGCTGACAAGTCCGGCGTGCACTGGGCAAGGCTGTACACCGTCTGCGAGCTCGTGAACTTCTCCTCTTCCGTTGAAAACTTCTTCCCTGCGTACTGCCGTGAATTTGCTGCCTTGTCCGCCACCGAGTTCATCGCATCAGACAGCAAATTATTGAACCGATCCGTTTCATTTTCCCCGACGCTTAGTGAGCTGGACAAGGAAGTGGACGGCACTATCCCCGGGGTTGTGTAAAAGACGGAGCGATCTTCGTACCGTATCCAGCACTCGTCGTACCAGATTATCGCCTGCTTTTGCTGGGGGCACCGACTTAGCACCTCTCGGGATGCATTGGCCGCGCATTCTCGGCATGTGCTGGGACTGGTGAGAGCGATATCACTCCGGCAGATGAAGAAGCCGGTGGCGGCATCAGGAGTATCCGCCGCCACAGTAATTTGGTAGAAGCCACCGTGGAGGGTGGCGTTGAAGGTTAGGTAGGATAGTAGGAGATTGAGGTTGGAGTAGTAGGTGGTGTTTGCAGTTAAATTAGTACCGGTCGTCGAATCGGTGCACGCATGTTGACGGTAAGTAGGCGATGCTAACCCGAACTTGATTACCAAGCACAGGTTAACAAGGCAAACAAAGATCAGGAACTTGTGAAGAAACATTTTCGTCATCAGAAATTTCTCAATATTATTATTATTTCATTTTTTCGGGTTTCTGGTATCGGTGCTAGCTACACAAATTAATGGTAATGATAGTACTCGCACGTGTGTTGGCGAGAGGACGTATTCTCACATTGACACGCACGTGACTGGTGGGCCACGACGAAAAAGATGAGTTTGACAGATTTGTCCCTTTGGAAGAAGAAAGTAAATCCGATTAGGTTTGGAACATGACAAGGAAGGAAGTGGAGAAATTGTTTATGTTGATGTTACTGTGAAATGTATAAATATCACAGATTAAAAGATCGGGATATATCGGTGTCGACTTTTTATTGGTTAGAGATTTAATTTGAGTTGAATCACCTTTCGAAGTCAGATTCGGAGGCTTGAGTGACCTTATCTGCCCGCACCAAACAGACAGGACTTTGGTTGCAGAAATAAATGCGCAGGACGAGGTTTGATTGGTTCCGAGTTTGGACCACACAGGTAGCTTTAAATGTCTTTGAAGACGAGGAGTATTCACGTCTGTCGAGATGTCGCAATCAACATATATGCTAGAAAAATATAATATATGGAATAGTACATACTCATACTATAAAATATGTGCCAGTGGCAGAGACGTAGTGATCACTACGATTATATTTTGTAGAAAATTGATTAATCCACTCATCAAGCCACTACTTTCGAGAGCTTTTTTTTTTTTTTTTTTACTTTCATCAACTGAGGGATTGCAATTATCATATATAAAACATTTGCTTTACAAAGTAAGTGAGAGGTTGTTAGAATTACGTTATCTTAAAAGCAGTTTTATATATGTCATTTTCAGTTTGATAACACATTTATTTATTTGAACATAACCCCTTGATTATGTTGTACTAATTTATAAGGTTTTAATAATTAAAAGCATGTTCCCAATTTTATTTATCATAATTGTAGTGAAGGTCTGCGATATTATGGATAATCTCGAATCAAATTAAATATTGAGAATCAAATAACATTAGTTCATAAGATCCCAGTATCTTAATCTTGTATTTCATTCTCCTAATTATACAAATTTTATAATAGAGAGTAAATTGAATAGATTAGATGCATGCCCAGTATGCCATCTCTAAGCTCAAATAGTAGGATAATTTATTTCAAATAAACTAGATACCTTTCTTATTGTGATGTTAATTAAGAATGATCAAAATTTTAAAAAGAAAAATCTTTAGAAAATTTTCAATTTGGATACTCCTAATTATTGATGGTCTTCTTTTTAACATTTTTAGGAATAGTTAGAACAAAACCATTTAAAAAGAAAAAAGAAAGTAAACTACATTGATGTGTACTGGTAGAAAATAATATATCTTGGTACGTAATAAATATACATTACATGATCCGTATTTATTTCCAAATAAAGCATAACTTTTGCTACTACGCAATTTAATTAAGGCAAATAGAAACCGAATACAGGCTCATTACTAAATAACTAACGAGGGTATAACTCGGTTATTGATACTTCATTGACAGATAATGGATATCCAGCAGCGCTTGTAGATTGATCGAACTTCATTTCCATTGCCGGCATGTCCGATTCCGTTCTATTATAAAATGCCGGCTTTTCAGGTACTGGAAGTGTGACTGAGTAACTGTTGAACATCAGAACTATCGTTTTCATTGTTGGCCTATCTTCTGGATCTTCCTGGACACAGAGTAAGCCAACATGTATGCATCTCACAACTTCACTTTCCGAATACGAATTCATTAGTTTTGGATCCAGCAACTTCAACGGAGTTCCTTCTTTCCAAAGCTTCCAAGCCTGCAAATAAGTTTATAATCTGTTATGAGTATCCTCGAAGGGGTTGCCCTTAGTACTCGAGTATCAGTATAGAAAACTTTAGTTTGTACTCACATAGCTCAATAGGTCCTCGGCGTAGCCTGATTCGTAAAAACTACTGTTCTTTTTGCCACTAATGGTCTCCAGGATTAAAACTCCAAAACTATATACGTCGGATTTGATAGAGAACTGGCCATGCATTGCATATTCCGGGACATATAACCACTATAAATAGTAATGTGCATCAATATATCGGATACTATGTGTAATGCTATAACTTCTATATAGTTTTCAGTCAATGATATTAGCCTTTTGCTTTCGTTGTTTGTCAGTCTATGTCATATTTAGTACGCCAATGGAAAAAAATAAATTAGTTGAACTTACTATGTTCCAACAACTCTATTTGTATTTCCTCTAGTTTGATCAACTGCAAACATCCTTGCCATGCCAAAGTCAGAAATTTTGGGTTCATATCAGCATCCAACAATATTTACTAGCTTTAAGATCACGATGTATAATTCTAAGTGGATAGTCCTCATGAAGATACAGAATTCCTCGAGCAATCCCTCCAATTATCTTGTGACGTATTGACCAATCCAATTTTTCTTGTTTGTCAGGGTCTACAAAGTGGAAAAAAAGTTTTGATCTTTAAATGATAGACAACTAAATAATGAAATGCTAATTCGATGTGGAAAATAAAATTATATACATTAATTCCTATAAAGGGATTATACCGACGACCGTATAGAAAATAGTCAAGGCTTTTGTTGGGAACAAATTCGTAGACGAGCAACTTTTCTTCTCCTTCCAAGCAAAATCCCAATAATCTCACAAGATTTCTATGTTGAAGCTTAGCTAGTAGTACAACTTCATTCTTAAATTCTTCTGCTCCTTGCCCAGAATATTTTGACAGTCTCTTCACCGCTATTTCTTTTTCATTATGAAGCATGCCCTAATATACGTTTTTCAAATAATTATGAAGAATTATGGTACATATATAATTTTTAACATTGGTTTCACAAGCAAAATGTTGCATGCAACACATACCTTGTAAACCTCGCCAAATCCTCCCTCACCTAACTTGTTATCAGCTGAGAAGTTGTTTGTGGCAGCTTCAATTGTAGCCAAGTCAAATTTCAAGGACTCAATTGTAGAAATATCATTCCCTGCAGATACACACCAAAAGTTAATAATTAAATATGGACGTGTAATTTAAAAAGAACAAAGAAAAGAAAAGAAAGAGGAAATTAAAGGTGTGTTTGGCAACATTTTAGCTAGAAATGACTTTAATCTAAGTGTGAAAATGACGAGAATTTTTTGGGAATGTGATGCTCCTATCATGTTTAAAATTGCTTAGTTATGTTCTTAAATATATTGATTTGGGTGTAAGAAAGAGGTGAATTGTATTTCGATATATACGTATGTTTATGAAAACAAGTGTCAAATTATATAGCCTTAAAAAATAATGAAATTAAAACTAAGAAACAACTTTCAATCATTTTTTTGTTCACTTAACAAAACCATCCTCATCTATTTTTTTTTCTCTTTCATTAAAAAAAAAAAAAAAAGCATTTTCACAACTTAAAAACATGCCAAAACATTTTCAAAAACAATCAAAAATCAGATTTGTTATTTACCATTCTTTTGGTCCACGGCATTGTTCTTTTTTTTCGCTCTCTTTCTTAGGAAACAGACGCCAATGATGAATAGTATCACGCCAACAGCAATTGGGACTACAATGGCCACAATTTTAGGGACGAGGTCTTGCTTTTTCCTGCAGTAACAGAAATTCAATCGGTAGTTATTACTATTACAATCTCGAAAGAACAGGTCTTTTTTTTTTTTTTTTTTTTTTTTTATAAGAAAGCTTTCAACTCGAAAGAACAGGTCATGTGTCTAAACAGGCAACATTAACAATGAATAAAAGTATAGCAGGTTGGTCACATGTGTAGCAAGAAAATGACATCACCGGAGATACATATTTACTTGTTTAATGCTTTTCTTTGATGAATTTAGAGTTCTTACTCATTTTTAAAATAAAAATTATTCTTATTTAAAATAAGAAAGTCAATTTATCATTATGATATTTGAATATGTTAAAAAAATTTTTTGAAAACAAAAATAGCTTAAAATTTGTTTGAAAAGTCATCTTAATTTTCAAGATAAAAATAAATTTAATTCAGAATAATGTATTGAAAGAAGATTTGAAAAGATTTCGAAAAAAATTCCAAAATGATCTGTACATATATATTGAATTTGAGAATGAAATGCCTTCCTTTTTTAAATAAGAATGTAAACTCTATTTTGTTTTTTTTTTTTTTTCATCAATTTTGAAAATAGACATACAAATCAAACAAACTCTTAATTTGACATGTAATTTAAAAACCTTTCAAATAGTTACTATGATTTCAAATATCTAAGCCACGATTATTAATTAATTTCTTCATAATACAAGGAAATATCGATGTAAGGGCTCTAGACCACATGAGCAGAAATTGAAAAGGATTTCTTAAATTTTCAAATCAAGGTCATGAGAACATGCTTTCCTTGTGAGAACTTTAAGGCTATGTTTAGTAGGAAGGATGGAGAGGAGGAAGGATGAAGAATGTAAAAGATAAAGAGGATTATATAAATCATTTAAGTTGTTTGGTAAGATAGAAAGAAAGTTGAAATGATGTATATTAATTTATTTTGAATTATTATATTATTCCTTTCTAATTTTTTCTTTTCATAATTTTTAAAAAAAATAGAATTATCTTTTCAAGCTCAAATAAAAGAAAAGCTTGCATCCTTTACATATCTGAAAGGATACAAATTGGTGAGTCTTGATGGATGAAAGCCCCTTCACCTCTCCTCTCCCTCTTGATATAAGAGACGAGATCCATCCACCTCTCTCCATCCATCCATCTCTCTCACCAACCAAACATAGGATTACTCTTTTTTTCTCTCTCTCTTTTCCCAATAGACGAACGTCATGCATATAGAAAACCAAGGTCACAATTAGAAAACTTGATCCCACCAGCGTTCACACGATAGTAACACTTCTTGGGAGCTGACATCTAGTTTTCATATGTTATTTTTAACCTTTTTTTTTTTTACCTCAAAATTATTTTTTTATTATTTACATTTAAAATTTACGTATCGAATTCAAATTTTAAACATCCATAATTTTATTATTTTTAAATTTAAAGACATAAATTTTTTTTAAACAAAGAATTTCAAAAAAGTAAATAAGATCTATATGATATTTTTTTCCAAATGTTTTAAGATTTTATTTTTTTTCCTCTAAGTATAGTTTTTTTCCTAAATGCATATTTTTAAACTAAATTTGGTTTCCAAATCAAAGCACATCTTCAAAACCTCTCCAAACAGTCCTAAATTTATCAGTCTTTGACATTTATTCACAAATTTTTAATCTTGATAATTTATTTCTTAAACTTTCTTATATGTTACGATGTGCGCAATTCTACAATCTTATCCTTAAATTAAGAAATTGAACTGAAAGGTTTCCATTAGAGTGTGAATTTGATTTGAAAATTTTTAATTAGATACAAGAATTTCGGTCTTCAAAAAACGAGGTGCAATTTTTTGGTCATCAATTTGATGAAAGATTAAGTAAAATGAGATTCATGACAACAGTTTAGAAAATTAAAAAGATAAATTTTCAAAATTAAAAGTTTGAGACATGTTTCAAGGTAACAATGTTTAAATCTATCTATATGTCTCATATACGGTAACCAAAAAAAAAAAATCGTTTTTTGTTTTCTTAATTCATTTATTTTCTTAAAAGAAATAGAAAAAAGCTCACCTTCCTTGCGGGTAATGGAACCGGGCGGCGGAGGCAGCGCTGGAGGGGACGCGGTTGGGGGCGGCGACAACGACGATGTATTTTGTGTGTAGAAAGGGTAGAATTCGTACCTGATGTTACAACTGGGAAACAAAACTCTTCCCCCTAGCTTCCCGTCGCAGCACACCGGAAGATTTGCAATGGCGTCCGTTAGGCATCCTTCACAGTCCTGGCTAGACAGGTCCGGCGTGCACTGTGCCAGGTTGTACAGCCTCTGGAACCCGTTGAAGTCGGCATCACTCGTTCCGAACTTTTTTTCCCCGGGCTCGCCTCTCGCGGCCTCGGTAGCCGCCGCCTTCATGGTGACGTTCAACAGCTCTGTAAACCGTTCCTTATCGGTTACGTTCGCCGTATTCAGAAGATATACTCTGGGCCTTGTAGCCACGGTGCCAAAGAAAGAGCGGTTGGAGTATCGCAGCTGGCACTCGTCGTACCATATCACGGCGATGCCCTCGGTAGGGCACTGCTTAACGACGTCCTTGGCGGCGAACGTAACGCATTCCCGGCAGACGGTGGCGTTGACGTCTCCGCGGCAGAGGAAGAGACCGTAGACGCCACCAACAGAGGCGTTGCGGAATTCGCTGGTTACATTGGAGGAGAGGGAAGAGAGAAGGCTGTTCAGATTGGATCGGTAGACGCTGTTGGTGGAGGAATTATTAATGGTCGTGTTTGTGCAAAAATGGTAGAGGTAAGTCGGGTTACTGGCTCCAACGTTAATTAGGCAGACTGAGATTAACAGCAAAGAGAGAAACAGCAAGTTTCTGATCATGAGAGAGTTGAAGCAAATCATTTGTTCAAGTTCAGGGAAATCAGGACATCGAAGGGAAGCGAGTAGGGGGAAGACGTGCACGGCTTTTATTTTTGTTTTTTGTTTTTTTTTTTTTTTAATGTTCTTTCGTTTTCAAAGAGCTGGATTGACTAGAAAGACGGCAATCGAGGTACAAGGGGTCAACCCAAATTTTCCTCCTTTAACTTCCCCATCCTGCAAGGAACATTCTGGACTCGTTTGGTGTTCATCTCCAAACTTTTTCTACTTTATTTTTTTTTTTTTTTTTTTATACCTTTTTTTTTTTATTTTCATTCTACAGTAATTATTTTGTTATTTTTTATTTCAAGTATAAATGAGATTTTTTTTTCCAATTTGCATATAATTTAATTAACTAAATAAGATTTATATTGATATTTTTTTCTAAACACATTTCAAATTTTTATATTTTTTATTCCAAACAATTTTTTTAATTAAATATACATTTACAAAATTAGTGTCAACTTTAATCCAAAACTCTATCTCCAAAACCTTCCTAACAGGCCCTCAGAAAATATCGAGATGAGCCATACTAATCAAATATATGTCAAGGTGTGTGGAAGAAAATATATATAAATCAGAGAGAAGGAAGGAGGTGGGGAGTAAAGCTAAATGGATCTATTGCCACTTCTCCCTTTTTTTTTTTCCCCTTACATAGTTTTTTTAATTTAATTATATTATTATGAACACATAATTAAAATTACTTTTAAGAATTAAAAAATTAATTAATTATATTGTTATAAAACCACTCACGTATAAAATTGTTTTTAAAGAAAAAGTATTTATTTAAATGATTCTTTTGTTCAATTATAGTCCTAATATTAATGTCCTACAGGATTGACCTTTGTGGTTGGAACGTCTCCCCTCTCATGGAATCGGAGACAGACTAGTAAGGTTATTTTAAGGATTTCATATTTATAATTTTGATTGTCCTTTTTATAATAAGTAGGGGCACCATTATTAGGTCTAAGATATTGATTTAGAGAGGAAAAAAAACATTGAAAGTTTGGATATGGAAGTTTCTCTTTTAAACTTATTTATTATCATAATAAATTAATATAACAATTAAAATAAGATGTAGTGTCACTTTTTTGAATAAATTTTATATATGTATACTTGTTTATTTTCTTTCACTATTTTTATTACTCTTGATAATCTAGAATCAAGGTGACTAATTCTTAACATTGTTCACAAGCACATTAACAGTGTTGATAGATTTGTCTCTATAGGTAACTAAGAAAATAAATCCGATTAGGTTTTGCCAGTGTGAAAACGACGACCGATAACTAATTATTTGCTTTTTAAATCATAATTTGCAACATGATAAGGATAGAAGTGGAGAAATCGTCATATCGATATCACCGTGAAATGTATGGAGATAACAGATGACAGATTGGGAAAACATAGGTGCTGCCTTTCCATTGGTTTGAGACTTTAATATGAAGGGAATTAACCTATATATTAATTAAGAAAAAAAGTCATTGGTGGAGGCTATTATTCAACCTTTTTGACTTTTGCGTCCAGAAATGAATGCCAGGACGAGGTTTGTTTGGAGTTTGGACTATTGAGGTAGCTTTAAATTATTTATTTATTTATTATTATTATTATTATTTTTTGCTGAAAAAATTGTCTTGACTAGTTTCATTGAAACTTAAGGGGTGTTTGGTGAATGAGTTGAGTTTGAGTTGAGATTTTTAAGTTTGAATAGTAATTTTGTTGATTTTTCAGAAAAGATAAAAAAAATTTTAGAAAAAGACAAAAAAACATGATAAAAAAATACAGTTTAATTTAAGTTAAGTATAAATACCAAACAAGTCCTTAGCTTTCATTACGAGAACTCTCTCTGTGTCGCAACGCATAATTACGTACTATAAAACATTTTAAATTCTAGACCATTAATTTCATACTTAATCCCATAATAAGATATATAATTCAATATATATATCCAAAATTTAATATCCGGTACTTTTATAGAACGATGCTTTTATATTTTGTAAACCTAAATATGTCACAAAAATTGATTCTAATTAATATAATATTTTTCGATAATATATATTCTTTATACTAATAATTCTAAATGTAAAATAACATGTAAATCAACTAGATATTACATAATTCTAAATATAATAAGTTGCAATTATCAGATCTATTCAGGTGTCGGACTTGAGAAATTCCTTACATAAATTTCTAAAATTTTCCGACTTGAATGTGCTATGAATATGTGTCTTTTTTTTTTTTTTTTTTAAATAGTTTATGTAACTTTTGTTAATAGTCTTCCACTGGATAGATTAAAAATTAGGTGACATGTCAGCAGGCGCATACATCTATATTTATCATATTTACCAAAAAAAAAACATATATATCTATCATGAAATTCACCGCGCATACGTCTATATTTGATATTCTACGGCTGCATAAATTGAGCTGATATAATTAGTAATTAACTAAGGTTCCATTATTTTAAGCTATGAATAGTCCCATGATCTGGAGTTATTTGGGAAGCCTAACTTGTGCTGCTACACAATTTATACATACAGAAACCAAATTCAGTCTAATTACTAATTAACGAGGGTATAACTCGCTTATCGATGCTTCATTCACAGATAATGGATACCCGGTGCTAGTAGATTCACCGAACTTCAGTTCAATTCCCGCCATGTCCGCTTCTGTTCTATTGTAGAATGCTGGCTTCTCAGGTACTGGCAGAGTGACCGAGTAACTATTAAACAAGAGAACTATTGTTTTCATCGTTGGCCTATCTTCTGGATCTTCCTGGACGCAGAGTAAGCCAATATGTATGCATCTTACAACTTCATTTTCCGAATACGACTGCATTAGTGTTGGATCCAACAATTTCAATGGAGTTCCTTCCTTCCAAAGCTTCCATGCCTGCAAATCAAGTTTAAAATATTCATGTTATCGGTAATTTTACAAAGGAATTTTCACTCGAGTATCAGAGTTGGATAGTTAGTAGTTCTCACGTAGCTCAAGAGGTCCTCGGCATAGTCTGATAGATAGAAACTGTTGTTCTTTTTGCCGCTAATGATCTCTAGGATTAGAACTCCAAAACTAAAGACATCAGATTTAATGGAGAATTGCCCGTGCATTGCATACTCCGGAGCCATGTAACCACTGCAAAATAAAAATTTACAATTAGTCTCTTGAAAATATTGTAACAAATTTCATCTGTCTTAATTAACAACTTTTTGTGTCTATCATATTCTTTTTTATCTGTCATATTCTATATATTTAGGAGAAAAAAAATTAGCTGGACTTACTATGTTCCAACAATTCTGCTAGTGTTTCCTCGAGTTTGATCAACTGCAAAAATCCTTGCCATGCCAAAGTCAGAAATCTTTGGGTTCATATCGACATCCAATAATACATTACTAGCTTTGAGATCACGATGTATAATTCTAAGTTGAGAGTCCTCATGAAGATATAAAATTCCCCGAGCAATCCCTCCTATTATCTTGTAACGTCTTGACCAATCCAATAGTGCTTGTTTTTCAGGTTCTGCCCACATTTAGTCAGAAAAATATTCAAATAAATACACCTAGATAAGCTCCTCCAATTTGGAACGGCGAGTATATGTTCCTAAAGACAAGATATTAACGTAAGCCTAAATGGAGACATACCGTAAAGGAAATAGTCGAGGCTTTTGTTGGGAGCAAATTCATAGACGAGTAATTTTTCTTCTCCTTCCAAGCAAAATCCGAGCAATCTCACGAGATTTCTATGTTGAAGCTTAGCAAGTAGTACAACCTCATTCTTAAATTCTTGTGCTCCTTGCCCAGAACCTTTCGATAGCCTCTTCACCGCTATTTGTTGTCCAGTAGGAAGTGTGCCCTAGAAAAAAAAAATACTTGAACTCATTGTTAGAAGAGTCTAATAGTACTTTTTGTACTAGCTTTTTTTACTAAGAATGTTATAAATATTGGTACAAAGAAATCTTATGCCCTACCATGTAAACCTCACCAAATCCTCCTTCACCTAACTTGTTATCAGCTGAGAACTTGTTTGTGGCAGCTTCAATTGTAACCAAGTCAAATTGCAAGGACTCAATTGTTGAAATATCATTCCCTGCATCTGCACAGCAAAATGTACAAGTTACTGATTTGTTACTGCTGGGAAAAAAAAATAAAAGAATATTTTAGTTTGATGTAAATAATTAATCCTTTTACCCTTTTTATTGACCACAGCTCTGTTCTTTCTCTTTGCTTTCTTACTGAGGAAGCAGAATCCCAAGATGAATAATACCAAACAGACAGCAATTGGCACTACAATGGCCACAATTGTTTTGGACGAGATTTTATTATCATTTCCTGCAGAAAGAGTATTAAGTAATATGTAGTTATACTCCGAAATAATGGACCATTTTTCTAAACACAGTCATCATATACTACAACAGGGGAAAATTTTTTAACTAAAATGAAAATTCATGTAGACAGGAAAATTCTGAGAGCACCAAATAAAGACCAGGAAAAAGAAAAAAAAAAAGTACATGTCTTCACATTACATGTGTGATGTGTCTATATTATCTAATTTTTAGAAATTTTCTCTTGATTAGTCTTACACCTTTTGTTCTTTTTACTTTTTTCTTTTTTTTTTTTACATAAACTTAATCTCTTGATTTTTTTTTCATTAAAAAACTCTTTATCTATTTCTTCATGTTTTTCTTATATCAAAAGGATACCGATCTAGTCGGATATCTTGATAAACCTAATGATTTCTGTCATTCTAATTTATTTAAAAAAAGTAAGACCGGTATTATATAAGTAGAAATTGTCAAGAATTTTCTCAATTTTTCAACCAAGACATGAGAACATGTTAATGTCCTTTGAGTTTGGGACCTATGTTAAGATATATATTTTTCTTGTTTTATGCTTATCTAAGTAGGACTAGGGCTAGTTCAGTAAATAAGAATAAATTCGAGGTAATTCGAGATTAGATGTAAATCTGAGAACTTTTTTTAAATTAATAACGTGTTATATTTTTTTTCTATGCTGATGTCATACAAAGAAAGAAAGAAAAAAAAACAGACAAACAAACAAGGACATCTACAAAGAAAGCGGGGACCTTCTCTGTTCAGACAAATGACATTATCTTATAACAAAAACGTGTCCCCTGTAAAGAAAGAAAAGAATATAAATATTTCTCATAAGAAAAACAGTATCAAGTTTTTAATTTTTCTTTTTTTTCTTTAAAAAAGGAAATTAGTATATATAATAAATATTCTTCATCCAATAAAGAAAAACTAATAGCTTTATTCAAGTTTGGTTAATTCTATTAAAAAAAAAATGTTTAAAAAAAAGTTTATTTAAATTCTTCTCTCAAATTCATTTTTTTTTAAAAAAGAAATTACGTATATTTATTAATAAATATTTAATCAAAGTTTAAGATAGTTTATGTAAATTTAAATAAAAATATCTAATATATTTTTAAAAGAGGTGAAGATAGAGTAAATAGTTGAAATAAATTTAAAATGTTTTAAAAAATGTTTAAGAAGAAAAAGAGAGATTAGTTTGAAGAAGTCCCCGAAGGGGTCCTAATTTTCTCAAACCGAATAGATACTTGGAAGATTTTTTAATTACAACTAATTTTGCCTTAAAAAAAAAAAATACCTTTTCCACCAGCAAAGGAACCAGGAGGCGGCGCCGGTGGCGGTGCAGTTTGGCTGTAGAAAGGGTAGAACTCGTACCGAACATTACAACTGGGAAACAGAACTCTACCCCCTAGCTTCCCAGCACAGCATATGGGAAGACGCCCTATGGCATCCGCCAAACACCTACCACAGTCCTCTGCGGCCAGGTCCGGCGTGCACTGCGCTAGGTTGTACAGCTTCTGGAACCCGTTGAAGTCGGCCTCTTTCGTTGCAAACTTCTTTTCCCCCGGCCCACCTCTGGCCGCCTCCGCCGCCGCCTCCTTCATGGTCGCGTTCAACAGCCGGCTAAACCGATCCTGATCCCGCTGCGTCACGTTCGCCGTGTTCAGGAGCGACACTCTCGGGCGCTCGTCGACGGTGCCGAAGAAGGAGCGGTTGGAGTAGCGCAGCTGGCACTCGTCGTACCATAACATGGCCTGCTTCTCCACGGGGCAGCGCTTGACGACGTCTTGGTGGCGAACGTGACGCAGTCCCTGCAGGCGGTGGCGTTGACGTCTCCGCGGCAGAGGAAGAGGCCGTAGACGCCCCCCGCGGAGGCGTTGTGGAATTCGCGGGACGCCTCGGCGGAGGAGGCAAGGGAGGAGAGGACAGTGTTGAGATTGGATTGGTAGAGGCTGTTGGGGACAAAAGTTGAAGTGTTTGTGCAGTTGTGGTAGAGGTAAGTTGGGTTGAGAATGGCTCCGACGTTAATTAGGCCGACTGAGATAAGCAGACAGATCAGGAACAGAATGGTGGTTCCGGTGAAAGTACCACTGTTGATAGAGTGCATATTTTCCATAAGATTTTTTAATTAAAAAATTTTTTTTTTTGGGTAGTGAAAAAGTTCAAATGATGATGGTAATATGGGTGATTAATATAACAAGGGAAGGGGATGTGAGTGGGAGAAAGTACGGATATGAAAGAGTTGCTTACTTGCCACCAAGAAATTGACGGACCTAGTTGACCAGACATCAAATGAAATTAAATAGTGTACATGGGAAAACCAGATTTTCTTCCTCTGGTGGGCCCAACCATAGGAAATAAAATTAAGAGTAAAGTTATGGGCACGTGTTGCATAATATGAGGTGATTTACTGTATTATTTGTTATTCGAGGTGGAATCTATTTTATTAATAAGAAAACAAAATCATTCATGTTATAAGGCGAAGGGTACCAGAAGTCTCTTAGTTTTATTCTAAAATTAAATATAATAATTTAGATTATCTATTATTATGGAGTTTAAGTTAGCGTTTCGTTTATTTATTAGAGATAAAATTTTTAAGTAGGTTGGTTGATTTTTCAGAAACAAGTTATAAATTTTATTTGTTTTTTAGAAAGAAAAATAAAAAAATAAAAACTGAGATGAGAAAGTATAGTTTAGTTAGAGTTAAACTCAAATATCAAACAATGCCTAAAGTCTCATTAGTGGAAGTACATAAAATTTAATAAGTTTGTTATTTTAAGTCTAAATGAGATTTTTTTTTTTCCAAATAGCATAAAGTTTGAGTAACGAAATAAGATACATATTGATATATTTTTTCTGAACATATTTCAAATTTTTACATTTTATTACTCCAAATAAAAATTTTTTTTTTTCAACTAAACACATATTTTTAAAACTTTTCTCAATTTTAATTTAAAACTCTATCTCCAAAACCGTCCCAAATAGACCCTCAAAAAATATCAAGATGAACCATCCTAATCAAAGATTAGTCAAGTTTGTTGAAGAAATAAAATATATATAAATAAGAGAGAAGGAAAGCGGTGGGGACTGGGACAGTGAGATGACTATGACAGTCCACTAAGAAATTAAAAGACAAATTAATCCGATGAATGCTACCTGGGATAAAATTGGATTCTACCAATAAAGATATAAAGGAATCTATTGCCAATTTTCTGTTTTTATTTTCTTATATATTCTTTAATTTAATTATATTATTATGATATTAAAAAATAAAATTAGTGTCAAGGATAAAAAAAACTAATTATATTGTTACAAAACCACTCACGTACAAAATTATTTTTTAAAGACAGTATTTATTAAAAAGATTCTTTTGTTCAATTATGGATCCTAATAATTAAAATCCTACATAATTGACCCTCGTAGTTGGATCGTCTCCTTTCTTAGAGAATGGGAAACAGATCATTAAAGCCTATTTTAAAGATTTCATATTTATAATTTTGATTTTTTTAATATTTTAAAGAAATATATTATATTTTATATTTCTTAATATCAAAAGGAAGTTTTACACGTGACTGTGATATCATCTTGATTCAGGCAAATTTGGTTCTCAACTCCCGTGCCCACACTTCTTCTGTTGGGCTCGAGGCCCTTTTGGCCTCTTAAGTTGCCCAAAACGGCCCTGTAAACCGGACAGAAAATCTGTCCAGTTTTGTCGTTTAATCCGCAAGGCTACCCAAGGTCTCACGTTGTATTACTTAGCTTTTTAGTGCTAGTTGAGTTTGCTTAATTCCGTTAATCCATCATTAAGTCTAGTATTGAGTCAAAGTTAGTGTTTTTAGCCATATTACACATTACTTTAACCAAAAACACAATCTTTCATAATCTGATTCATTAAAAATACCATCTTGACAACAACAACATTTCAAGCACATAAAAACCTTAACTTGAACCATGTGAGCATAATTCTTAGACTTGATCCATATATGAAACATGATCACACATGTTCCTAATTATTTTCATCTTGAGAAAGAATTTTTCTTTACATTAAATGCTTAAACTAGTGTGGTTCCTGGATAGTGCCACACCCGCTAAGCCCCTATTAGCTTGCCAAACCTTTGAATCATAGCAAACAAGAGAAAAATTTTAGTCTCTCATCAAACCCTATAAAAACCAAATAGGAAGAAAACACAACATTGTTGTTCTCCTCAAATTCATCAAGAGCGTATTTGTATATGCACAAACCAAATAGAAAATGATCTAGGCCTTTGTTGGGCACGTATTCATAGACAAGTATCCTTTCGTCTCCGTCCAAGCAAAATCCCAAAAGCCTTACAAGATTTCTGTGTTGAAGCTTGGCTACCAACACCACCTCATTCTTAAACTCCGAGGGACCTTGACCGGAGCTCTTGGATAACCTCTTGACAGCTATTTCTCGTCCATTTGGTAGCGTTCCCTGAAAATCCATACATTTGTAATCATCACATATATCATTTCTTTTTTGCTTTTTCCATCCATGAAAGGGATCAACATATCTATTTGTACCTTATAAACTTCACCAAATCCCCCTTTACCAAGCATGTTGTAATCAGCAAACTTGTCTGTGGCATTTTCAATGCTCTTAAAATCGAACTGCAAGGATTCCATCCTTGTCAAATCATTTGCAACTGCAATTCAAGGAAAAACGAGATTTGGGAGTGACTAGTTCTGATCAGCTTTACTACTGTCAACAAAAGTAAAAAAAAAAAAAAAAAAAATCTTCCTGCGAATGAAAAGGCAGCCCATGAGAAATAGCAAGGCCGCTATTATTAGTTGTTATAAGCACCTGAAAATAGCCAGGAAAAAAAAATTGTAACATAAGCTTTATCCTCTGGCGGCTATTTGCTCTGTCCACACCCGTTCACGAACCAATTCTTTTGGAAAGAAAAAGATAGACGAAATTCTCCAAAAAGGAAAGGAATCTGCTTTGGAAAAAACAATGGTATGACTAATTAACTATGAATTGATAAGTTTCTCAATTAAACAAAAGGCATCATGTGTTACAAATGGGTTTTAATTTGATGCAAAGTGATACTTTCATTTTGTTTCATAAGTCCATGAACAATGTATTTGTAAGAACCAACAGACATGTTATGACACAATGTCCATAAAACTCAATTTAAATTCATAGTCAACATGTAAATAAAATAAGAAAAAGATATGTGTGACGACCCACACGTTGACTTGGTATAATGTTATATGCTTTGAGTTAAGCCTCATGGATTTGCTCGTAGGTTTTATTTATTGTGGGATTGTGTCTTAATAAATATCGATTATAACTACATTTCACAATAATGTAAAACTTCACAATTACATTTCTCGACTTTTTATCTAGAGTGATATATGATTGACACAATATGGTTTTTTAACATCGCCGTATCCCAAAAGGGAAAAGATTAAGGGTGCTTAACATACCAGTAGAAATAGGAAATACTTTTGTTAACTTCAAATTATGGTTACAAAAACAAACGGGATTGTGAGTTTTTTTTAGGAGCTCGACCATTGCAAAGACCCTGCGAATTACTTTGGTTTGCCTTCGAACACACTCGAAGCCACCGTGCTTGTGTTGGTCCAACTAACCTATTTCAACCTGTCTAATCTGCCTTTAGCTGCACCAACTTACTCTAGTTGATAGATGATATTACTGAAGCCTCTTAATGCTCCAAAAATCCTTGATCGCCTACATGTTGTAAGTAACGCGGGTAAGCAGCTCGCCACTTAGATGTTTTCTGGACTGATGAAACAGTACAGAGGTGATGAAGGAGGTGAGTGGGATACTACCACGAATTTAATTTTCTCATTTAGACTTCTTAAATTATTTTGTACCGATTATCTTTAAAATTATGTTTTCAATATTTCGATACTACTAAACTTGTAGGAGTACTTAAAGACTTTAAGGTTTTTTGTTTTAACTCACATAATGTTATAGTTTTTCAATATATCTAATACGAATTTGAATGTGATATTTATTATTTAGAAATTTCAATTTTCTCAATTAAAATTTTAGTTTAGTAAACTCTTCAAGTATAGGTATGATTTATTTTTAAAAAGAAAAAATTATGTATTTTTGAAATCAAATATAAATAAGTATTAAGACTATATTAACTAAGAATAATTAAGTTAATTAACGGTCTGAAAAGTCAGGTTGATTCAGTTACTAAATTGCCATAAGTAAATTCACATAGTGATGCAGTCAACGTATCGTTAATTTCAAAAATTTTACCAACGCAACATGGCATCACTAAGTTGTGATGTACAATTTCGAATTTTGAAAAATATACTAACGCAAATGGCGTCACTAAGGTTTTTGTTTTTAAACTCATTCAAACTTACCAATGCTAAGTGGCGTCAGAAAGTTGAAGCTTTTTTTATTATTCTAATAAATACGATGTTCCCTTTTCTAATGATTTTGTTTTAATTATTATTACAATTTAATTTTTATTTCTAATCATTATTAGTTTAAGCATTACTAACAAACCACAAAGGAAATAATAGAACTATAATTCATACTAATGGAAAATTATACAAATAATTATCAAACATATTACAAATCCAAAATATTAATACTAAGACATGAAAATAGATGTCTAAAATAGAATTATATACATGAAACTAAAAGTCTAAATTATAAATCCACACTGGAACTAAAAATAAAAAACAAGATGGATCAACTAAGGGTAATAACTAATAAGCATCTGGACCATCATCGTGATCATCATCATCAAGTCGCGAAGAGGCTGGAGGGTGTTTTTGTGACGTGGTGGTGGGTGAAAAAATGGTACTTGGATCAAATGGAAATGCCCTCAAAATTGCATGTTTAGTTAAACGGTTAGCTGTTAGAATTATCAATTTAATAATTTGTGTTATTTAAAACTCAATTTATCAATTTGAGGAATTATTAAATAATAAAAATCAGTATTTGTCAATTAATCATTTACCGAATTGAATACATTTGCTACATTATGCATATTCCGAAAAAATAAAATTATAAACACCATACTCATTCTACTACACTTTTTGATCATATACGAATATATATATATATATATATATATCAATTTCTTCTACTCATTAATCTACTATACTTATTAACCATAAATAAAAAGAAATACCAATTTACAACATTAGACTTATCCATTAAAGTTATTCTACTTATCCTACTATATTTTAAAACTATAAACACATAAAAACCTAACTTTTATCCTTATACCAACATCCAAATCCTATTTACTAAACCACATATATCCATGAAAATATTAATAACATCTTCATCATTAATTTAGTTTGAAAAAAAAAAACGGAAATAAAATTCATCAAATTCCCAACAAATATATATATATATATACCAACAAAATTTTTTTAAAAAATTTTAGTTAAAAAAAAAAACCGAAATCACATCTCACCTTATAACAAAAATAATATTTACAAGATCACTAAAATCAAACCTAAGTTACCAAAGTTATGTCTGAATAATAAAATATAAGAAATAATGATTTATTAGGAAATCTAGATAAACCAAAGTTCATAACTTTTTTCAATTTTGCGACGTTGGTCGGTGTCGCTAAGTTTGGCCATTGATTTCGTGATTCGTTAAGTTGTTACTTTTTTTATATCACGGCCTTTTGAAACGCTGGCTGAAATTTTGAGGGCGCATTTTTTCGCGCGCTCGATTGTTATTCAACTTCCCAACACCTGTTGGCGTCAAGAAGTTTCTACTCAATAATTTTTCAACTTCCCAACTCCTCTGGGCGTCGGGAAGGTCCTTGGTCAAATGCGCACATCCAAAATGAGTTGGAAAAAATTACTGAAGCTAACTTTTTGGTGATAGCATCACTAAACAACAAAATCCCCGATGCTAATTTACATGTGAAGTAAATATAAACAAATATGACTCATTAAGTACTTGGTGTTTAAACTGTTAGAATAATGCATGCAATAGACATTGTATACAAGAAGGTAACATTCTAAAATATAATTTACCCTATGTTGCCAGACTTTTGTTGTTGCTAAAAACCTATTTTAATCTATTGAAAGGTTACGATTATATGTTTAAGTTTTTTTTTTTTTTTAAATTTCCGTATTTTTCTAAGAAAATTAATTTGAAAAAAAAAAAAGGTCAGTTCTCAGACGGCTCAAGATAGTCGGGTCTCTATATTGCATCTTATGTGTTTGGACCATAAGATATTCAATTTCAAAAGAAAATTTCCTATCTAAATTCAGCTTGGAAAATTTGGCACATTTGTTCACTAAAAAGATGGATAGAAGCAGTCAACTTAGTCCATGACTCTTTCCTAGGGGTGGCAATACGGGTCGCGACACGACGACACGACTCGAAAACGACACGAATTTCACGGGTTTGGGTTGAGAAAAATTGAGGGCGGGTCGTGTACGGGTTGGGAAATTTTGACACGAAAAAATTCGTGTCGTGTTCGTGTCGACCCGCAAATTTTCGTGTCACTTTTCGTGTCACTTTTCGTGTTAGTTTCGTGTCAGATTCGGGTCAAGTTCGTGTCAATTTCGTGTCAAATTTCGTGTCAATTTCGGGTCAATTTCGGGTCAATTTTTCGTGTCAATTTCGTGTCAATTTCGGGTCAATTTCGGATCAATTATTCGGGTCAACCCGAACATAACCCAATTCTAACACTTAAATGAGTTCAAAAATTTAAATGTTTAAAAAATAAAAATAAAAAACCCTAAGACTAAGAAGCAGCTAGCAGCCCCTTTGCCCTACCTTTACTTACCCTTTCTCAGTTTCTCGTTCTCCCCTCTAGCCATCGTCTACCACTACCATCTTGCCTCACGCGGCGCCCTCTGCTGGAGACCAACCGGCTTGCTGGAACTTCCAAATCTGCCTCTGCCGTCTCCCCTCTGCTCTGGTCGTCTACCAGCTCGCGCCTCCCGCGGTGACGCCGTCACCTCTCCAAGCCAGCGACCTGCCTCTACCTCTACCTCTGCTAATCGGAACTTTCGATTCAGGATCTGCGATCTCCCCATAAACGGGTATGTAATTTTTCAAACCAAAACGTTATTTTCTCTCACAATTTGAGCAACATCAGAGAAAGACAACAAACCTCTTGTAGCCATCGCCGGAGTTGTGACACGGAAGCTGGAGAGCCGATTCTCTGAAGCAACGGCGCAGCTCTTATAGAATCTGAAGTCCATTATCAAATTATCCACACAAAATTAGCTCTTATATTTTTATTCCATTATCATGTCATTGAACTTTTTAGAATCTGAAGTCCGTCTTTCACTTGTAGATTTCAAACCAAGAGTAAACCAGTTCACATCTGCTGGTTTTTAGATAATGGGTTTGCTGTTTTCTCATTGTTACTTGAGTTTGGTTGGTGCTTATATATGGTTATAATTTCTTCTGGTTTTTTCACTTCTTGGGTTTAGTTTCTTTTCCGTTCTTGTTTTTGGGCTTGAGGTGGTCACTGGATTCTATTCTCCTGTTCTTTTACTTTTCTAGAATTATCAGTATTTAAATTCAAACTCACTATTCCAACTCATTTAAAATGAGTTAATCTCCTTATTACATTACATTTTCACATACAGATATATATATGAAAAAAAAAATTCTTACATAAGTTTTGGATCCTTTTCAGTGTGATAACCACCAATATGAACACACTGTGGCTTGTGCTCTTGTTGGTTTTCTTATTTATTTTTTTTATTTAATTTACAGATGGACCACGTTGATCTTGAGTCGCAAAGTGAAAATATTGATTTAGAGAAAGCAAGTAATATGGATATTGACCTTGACGAAGATGTGATCGAACTTGAGGGTAATGATCCCAATCAACCATTAAAAAAGAAAAGGTTGAAGTCGAAAGTTTGGGAATTCTTCGACGTTCTTCCTCTAGGTCCAGATAAGAAGTTGAAGAGTGCTTGCAAGAAATGTGGACGCCATTATCTTGCCTCTAGCAAGTATGGGACAGGTAATATGTTAAAGCATATTAAAACTTGTCCAAGAATTGAAACTAGAGACATTGGTCAAATGCTCCTTACTCATGAATCAGGTTCGTTGTCTTTTGGCTCTGGTCAATTTAATTCTGAAAAATGGCGTGAATTGATAAGTACTTGCATCATTCTGCATGATTTGCCATTCCAATTTGTTGAGTACAAGGGCGTAAGGGCAATGCTCCAGTATTTATTGCCTAATGTGGAATTAGTGTCTAGAAATACTGTTAAAGCTGACACTCTGAAGTTGTATCAAAGGGAGAAAGTAAAAGTGAGAAATATGTTACAAGCATGTCCTGGTAGAATAAGTTTGACATCTGATTTATGGACTTCTTTGACTACTGATGGATATGTATGCTTGACTGCTCATTATGTTGATAAGAATTGGAAGTTGCATAAAAAGATACTTAATTTTTGCTTTATGCCACCTCCACACACTGGTATAGCACTATCTGAGAAGATCTTTTCTTTGTTGAGTGATTGGGGAATTGAGGAAAAGATTTTCAGTATCACTTTAGACAATGCTGCTTCTAATGATGTCTCCGTGGATTCATTACAACTTCAATTGAACTTGCGTGGTTTGTTGCCTTACAATGGTGAATTCTTTCATTTGAGATGTTGTGCACATATACTTAATCTAATTATGCAAAATGGTCTGAAAAGTATTGACAAGGCAGTTGGGAAAATTCGGGATAGCGTCAAATATGTTAAAGGGTCACAACAAAGAAAGCAAAAGTTTTTAGAATGTGTTAAGTTGGTCTCAATGGGTAGCACGAGAGGTTTGTCCCAAGACGTGATTACTCGGTGGAATTCAACTTACCTCATGCTTGAAAGTGCCATCTTTTACCAACGTGCTTTTCAGCACTTGGAGTTGAGTGATTCGAACTATAAGCATTGTCTTTCAACCGAGGAGTGGGAAAGAGTTCATAAAATTTGGAAATTTCTGAAAGGGTTTTACAAAGCAACACTTCTATTTTCTGGCACCAAATATCCCACAGCCAATTTGTACTTTCCAACAATTTCAGAAATATTGGTCAGAATTCAGTCCCATCCTCGGGATAGCACTTGTATTGGATCCTCGGTATAAGCTGGAGTTTGTTGCTTTCTGCTATGACAAAGCTTATGGGAAAAACTCTTCTGAGTTGTTCTCATTACGTACGAAGTTGGAAGCCCTTTTTGAAGAATACAAGTTGAAACTTGTTGAAGGTGCAAATGTCACTCCACCATCTAGTAAGCAAAAGGACAAAGGTAAAGCAGTGCAAATAATGGATGTGGATGAGTCTGATATTTTCAAGGTAATATTCCACCTCCTTTGTTTATTTATTTATTTTTACTAACTAGTGACTTTTATAAACTAATGCTTGTTGTTTGTTGTGTAGGAATTTGATGATGCCTCCTCTGATTCTTTTTCTGGTGCAAATAGCAAATCGGAGTTGGAACTTTTTTTGGATGAGCCTAGGATGAAAAGGAGTGATGATATAGACATCCTTTTCTATTGGAAGACAACTCAATGTCGCTACCCCATACTTGCTGCAATTGCTCGTGACATTTTGAGCATTCCTGCATCAACAGTTGCTTCAGAAGCTGCATTTAGTGTTGGTGGTCGTGTGCTTGACCAGTTTCGCAGCTCTCTTAAGCCTGACACTGTTGAGGCAATTATATGCTTAAGAGATTGGTTGTTTGGGAGTGAAGGTAAATTTTCTCAGGCTCTCTATTATTAATTAGCATTGTTAAATTAATCTCATAATCATAAATTCTTTTTCAATCTTTCTCGTGTAGTTGGAATCAAAACAGTTGATCAAGATATGAATGATGTCATTCAAAATGTTGTGAATCTCAACATTTATGAGGAGAAAACAATTGACCAAGATTCTAACTCTGGATGTGCCTGAGTTGTACTTATTTGTGTTTGGTTTGTGTTAATGTTGGCGCAACTATTTATTTAGTTATATTTATCTACTAGAACTCGATATTTTATTGGTGTTATGTTGTTTGAATTTAAACTTTTTTATGTTCGTATTTGGATTTGTGGACTTTATTAAGATGTTTGTAATAGGACTTTGCCTAATTATGATTGTGAACTTTGCACTTGAGTTGGAAGTTTAATTTTATGATCCTTAAAACTTATTATTTTGTCAATGGTATATTTTTGTTGAATGTAAATTATTATTCATCTAGGTTTCTTATGAATTTGGGATATAATTTGCTTTAAATTGAATTGCTTAAATTGAATCAAGTTCGTGTCGGGTCAAGTTCGTGTCGGGTCAAAGTCGTGTCGCGGGTCAAGTTCATGTCGCGTGTCAGTTTCGTGTCGCGGGTCAAGTTCGTGTCGCGGGTCAATTGGGAAATTTTGACACGAAAAAATTCGTGTCGTGTTCGTGTCGACCCGCAAATTTTCGTGTCACTTTTCGTGTCAATTTCGGGTCAAGTTCGTGTCAAATTTCGTGTCAATTTCGGGTCAAGGTCGTGTAGCGGGTCAGTTTCGTGTCGCGGGTCAGTTTCGTGTTGCGGGTCAAGTTCGTGTCGCGGGTCAAGTTCGTGTCGTGTTCGTGTCATCCCGTTACGAGTTCGTGTCGTGTTCGTGTCGTGTCGTCGTGTTCGTGTCACGGTCGTGTCGCGGGTTGTGGTAAAAAAAATTCGACACGACTCAAACACGACACGAGACACGAATTGACACCGAAAGAGTCTTTCCGATTGTAAATAAAATAAAAAAGAAAGAAAGAATTGATGGCCTAGCTTTTCTCACACGAAAGGGATTAACAACTTTCAGTATCATAACGAATAATAAGGTCAACCATTAATGGGTAGAATCTATTCTAACGGACAGTCTCAATGGTGCCATCGATGTATGCTTCAAGTCCAAGTCCTCAAACACCAGCAAGAATCAGCTGATTCGAAACAAGAAATTCTCATCGTTCAAGAGAATTCTACCAACTTGGTTTTGCTAAGATTTCACTTTTGAGAAACGACATTTCATCATAAAATTTCTTAAATAATTCAACAACATTTTATTTTTCTGTAACAAGAAATATGACATTGAAGACAAGCGATAACTCCTTTTTCGAGTCAAATTTTTAAATGCCGCTCTATGAGGAAAAATAATAGTATCGTAAATATCAAATGCAAAATAATATTCGAGTGAAACGATGAGTTACTTGTCTTAAAAGCAAAAAAGAGATTGACTAGAGACAACATACTTTCCTTCATTGGCAAATTAGAAAACTTTTTGGAGAAATTATTAACACGCATCCATAAACTTGGACATTGTATTTTTCTACTAGTAAATTGCATAGCATCCTACATGATTAAAAAAAAAAGTATAATACATATATATTTTGTACGTGCTAGCAGAAATTTTACTAGCTGAACATTAAAAACAACTTGTAATCAAGGAAAGCTTCCCTTCACGATGTTGATAGAGTTTGGCCCTTCAGTAGTTGACGGCTCCCGGGTGGTGTTCACGTACATATTTTTAAGTATAAAAGCAGGTTGTTTTGGGGAAGGAAGAGCTGAATCATTGCTCAACATGAGAACAACAGCCGACATCGTTGGTCGATCAGTTGCATGCTCTTGCACGCACAAAAGGCCAATTTGGATGCATCTCAAAGCTTCATTAACAAAGGATTCATCCAAAGACGAGTCAACTATTTTGGAGGCTTTGCCTTCTTTCCACAGGTCCCAAACCTGAAACAACTTATGCCATATCATGTCAGAAAAAATTAAACACATGAGGATTAGCAATAAGTGGTTTGTACTGGTACGAATTTCAAGGCTCACGTGTCCAATCAAATTTGAATCTGTCTTCTCATGGCGATAACCAGTGTTCTTTTTTCCAGAAATGATCTCGATCACCAAAACTCCAAAGCTATACACATCTGACTTTATTGAAAAAAGTCCTTCCATCGCATATTCTGGTGACATATAACCACTGTAGTAACAAAATATATGTTATGGGTTTTCATTAATTAGCCAATACAGCTTTTGCTGCATGTACGTAATACTTGTTATTAAGGAACAGCACTTTTGAGTTCAAGAGACACTTACTAGGTTCCAACCACATGATTAGTACTTGCTTCAATTTGGTCTCCTCCAAATATTCTAGCCAGACCAAAATCTGCAATTTTTGGATTCAGAGATGCATCTAGAAGGACATTGCTTGCTTTTAGATCTCTATGGATGATTCTCAACCTTGAATCGTGATGAAGATATAAGATCCCTCGAGCAATCCCACAAATTATGTCGAATCGTTTTCTCCAATCTAAAATTTTCTTTTTTATTTCATCTGATAAAAAAATAAAAAATCAAATTTGGTAGCTCATTAAGATTGAGATCTCATGATCGACGCAGATACAATGCAAAGCCCCTTATATATGGTGATTTGAAAAGTTAATGAGAATATAAGACTAACCAAAAATGAATGAGTCCAAGCTTTTGTTTGGTAAGTATTCATAGACTAATATCTGCTCTTTTTCTTGAAAGCAACAACCTATAATCCTAACAAGGTTTCTGTGCTGGAGTTTGGCAATCAGGTTGACTTCATTCTTGAACTCTTCAAATCCTTGTCCAGAGTACTTTGATAGTTGTTTCACTGCTATTTCGGTTCCATTAGGTAGCGTACCCTGCACTTCTAACCCAAATTAGACTTCTATATTTTCACCGATTCGCAAGAGGCTTAACATGAAATGCTCTTTATCAGTAACTGATACATTTATAGCTTAATTAGTCTTTGTGCTTCCCTAAGCATGCATAGACATTAAAAAAAAAATGTGCTTTACATTCAGAAGTTTTTCATTATACAATTTGAGACATTTTATGGAACGGATACCTTATATACGGAGCCAAAGCCACCCTGCCCAAGTTTATTATCGACTGAGAAATTGTTTGTGGCAGCAGTAATTGTCTCCAGATCAAAGAACGGTACATCTAAGTCATTTTCACCTTCATCGAGCTCTTTTTTATAAGAGTGGTCTTCCAAATAGGTTGCAGCTGTTGCAACATCAAAAAAAAAAAAAAAAAAAAAAATTCTGCTTTATGTTGATATGTTCAACGAACAGTCTTGTAGTTTCTATTAATGACAAATAAACGAATAAGCAAAATGTTTCAAAGTTAAATAGGCTATTGTTTAATTCGCCTGAAGTAGATGTAGACGTGTATGTTGATCCCGAAAAAGTAGAAAGTAAATTAAGAAAAGAAATTGTTTTACCACTTCTCTTCTTCTTTGCCAACCAACATGCGATGCAGAAGAACACTAGGACTACAGCAGAACACAGCGAAACTGCTAGCTTTCCCGTTTTGCTGATGGAACCATTAGATTTGTTTGCATATTCAGCTACATAGTTATGAGGCCAAAATGTTAGAATCTCTCATTCATGTCATAAAACCGAAAGATTAGCCGATTAGCTTCATCACATGTGAATGTTGAAAAATGCCTGAGGTATACTAAGATCGGAACAAGGATGAAATTGTAGATTTCGTTAGAGATATAGAGAATAACAAATATTAGCATAAAAATTTAATATTTCAAGGATTGTTGCTACCAGAGAGAAAAGGCCTATGCTTTTCGTGCTTTAAGAGGGAAGAATTACGAATTCGGCTTGGATCATGTACCATTTTCCTTCTACCATGTTTTTACCACAAGGTTTTTCTAGCATAAGGTTTTAACAAGGTGTCTCTAATTATTATTATTTTTAATTAAGAGAGCAGATCATTTTTCATCCCAATTGTTTTCGTCTACCTTTTGCGTAACTTTGTTTCTTAATTGTCTTTCTTATTTTCTTGTTTGTCAGCCTTGATTTTTAATCTCTTTATTTTCATTATTTCTTTTTTTAGTTTAATTATTATTATTTTCATTATTGTCAGCCTTAATTATTATTATTTTGATGTTTTTTTTCTTTTTTTTTAATTGAAACTAAAAACATATAAATAGTATAATGAACAAATTATATAATAATGATTAAAAAATTTCAAAATTCAGTAGTAACATTCTTCATTAGTCAAGATTATAGTTTAATATTCTAATAAAAAATAATAATATTATAGTTCAATATACTTGCGGTCCCAGGCCATACACCTAGGCCGAGACTGCATGTTATGTGCAAGCCAGATCGCGGGCACGGGACGTGGTTCATAATTACAGCTCTAATCCATTAGCTTTTGATGGGGAAAAGAAACCATACCTTTCGTATCGGTTGGTGGAGGCCCTGATGCTGTTTGGTTGTAGAAGGGGTACAATTCGTACCTAATGTTGCAGCTGGGAAACAGAGCTCTTCCCCCTAGCCTCCCATTACAGCAAATCGGAAAACGCCATGTGGCACGCGTGAGACATGCGTCACAGTCCTCGCCAGATAAGTCTGGCGTGCACTGTGCCAAGATGTACAGCGTCTGGAACGTGGTGAAGTTGGCCTCTCTCGTTGCGAACTTCTTTTCGCCAGGCCCGCCTCTCCCGGCCTTAGTTGCTGTCTCCTTCATGGTGACGCTCAACACCTGGATAAACTTGTCCAGATCGTTGACGCTTGCTGTGTTTAGAAGAGCTACTCTTGGGCGTTCCGAAACGGTGCCGAAGAAGTTGCTGTTGGAGTAGCGCAGTTGGCACTGGTCATACCATAACATGGCCTCTTTCTCCACAGGGCACAGCTTGACGACGTCCATGGTTGCGAACGTGACGCAGTCCCTGCAGGCGGTGGCATTGACATCCCCACGGCAGAGGAAGAGGCCATAGATGCCACCGGCGGAGGTGTTGTGAAATTCACGGTATGTCGCGTTCGAGGAAAGGGAAGACAGGACGATATTGAGATTGGATTGGTAGGGACTGTTGGGGGCAAAAGTGGTAGTGTTTGTGCAGTTATGGTAGATGTAAGTTGGGTTAAGAATGGCTCCAACGTTAATTAGGCCGACCGAGATAAACAGAGACAGAAACAGAAAGATTCTGGTGGGAGTGGTCTCGTTGTTGGAAAGCATATTTTCTTTTTAATTGTATGATCAAGCCCTTTCTCTCTTGGGAGATCACAAAATGGTACAATGTTTTCATAAGACTAAAGCGATAAAACGGAACGGGGAATTGGGTGGTGGGGGAAGACTCGATGTCTTGCCGCCCAGGGCAAAAGTCAAGTCAACCAAATGTAGTACAGAGGAGGTCCCACCTAGGAGTATCAAAAGAAAAGGAACACGATATTTATCTCGATCAAGATTAAATTCAGAAAAATAATAAAGAGCATTAATGATATTCAACGTCACATATTAATTAAATGTGTGTCTTTATACCTTGGGGCTCACATATGGGATTTTTTTTATTAATTGTGCTGTTGAATATTACTTAAGTTTCAAAGCATTTTTCATTCGAGAAATGTGCAGCTGATTAGTCCCGCTTCCCACCAACTTCTACCAAATTGCTTGGGTGGACCCATCACGAAGAGCCACGTTATCCGGGGATTAAACATGAGGATGACAAATTACATTGATCGGAAGAAAAATAAACGAGAGAAGAAAAACTAGGAGAGAAGAAAAGTCCGCAACTGATGACCTAGATTGGGATATTGCCTTGGGTTATTGTTTAACGTTAACGGAGTCTGATCAGAATCAAGGGGAAGGCACTTTGCATAGCATGGGCTCGTCGCTCATGTGACACATTGATGCATGAAGCGTTGATCGTGCACTTAGTATAGTAGATATATGTATATTTATGATATGGATTTCAGTAATATGTGTGTGTGTGTGTGTGTGTGTGTGTGTGTGTGTGTGAACTAGTAATATATTTCTTTTACCGGCCGGTTTATGAGTCTTTAAATATGGGTACTCGTCATGATTTCTATTTTGATATTGATTTGGTCATATGGCATATGCATTCAAAAATGTACTCGTTTGTAGCTTGAAATCTAATATACTTGACGAGACTCTTATTTAAGATTCCAAGCATATTCTTGACGAGTTTATGATGGCTTGGAAGATAGGACGGGGAAATTATGAGACATTTTTAGGAAATGTGAAAGGGGTATCATCATGCGGCACGCATAAGTAAATTCATGGTCGCGTTCAACAGCCGGCTAAACCGATCCTGATCCCGCTGCGTCATGTTCTCCGTGTTCAGGAGCGACACTCTCGGGAGCTCGTCGACGGTGCCGAAGAAGGAGCGGTTGGAGTAGCGCAGCTGGCACTCGTCGTACCATAACATGGCCTGCTTCTCCACGGGGCAGCGCTTGACGACGTCCCTGGTGGCGAACGTGACGCATTCCTGCAGGCGGTGGCGTTGACGTCTCCGCGGCAGATGAAGAGGCCGTAGACGCCCCCCGAGGAGGCGTTGTGGAATTCGCGCGACGCCTCGGCGGAGGAGGAGAGGGAGGAGAGGACGGTGTTGAGATTGGATTGGTAGAGGCTGTTGGGGACAAAAGTTGAAGTGTTTGTGCAGTTGTGGTAGAGGTAAGTTGGGTTGAGAATGGCTCCGACGTTAATTAGGCCGACTGAGATAAGCAGAGAGATCAGGAACAGAAAGGTGGTTCCGGTTAGAATGCATATTTTCCATAAGATTTTTTAATTTTTTAATTTTTTTTGGGGTAGTGAAAAGCTCAAATTGATGATGATAATATGGGTGATTAATATAACAAGGGAAGGGGATGTGAGTGGGAGAAAGTACGGATATGAAAGAGTTGCTTACTTGCCACCAAGAAATTGAAGGACCTAGTTGACCAGACATCAAATGAAATTAAATAGTGTACATGGGAAAACCAGATTTTCTTCCTCTGGTGGGCCCAACCATAGTAAATAAAATTAAGAGTAAAGCTATGGGCACATGTCTTGCATAATATGAGGTAATTCACTATATTATTTGTTATTCGAGGTGGAATCTATTTTATTAATAAAAAAACAAAATCATTCATGTTATATGGTGAAGGGTACCAGAAGTCTCTTAGTTTTATTCTAAAATTAAATATAATAATTTAGTTGATCCATTATTATGGAGTTTAAGTGAGCGTTTGGTTTATTTATTAGAGATAAAAAAATTTTAAGTGAGTTGGTTGATTTTTCAGAAACAAGTTATAAATTTTGTTTGTTTTTTAGAAAGAAAAATAAAATAAAAACTGAGATGAGAAAGTATAGTTTAGTTTGAGTTAAACTTAAATGTCAAATAACACCTAAAGTCTCATTAGTGGAAGTACATAAAATTTAATAAGTTTGTTATTTTAAGTCTAAATGAGATTTTTTTTTTTTTCCAAATAGCATAAAGTTTGAATAACGAAATAAGATACATATTGATATATTTTTTTCTGAACACATTTTAAATTTTTACATTTTCTTACTCCAAACAAAAAAATTTTTTCAACTAAATACATATTTTTAAAACTTTTCTCAAGATGAACCATCCTAATCAAAGATTAGTCAAGTTTGTTGAAGAAATAAAATATATATAAATAAGAGAGAAGGAAAGAGGTGGGGAGTGGAACAGTGAGATGACTATGACAGTCCACTAAGAAATTAAAAGGCAAATTAATCCGATGAATGCTAGCTGGGATAAAATTGAATTCTACCAATAAAGATATAAAGGAATCTATTGCCAATTTTCTGTTTTTATTTTCTTATATATTCTTTAATTTAATTATATTATTATGAGATTACAAAATAAAATTAGTGTCAAGGATAAAGAAAAATAATTATATTGTTACAAAACCACTCATGTATAAAATTATTTTTTAAAGAAAAAGTATTTATTAAAAAGATTATTTTGTTCAATTATGGATCCTAATAATTAAAATCCTACATAATCGACCCTCGTAGTTGGATCGTCCACTTTCTTAGAGAATCGGAGACAGATTATTAAAGGGTATTTTAAAGATTTCATATTTGTAATTTTAATTTTCCTAATATTTTAAAGAAATATATTATATCTTATATATCTTAATATCAAAAGGAAGTTCTATAAGGTTTAAACATGATTATGATGTTATCTTGATTCAAGCAAATTTGGTATCATGACATGTTATTCGAATAGAATTGTAAATAATTGTAAACATGTTAATATTTAGGTTTGTTGATCTCTTCCCAACCTATTACCATAAATAAGAAATTGTATAAAGTTTGTGAAAGTTTAGGAAAATATATTTTCTCAACTTTTATGTGTTATTTTTTTTATAAGATAATTATAATATATTAGTTGCTAATTGCTCTATCTCACGATCTATTAAAAAAAAAGATAATTATAGCATGTTCTAAAAGATATTAAACGATAGAAATAAAAAATTTTGAAATTTTCAAACTACAATTTCTACTTAAATTTCTGATATTTCCTCTATATTTCCCAATATTTTATAAAAATTACACTATATTTTATCTATACCGAAATTTTTGCCGATATTTCCCTGATATTTTGACGGAAAAGATATTATACTTAAAAGATATTTCGGTATCCTTCAAATATAGAAATTTTCCTGATATTTTGACAAAAAAGATATTATACCTAAAAGAAATTTTGGTACCCTTCAAACACAGAAATTTCCATGGACATTTTGAAAATATCGCGGATATTTATGATGACGGTGACATGAGAGATAAAAGAGGGAGAGAGAGTGAATGAGAAAAGAAAGAAAGTGAGAGGAAGAGATAGATAAGAGGGAAAGTAAAATTTTAAAGTCAGAACATACTTTAAAAAAGAAAAATTAAAATATGCTATAATTTATCAGGAAACCTGCCATAAACTTCATTACCATTCATACAATATATTATTTCCTACCATTTTCCAAAATCTTTTCGACTTCATTTAGTGAAATTGGGCGCAAAAAGCCAATTTCCACCTTGGTTGTCTTTTTCATGAAAGGCTTGTTCTACTTGAATTATAGTGAGAGTGAGTAGGCCCGTTGGGTTCCTTTCTTATACGTGAAGTCCTATTTGAATTCTCAGGAAAAACTTTTGAGCCGTATCGAAAGACTCGATCGCATTTCGCGGGTTTAATGTGTTATTAAAATTGAGGTTTCAGTCCCTAATAAATTTGTGGACAGTTTTTAGAAAAACACTTAAAACTTCATCTTTGAGTCAAGATCTCGAAAAGCCATGTTCTGAAAGTTGTTCCAACACCCGTGCCCACACTTCTTCTGTTGGGCTCGAGGCCCTTATGGGCCTCTAAGTTGCCCAAAACGGCCCTGCAATCCGGACGGAAAATCTGTCCAGTTTTGTCCCTTAATCCGCAAGGCTACCCAAGGTCTCACGTTGTATTACTTAGCTTGTTTAGTGCTAGTTGAGTTTGCTTAAGTCCGTTAATCCATCAGTAAGTCTAGTATTGAGTCAAAGTAAGTGTTTTTAGCCATATTACACATTACTTAAACCAAAAACACAATCTTTCATAATCTGATCCATTAAAAATACCATCTTGACAACATCAACATTTCAAGCACATAAAAACCTTAACTTGCACCATATGAGCATAAATTCTTAGACATAATCCATATATGAAACATGATCACACATATTCCTAATTATTTTCATCTTGAGAAAGAATTTTTCTTTACCTTAAATGCTTAAACTACTATGGTTCCTGGATAGTGCCACTCCCTCTAAGCCCCTATTAGCTTGCTAATCCTTTGAATCATAGCAAACAAGAGAAAAATTTTAAGTCTCTCAAACCACCTATAAAAACCAATAGGAAGAAAACACAAGATTTTTACAAAAAATCTTGCTCTAGGATGATGGCTAACCTCTTGTGTTGCCTCCCAATAAGTGCTTGATTTATAGTCGTCGGCTTGACTATGAAAAATGGCTCGTCAAAGAGTGGCTTTCACCCGTAGTATGTGTCATACAACACTACATAAGGGTCTTGATTGCTGATGCCTTCAAGCTTCGCAAGATATGAAATAAATCGGCACGTGTGCTCAACATGATTTGGCTTCATTGTAAAATAACACAATACATAATTGTACCTTTTTTTTTTTTAATTTAAAGGTGGGAGGATTTGAACTTTGTATCTTTTGATGGAGTAAAGTATGATATTATTATTAGACAATATATACAACCACAATTATACACCTTTTAAATGAAAAGTAATCTCTCTCTCTTTTTTTTTTTTTTTTTAATATTACTGGCATGTCCCCACTAAAAAGTAAGGATAATTCTAAATTCTACTTATTATCCTGTCAAAATGATATTGCAAGTAGAAACAGAGTCTTTGTCTCATTAACGCCACTAATTTTCTCTTTTCCTAATCGATCTAAGCAAAGGCGCAATACAAGGGATTCATATGAGACGAACTAATTTTATTCTTTTATAACATCTTGCCTCACTCATCTCAGATGAGTCATCTGGGGAGAAAATCAGAAACTGTCATCCCGTTGACAGAAGAACTACTAAGAGCTATTATTTCCTGGTGGCTTGTATGCCTGTTGGCAATAAAGGCAGGTCGTTCAGGTTGAGAAAGACTCAGAGCTTCACTTTTCAGCATTAGAACAACTGATGACATGGTAGGCCTTAATATTGCATCTTCTTGAACACACAATAACCCGATTTGGATGTATCTCAAAAACTTGTTTGGATCATGACATGAATCTTTCAAACATGAAACAACCAAGTCCAAGGCTTTCCCTTCGTTCCATAACTGCCAAGCCTGGATGATCACCGTATAAAAAATATATTAGGACGTTAAATAACTGAACAGAAAAACCAAATTGTGACGGTCATTTTTTGTTTAAGCCACTAAACCTTACATATGCAACGAGGCTAATTGCACAATCCGTTATGTGAAAGCTTGTGTTCCTCCTTCCACTTAGAATCTCAAGCAAGAGCACCCCAAAACTGAAAACATCTGACTTTGTGGAATATAAACCTCCCATAGCATATTCTGGGACCATGTAACCACTTTTCTCATGAACGGAAAAACATGTGATTAGACGAATGTAAATATTAGAAAATGAATTGAAATTATTTTGAAGTATTATCGAGGGAGTTTGAAAGTCGAAACTTACTAAGTTCCAACAATTCTTCTGGTGTTTCCTTGAGTTTGGTCTACTCCAAACATCTTGGCCATGCCGAAGTCAGATACTTTTGGATTCATTTTCTTATCTAATAAGATGTTGCTTGCTTTGAGATCACGGTGTATAATTTTTAGTCGAGAATCCTCGTGCAAATATAGAACTCCTCGAGCAATTCCTTCGATTATGTTGCATCTTGTTGGCCAATTCAATTGACCTTGTTTCTCTGAGTCTGCACATTAGGCAGAGAGTAATTATGTTAGATGCAATTGAAAAGATAAACATTGTTGTTCTCCTCAAATTCATCAAGAGCGTATTTGTATATGCACAAACCAAATAGAAAATAATCTAGGCTTTTGTTGGGCACGTATTCATAGACAAGTATCCTTTCATCTCCGTCCAAGCAAAATCCCAAAAGCCTTACGAGATTTCTGTGTTGAAGCTTGGCCACCAACACCACCTCATTCTTAAACTCCGAGGGACCTTGACCGGAGCTCTTGGATAACCTCTTGACAGCTATTTCTCGTCCATTTGGAAGCGTTCCCTGAAAATCCATACATTTGTAATCATCACATATATCATTTCTTTTTTGCTTTTTCCATCCATGAAAGGGATCAACATATCTATTTGTACCTTATAAACTTCACCAAATCCGCCTTTACCAAGCATGTTGTAATCAGCAAACTTGTCTGTGGCATTTTCAATACTCTTAAAATCGAACTGCAAGGATTCCATCCTTGTCAAGTCATTTGCAGCTGCAATTCAAGCGAAAAGTGAGTTTTGGGAGTAGAATAGTTCTGATCAGCATTACTACTGTCAACAAAAGGAAAAAAAAAAAAAAAAATCCTTAAAATAATTACAAACTATTTATTTATTTTTTAGAGTTTTTACCAGATTCTCGAGTAATTAGAGCATTATATTTCTTTCTCGCTCTCCTGCGAATGAAAAGGCAGCCCATGACAACTAGCAAGGCAGTGACAACAACTGGAACCGCAGTAGCAACAATCACTATTAACAATTTTTGGGTCTTTCCTGCATCAAGAAATAGCTAGAATCTACATATGCTTTCCACGCTTAAGGAAAAGGTAAATTTTAGATATCTTTTTAAAAGGCGAAAAACAGAGAAAGAAAGAAAGGAGCGACAATTATGAAATACTTTAGTTTATAATACACTTGAAAGTCACAGTAGTGTCTTCGGAGATCATCATAACAAGTGTTCAAGTAATCCGTGCACAATGCTTAGAATTCAAATAACAATTTTCGTCCCTCGAATTTCAATTTTTCAGCAGAGGAATCTACACAAAGTTTGGAAAATTAAGGGGGTGTTTGGCATTAATACTGATCAACTCAAATTAAACTGTATTTTTTTATCATGTTTTTTTATCTTTTTTCTGAAAATTTTTTTTATCTTTTCTGAAAAAGTCAACAAAAATTACTATTCAAATTTAAAAATTTCAACTCAACTCAAACTCAACTTATTCACCAAACATCCCACGATACTTATCCTATGTTTTTAACACATTTTGTTGTTAAAACAAATGCAAGTAATTTTGTGAATAGTACGACGATGACGATAGTATACAGTAATTGTGATTATAGCAGGCATTTTCGGACAGGAATTTCAAAAAAAAAAAAAAATTTCAGACGGGAGACATAGTTTGTTAAGGCAAAGGCAATGTAACAACTCCTATGTGCAGATTCCTTGACCAAAGAGAGAGAGAGAAAAAAAAAAGTTACAGTTGTCTTCGTACATCATGATAATGACTCGTTTAGAACTCCCAAACCTTTTAGCAGGTTGGTGATTACTGGCTTTCCGAATTTTTTCTGTTTATTAAATTCTGTCCAAAACACTTAAAAATGTGACAAGGGGACCAAAAGTCGTAATTGGCATAAAAAATTTAATAGAATATGTCAAGTACCATTCTGGACAAAAAAAGAAAAGTTTAAAAAAATATATGTGCAAAACATTAAAAAATAGTCAACATTAAAAAAAATAAAAATAAAAAACTATTTTTAAGAAAACAAGAAGAGTTTTAAATATGTTTATTTATTTGGGCTATTTTAGTCTTTTTGAAGTAAATTAAAGTCAGTGATAAAAAACAATCTACATTGTTTCTCAAAAATTTTAGTCCTTTCACAACATTTTTAAGAGTTTGGGAAGCCTTTGATATTTAAAAAAAAAAAAAAAAAAGCAAAAAACAAAAGTTCAGAAATCACCAGTAATTTATTAAAGTAATTTATTGAAGAACTCGGGGACCAAATAATAATTTACCGTAAATATATTTGAGCACTTGGACCTTAATTTTGAATCCCTATGGGACAAAAAACAGACAAGAAATGGGTAGTCAAATTAGTGATCATAAGTTCATAAACCCAGTCAACAATGAATATCATCCTGTTAATATTATATTCTAGTGCTCAAGATCGACTGGCCTTATATAAATTTATCGGTTTGAAAAGTCATCTTAGACTGGAAAGAAAGATAACTCATTATCATCGTCTTCCCCGTCATAACACAAAAACATAATAATTTTTGACCGACCATCTCTTTCATTTCATTTATTTAATATAGAAAGATTTAAGGTCCATTTGAGGAACATTTAATGACGAAATTTTTAAGATTATATTTAAAATATATGATGTGATATAAAAAATAATCTAAAAATTTAAGTATATTAAAAAAATATGTTAAAAAATTATTTTATTTATCTTGTTATTTTAAATATTTTAATATAATAATCATCTTATTATAATTTAAAAAGAAAAATTTATAAATTTTTAAAATTTTGAGTTTATTTTAGACTTTAAAAATATAAATAATAAAAGATAGTTCTGAACGGAAAAGAAAATAAATAAATAAATTGAGAGGACTTTTCCACTGACCCCTAGCGGGCCCTAATTTCGTACCTAACTAGGAGGACTTTTCCAACTCCGTAATGAAATTGTGATACCTGGAGGAGGCGGCGGTGGTGGAAGAGGAGGAGGAGGACTCTGGAACGCCGATTCGTTGAAAAACAATTCTGAATCATACATGATATAACAGCTCGGCAGAAGAAGCCTAGCGCTCCGTTGCCCGTTGCAGCATGTCGAAATCGCCGCTATGGCTGATCGGAAACACTTACTACAATCAGCCACAGACAAGTCCGGCGTGCACTGCGCCAATCCGTACACGGTCTCTGACCCGGTGAAGTTCTGTTTACTCGCAGCAAACTTCTTGCTCTGCTTATGAGCATTTGCAGCGTCAATGGCTAATGTGTTAACCATGCTGCCCAGCAGCAGCTCGAACTGGTCGTTATCCGTAACAGTGCTGTTGCTATCATTTCTCAAGCCGGGCAAGTACTTCCCTTCCGTCGTATCTAAGATTGCAAATATAGGTTGGCTGGAGTAGCGCAACAAACACTCCTCATACCATATTACCGCCTCTTTCCCATCCGGGCATCGTCTTTGGATCTCCTTCGACGCGTTGACGACGCAGTCTTGGCAGATGGGACTGGTGACATCTCCGCGGCAGAGAAATAGGCCAAACACTAGGTTATTGGTAAGTTCGCCGCCGGCGGTGGCATAGTAGAAGTCGTTGTCGCCGGAGGGGTTGGAGGAAAGTTTAGAGAGGAGAGCGTTACGATTGGATGCGTAGGTACTGTTAGGTGTGATAGTTGTGGAATTTTTACAGTCGTCGGAGAGATAAGTTGGTGTTGTTGCTGCTTCACTGGCATGGAGGGTTACTAAGGCGCTAAGCACAACTAGGCGCAGAAATATTGAACAAAATTTGAAAGAAAACGTTTTCATCTTCATTTCTTTTCGCCTCATAAGATCCGGCTTCAGTTCCATAAATTTTATTTCTGTTACAACTTTTCTTTGAACAATTTTTCCACCCGATAATATTCTGACGAAGTCAATCACTCAGTTACGCGGTTTTATTTTGAATCCCATACGTTGCAAGTCAACTGAAGTAACTTGGTCGAAGAGTTTTTTGTGATTTTATATCCAGCATCCAGGACCCAATGAATACTTCTGAGTTTTGCTTACAAAGAACAGTAGTAAATTATATCAAAAAGTTAAAATAAAAAAATAAAAGACGAGACGATACTGGAGGAATGGAGTGGTCTCAAAGTGTCAACAATGGAACTTTTAACTCCAGAGTTTATTTATTTTTTAACTATGTATATTTTAATTTATTGGGGCTAAGTACTTGAAGATACACTAGAAGCAGTAAGACCAGACACCGAGGGGTTCGACATTGAAGACTGATTGATTGGTATTACTCTAGGCACACAAAATGCAGGTTGACTTGGTTGGGGCAGAGAAACCAGTCCGCTCTCCAACAGAACTACCACGGACGACATGGTGGGCCTGTCCGCCGGATCTTCTTGCACACACAAAAGCCCGATATGCATACACCTTATGACCTCCCCAACCGGGCATGTTTCCGTCATCAAAGTGTCCACAAATTCCAGCTCTTTTCCTTCCTTCCACAATTGCCATGCCTGTGACCATCATATTGATTACATTCTCAATCTATATATGTGGCTTCACAGCTTAATCATAGTAAATAAACCCGATTTGTGTTAATATAGAGATTAGAACATACATATCTGATGAGTGTCAGAGAATTTTCTACAAAGAAAGAGCTGCCATTCCTCTTTCCGCTAATGATTTCGAGTAATATTATGCCAAAGCTGAAAACGTCTGATTTTGTGGAGAATACTCCCTCCATTGCATATTCTGGAGCCATGTATCCGCTATTTTACATACAAATTACCATAGTTTCTTTACTTTGAAGGAACAATATATGAATGAAAAAATAGATGAGAAAAATCTTTAAAAAAAGAAAAAAAAAAAAAAAGAAAGAAAAAAGAAATAGTTCTTAGAAAGAGGTCTCACTATGTTCCTACAACTTTTCTGGTGTTTGCTGTATTCTGGTCTTCACAGAAAATTCTAGCCAAACCGAAGTCTGATATCTTCGCAACCATCTCGTTGTCTAACAACACGTTACTTGGTTTTAAATCCCTATGAACTACCTTTAGTCTTGAGTCTTCGTGAAGATAAAGAAGCCCTCTAGCAATCCCATTGATAATGTTACACCGCTTCTTCCAATCAAGTAGTGAACGCTTTTCTGAATCTGAAACCAATAAACAATTACAAATAAATAAATTTCAAGGCCTTAGGAGTGACCTGTTAATAATTTAGCAAAATATGCAGGCATAAACTAGTGGAGGAAACAAACCAAAAATAAAGCTATCAAGGCTTTTGTTAGGCATGAACTCGTATACGAGCAGCTTCTCCTCTCCCTCCATGGCACAGCCCAGGAGCCGAACCAAGTTTCGGTGTTGAAGCTTTGCAATTAGTATGAGCTCATTCTTGAACTCCCCCAAGCCTTGCCATGACTTCCCTGACAGTCTTTTAACGGCCACTTCTTTCCCGCTTGCTAGAACACCCTGCACGGATTTCACATTAGTTTTGATATCCCACACGTCACTTGAGCTACACATAAAGCAGGGGAAGATGGTACAATTACCTTGTAAACGGAGCCAAAACCGCCTTGTCCAAGTTTATTTGAGTTTGAAAAATGATCTGTCGCAGCGCTTATCGTGGCCAAATCAATGAGTGGTAGTTCCTCAGTGTTAACCAACTCATCATCTTTGCTTGTCGTTGTCACCGCTCTGGGGCTTGGCAAACAGTGCAGTAATGCACTCTGGCTCTTTACCTCATCTGCCAAAAACATATATATGTCAGTTAAATGTTAAATCAGAGACAAATTTGAATGGACTTTTCGTTAATCTCACCTTGTGTCAATCCCTTTCTTCGGAGAAGATAAACAGCACATGAAGAAATCAGAATCACCAACACTGAAGATGCACAAGAAGCAACCACCACAACCTTCCATTTCTTCGATTTGTGTCCTGCTTTCAAGGAACACAAGCACCTCTGTTCCAATTAGCTATAAAAGTGGTTCTAAAATTTTCATTGTTCCTCCTAAATAGATTCCAGTTTAATTCGTAATCACTTAATCTACCAGCCTACCGTGTTCTTATTTGTCAATAACTCTAGCCAATTAAATTTGAACATCGTTTTTATTTATTTATTTATTTTATTTAAAGAAACACGTAGGGTCTAGCACCGACATTAAAATAAGGTTCAAGCTGATATTTTCTTTGAAAAGTATTTTGCAAAAAATAAATATTAGAACTTAACTATCAGTCATGACAATACAGAGTAGAAAGACATGTTAGTGTAAAACTCTTCAATGCCCTTACCTTTGTACGTGTTATAGAAACGGAAGAGTTCAAACCGCACATCACAATTCCTGCTGACCACAAAACCTCCTTCTTTAGAAAAACAGCACCCATTGAGATCTCCCAAAGCCATACTCAAACAACTTTTGCAAGTTTTCCATCCGATATCTCTGGTGCACTGAACAAGCCCGTATATTTTCCCCTTCATATAACGAATCTCGCCGGTTGCAAACATATCAACTGAACTATTATAAGCCTCAGGCATGAGTTCATAAAATAATTCCGTCAGTTTTGTTCCAAATTCCTCAGGCTTCGCCACAAGTCCCCTAGTATAGTCCGGGCCTGGTTGTTTTCCAGAATAACTCAGCACGTTGTGGAACTCCCGGGAAGAGTAGTAAATCTGACAGCGCTCAAACCATATGCTTCCTTCATCTTTCTTACACTCCTTGATGATCTCTTGGCTTGCATTCTCGAGGCATCTACGACAGTCAGCGTCATTGACATCCCCTCTGCAGAGAGCCTGCCCCTGGACCTGCTCAGAACCAACTCCCTCGGAGGCGTAGAAGTAGCCTTTATTTTCCGGAGCACTAGAAGTTAACTTGTTAAGAAGGCTCTTGAGGTTTCGTTCAAACGGGGTGTTTGATATCAACCTGTTGGTCTCTCTGGATTCGCAATATGTAGAGAGAGGATTTGGAGTAACAGGAGTGTTTGAACTAACAGGAATGAGCAAGGAGAGGATCACCAGAATCAAACATCGCATAAAATTTTCTGAAATCGCTTCTCTGTCCATCATCTTTATTGGGAAAGTAGCTTTCGGATTGCAGCTAAAACTCAGTAAGTAGAAAAGGCACTAAAATATATATCCAAACAAATGATGAATCAGATTCCTAATTGCAGCCTTAAAAGACATTTTTTACTTTAAAAAACAAATAATTAATTAATTAACTGAAAACAAAGGGTGTGCCCACAAAGGTTTTCACTGTTTTGACCACAAAAAAGATGATTCCCATGGGCCAGGCAGCTTTTTTGATGACCCCTGATGATTAAAGCATTTTCATAGCTTTTGGTCTTCTTTCAGATAACCGAAAGTCGTAAGCACTTCAGCGAAGAAAAAAGAAAGAAAAGAAAAGAAAAGGCATTGTGGTAAAGTTTTTTTTAGTCAGTCAAGGAAACAAAATGTAGTAATAAATTATTAGTTGCGATAAACACAGGAAAATAGCCAGAAAAAAAAAAATTATAACATAAGCTTTATCCTCTGGCGGCAATTTGCTCTGTCCACACCCGTTCACAAACAAAATTCTTTTGGAAAGAAAAAGATAGATGAAATTCTCCGGAAAAGGAAAGGAATTTGCTTTGGAAAAACAATGGTATGACTAATTAACCATGAATTGATAAGTTTCTCCATTAAACAAAAGGCAACCTTCAGTCCCATGTGTTACAAATGGGTTTGAATTTGATGCAAAGTGATACTTTCATTTCATTTCAGAAGTCAATAATACAATGTACCTGTAAGAACCAACAGACACGTTACGGGGCAATGCCCGATAAACTCAATTTAAATTCACAGTCAACATGTAAATAAAATAAAGAAAAAGATATGAGTGACGACTCACATGCTCACTTGGTATGATATTGTATGTTTTAAGTCTAAGCTTACATGGATTTGCTCATAGGTTTTACGTATTGTGGGATTGTGTCCTAATAAGCATCGATTATAACAACCTTTCATAGGGGATGTGAACTTTTACAACTTGTCCTTTCTCGACTTTTTTTTTTTTCTAGAGTGATATATGATTGGCACAATATAGTTTTTTTAACATCGCCGTATCCCGAAAGGGAAAAGATTTTAAGGGTGCTTAACATACCAGTAGAAATAGGAAATACTTTTGTCAACTTCAAATTATGGTTACAAAAACATACGAGATTGTGAGTTTTTTTTTAGGAACGCCACCATGGCAAAGACCCTGCGGATTACTTTGGTTTGGCTTCGAACACACACTCGAAGCCAACCGGCTTGTGTTGGTCCAACTAACCTATTTCAACCTGTCTAATCTGCCTTTAGGTGCACCAACTTACTCTAGTTGAGAGCTGATCTTGCTGAAGCCTCTTAATGCTGCAAAACTCCTTGATCGCCAGTTCAGTTCACATGAAAATGCGAATTAGGTCTTGTAATTAAGATCCTTGAATAATGGAAGGGGCCCAAGTGAATCTAGTACGATCACGTTCGATCCATAGCTGGTTTTAGTTTACATTTCTTTTTCGAACTTATAAACTTTGGGGGTGTTTGTTACATTATTCATTGTTGTCTAGTCAATTAGGTCCAATTTCTGGGTACCAAGTAGCAAGAATTGCAACTTAAAACTTATGCAATACTCGTCGATGAATTGAAAATTTGTGAATTTCTGTTTCGACCCTTATAATGTGTTTTCATTACTAATAATGCTAATTGATTTTCTTTGGTAACTATAATTTCGATCATTCTTTTGTCTCCTTGTTAAAGCTAAAATGGACAATTTAGAACATTGATGAAGTTGAAACAATCAAAACCGCATAACAGATACATTTCACGTGTAGAACTTCTAAAATATTAAACCTACATCAAAAGTGAAAGGAATTGGGATGGGTTTCAGGTACATTCATCGTCACTCGAACTGATTTGAAACACTCGAAACAGTTACACTGTTGATTGATAAAATATTGACATTAATCTCGTCATAATTATGATCGGATGTTCCCCAAGAGAAAGCGGGTCGTTCAGGTTGTCGAAGAGTTTCACTTCCACCGTTCAACATCACCACTACAGATGACATTGTTGGTCTCTCATGTGCATATTCCTGGACACACAACAATCCGATGTAAACACATTTCACAAATTCATCAGGACAACACGAATCTGCCAATAACGGATCCATTAACTCCAATGCTTTTCCATCGTTCCAAAGCCGCCATGCCTGCAAAATTATAAACTGGTAAGCACAAATGCCACTCTGAGAACTAACGGAAATGTGAGCGAGGATTGGTAAACTTACATACGCTATGAGGCTTGGAGCACGTTTAGATTGTTGGAAACCAGCACTCCTTTTTCCAGTAATGATCTCGAGCAGGAGAACTCCAAAGCTAAAGACATCGGATTTAACAGAGTAGTGACCCTCCATAGCGTACTCTGGAGCCATATAACCGCTATGCAATTGAAAGGGCAAATATTTTCTTAGTAGAAAGAGAGAGAGGAAAAAAAAAAAAAAAAGGTTTACAGCGGGCTTGTTTTCTTCATCTTAGTTTGCATAGGAAGTAGTGTAGTGCACTTACTAGGTTCCGACAAGTCTACAAGTACTAGCTTCGCCTTCAGTTCCCACAAAGATCCTTGCCATTCCGAAGTCTGAGATCTTTGGATTCATGTGACTATCTAACAATACATTACTAGCTTTTAGGTCCCTGTGAATGATCCGCAGTCTTGAATCCTCATGAAGATAAAGCATACCCTTCGCGATTCCACTTATAATATTAAGGCGACTGCTCCAATCAAGTTGTGCACGTTTTGCTTCATCTAAAAAAGAAAAGAAAATTTGAGGTTTGAAATTTGTAACTCAAGGCCCAGAAGCTTATAACAAGTATGTAAGGAAACCAACCGAAAAGGAGGACATCAAGACTGCCATTGGGCATGTGTTCGTATACTAGAAGCTTCTCCTCTCCGTTTACGCAGAAACCCAAAAGTCTCACGAGATTTTTGTGCTGAAGTTTCAAAATAAGTAGAACTTCATTGGTGAATTCCTCTGACCCTTGTTCCGAACAGCTCGAAAGCCTCTTGACTGCAATTTCTCTTCCATCGCGCAGCATACCCTGGATGAAACGTGTTTATTAGATCATTTCACATGACAGTTTGTGACGCGTTTGTGTTAATTTAGACTATTGGTGGAATCTTTTAAGGTCGTTGCCAGAAAGCAGAGCAATTTTTACCTTGTAGACAGGGCCAAAACCACCTTGCCCGAGCTTATTTGACTCGGAGAAGTTGTTAGTAGCTTCACTAATGGAGGCTAGATCAATATATGGCAATTCCCCAGTTTTCTGGTCTTCGTTTTCTTGCATATGACGCTGAAGGAAATCGATTCCGTTTGAATCCTCCGTGGTGCGCAATGGAAATTCTTGATCATTCTTCCCTATAAATATAAAATTATCAACATCAATAAGTTAAAAAAAAAAAGTAAGCAAATCCAACAAAATGAAGTGATGTCATATTGCGGATAGTTCACATTACCTCTTTTAGATACGATTTTCACCTTGAGGCAATAGACAAAAGACCCGAAGAGTGAAACAGCTGCAAAACCCGATACCACCAAGATAATAGTCATCTCTATGTTCCATTTTCGGCCTGCATCACAAAGAAAGAGATCAGTCCTAATCATATTAAATGAAATACGGGAAAATTCTCATTCGAGTAAGTTTTGTACTTCTCAAAGTAAATTGTTTCGGCAGATACTACTTACTCTTCTTTGGAACCCAATTCACTACAGGGCCTTGATTTACTGAATCTCCGACTCTAAAATCATACAGCTCATATCTTAAATAGCAACTCTTGCTCAAAATCCTCGCTCCGCGGTAGGAATAACAGCAAGTTGAAACATTTGCGATAGCTATCTCAAGGCATTCCTTGCAGTCATTTGGAGACAAGTCTCCAGTACACTGCACGACAGCATTTATCTTCTCATCTAAAAATTGTCTCTGTCCAAAAGCATACTTGTTTGGCGAAGAATCAAGAGCCGCCTGCTTTGTCAGACCACCCAAAATGCTTTTCACAGCAGAATTAAACTGTTCTGGCTCTGAATCGTTCGTGGGATTGTGCTTGTCTGTGTTTCCATCTATGTCAAAAGCGCCGAAGAATTCTTTGTTGGAATAGCGCAATTGGCAATCATCTTCCCATGCTACGGCTTCCGATGCGTTATGGCAAAACTTGATGATGTTTTGTGAGGCTGTGACTACGCAGTTCTTGCAACTGTCGTTTTTGTTGTAACCGAGGCACATGTAGAGCCCGTAGAGTCTGCCGGAGTCATTGTTGCCACTGGAGGCTCTGTGGAAATTTGAAAGGGAAGCATTTGAGGCTAACGTAGTGAGAAGATTATTGAGATTGTTTTGAAATTTTCTGTCGTGTGGATGGGAACTGTTTTCGGGACAGAACTGGTAAGGCATATCTGAAAGGCCATGATCACAGAGTCCAGGTATGAAACAGTAAAGCAGAAGTGGGATGATGGTTTTGGAAGCATTTTGGGAAGACAACATGGTTTGAACTTTTGGGATGTTGATTGGAGAAGCTAAGGAGAATTCCCCGATTTGCGGTTGAAATTCTTCTCTTTGTTCTGTTTTATTTTTGGCAACCCCAAGAGTGTGCGTGGTATTAGAATTTTGTTTATGATTTTTGGCTATAAACTATAAGCTTAAAAAATTAATAATATTTGTGAGAATTGAGAAGAACGAGAAGGTCTATTTAAAGGGGGGAAGGGTGAAATAGCGTATCAAACTATTAGATTGGAAATTATTAGTGTGAATGAAAATATTGTTATCAAATACAACAATTAGGTTAAAATAATTTGATGAAAACCCAAATAGTTGGGTTTTGGGTTGGTTGCGGGCGGGGGGGAGGTGTGTTCGAGCTCGTCGACAAAACCAAATCTGTGTTGGGTTTGAGGGAGGGGGCTATGTTCAAACTCGTTAGCGAGCCCAGATCTGGATTAGGATGGGGCACTGGGCTCGGCAAGAATGGGGGAAGGGGGACGTTCAAGCTCGCCGGCGGCCTAGATCAGGGTTGTTAGGGGGGGGAGATTAAAGAGAGAGAGACACCCTAGATGTATTATAGTTATTTTATTATAAAAATAATTATTTGAGTAAGATTTCATTAGAAATTTAACAGAATTAAACAGAAAGGATTGAAACGAGTAAGAAACTAGGAGTTTACTCTAGGCAAAAAAAAAAAAAAAAGATCAAACCGTCAACTTCAAAAGAATTCATAAACTATTTAGGCCAATTATGTTATCAAAATTTTAATAAGTTTCTTTTTTAAATTATATTCAAATGATTTACAAAAATTAGCCAAAATTATTTTAGATTTAAGATTTTTGATCCACTTATTATTGGGTAAAATTAGGGGTGGCAATTCATATCACGTGTCGGGTTTATGTCGTATTAGAGCCGTATCGATTTTTTTCTTCCCCGACCCGAACACGACCCACGACACGAACATGAAACGAAACGAAACCGCGATACGAACACGACACGAACCCGTCACGGGTTGACACGACACGAACCGAAATTGACCCGCGACGTGAAATTGACACGAAATTGACCCGCAATACGAAATTTGATCCGAACTTGACACGCGACATGAAATTGACCCGAACTTGATCCGAAATTGACATGAAATTGACACGAAAAGTGACACGAAATTGACACGAAAAAATGGGTCCAACCCGAACACGACCCTTTTTTTTTTTTTTTCGTGTCAATCTTTCCCAACCCGAACACGACCCGCCCCCTATTTTTCCCAACCCGAACCCGCGAAATTCGTGTAGTTTTTGAGTGTGTCGTCATGTCGTGACCCGTATTGCCACCCCTAGGTAAAATCAATACTAATTTAATGTAATTTACCAAAATAAATCCATATTTACCTCTCAATCTTTATGTTATTTTGTAAATTCAAAACTATCTATATTTACTTCGTAGGATTTATAAAGTAAATCCATATATTTACCCGTTAATATTCATATTACCATAAAAATCTCAAACTAGTGAATAATATTTATATTACAATATAAGGTAAATCTATATATTTATTTGTCAAATCTTTATATTGCCTTTCGACTCCAAACTTACCGAATAAATATCAGTCTTTTATTTTCTTGTAATCCAAATATTACCTTGTAAATAAATTTATTTAATAATGGTATGTAAAACAAAGTAAATATGTTATTTTCGTCACTAATAAAGAAATTCCCTATTAGTAAATGCATATATTTACTAGAAAATTTACTTCTAATTTTAAATATTACCAACTTTAACAAATTAAATCCAAATAAATACATTATTTATTAGTATTAATATTTATATTTATTAGTAAAAATTGATATTTACATTACTATGACTAAGGCATTTACTAGTTATTTATTAGTAAATATTTATATTTACTTATTTATTAGCATTATAATTAATATTACTTGTAAATATATATTACCAATTAAATACATCATTTAAGAAAATGCCCCAAAATTCAACCTAAATCTATTAAGACCACACAATACTTGCTTGACACGATGCCACTCCCGGAAATGGCGCCACTACCAGAAAAGACACCACCACCGGAGACGATGAAGACACAGCAGAAGATCGTTGAATCTGGACACGAACTGGAGTTTCACGTGGAGATCCCAAAGATTCGCACGGAGATCTCGGAATTTCGTGTTGAGATCCTAGAGATCACGATCCTCACCGTCCGATGTTGAGACTCTCGCCGACGTGTGGTTGCGACTCTCACCGTCGCGTGCTCGCGATCGTCTTTCAAAACGCGACCTCGCGACATCCTCCCGCCAACGAAGGCGAGCAATGTGGTCGACGGAGCTCTCGACGAGTTTGGGGAGTTCTTCTGGCCACCGGACACGACTTTAGGTCCACCACTAACTGGACGAGGACGAGGACGTGGACGAGGACGAGGACGACGACAGATAAACTCATCTTGACCGTCGATCTGTGCAGCCATTACTTCGATCACGAGCTCCCCAGAGTGTTGTTGGAGATCTCCATTCTATTGAACCTCCGGCAGCTTCAGAAAGACAACCTTGGCTGGGGGCGATACGAGAATTCTACCCCTAGAAAATAGTCAACATACTATTATTTCAACTAAAAAGTCAAACATGCTATATATTAACAATGGACTTTCAAAATATGTTTTATTGTGTATTTTTCCTCATTTTTAAATGTGTGTTTACTAAAAGGTTTCCATTAGTGGATTAATTTAAATTGAGATTTTGATACCGTTTAGATAGGAACTTGTGTTTACTTTTCTCCTTTTTCCCTAGATAAATAGACAGAGAGTAAAGCAAGAAAGAGAATCTGATTGGACTTCCACTAAGACGAGTGAGTTGATTGTAGACTGAGTAGGCGTGACACACATGTAGACACGCTCTATAAAATTTCTTCAGTCTTAATCCGTTACGAGTTCAGATTCATTTGAAACAATGTTCTTGATGATCACTGAAACAAAATTAACGAGAATTCAAAGGCCTATCTTGAAATGCATGTTCAAACCGTTAAATTGTTGTACTTTTTTTAATCTAATAGGATCTTATTGTAAGTTAGTATTTTCTATAGTCCAACTATATTATCCATAATTTTTTTTGGATAGTTCATGGAAACATGCTTCTATCTAGTCATCAGTGTCGTTAAAAAGAAGCTAAAATATTGACTCTCAATGGTCATCAATTAATTTAGGCACATGTTTCCCTTGGAAATGTGCTTTGGGGTTTGCCGTAAAGGTGAAAAATTATTGTTGTGGATCCACCCAAAGAGAAATATAAAGTAGGAAGACTACTTTTTTTCTTTTTTTCTTTTTTTTTTTTTTTTGTCTTTTTTCAAAATTAAAATGTACAGGAGAATTATAGCATTTTGGATTAACATGATTACAAGTCAAGTTTGAGTACCAAGTTTTAATTGAATATGTACTTTTGTGGAATATAAGAGACAAATAATTCGGTGGAAGAAAACAATAATGGCAAAGGCACATAATGTAATAAGATTGGCTTTTTGTATCAAAAAATGGACGCATTCTTTTTTTTTTTTTTTATAATTTATTTTCCCTGATATATATCTATCTCTCGAGCAATATAATAAGTAACATGGACGTAGGTTTTTCCCTCTTAGTTACCTATTTATATAAAGAAAATTGTAAAAACCCAAAAAAATAAAAAATAAAAAATCCAATCTATTATATTATTCCCTCCTAATTACAAAACTTTTTTACTTCCTTACCAATGAGTAAGTCAGCTTAATGCTTTGTCTATTTTCAGCCACCTTCTACACCAGAAATAAGATTGATTGTATGAATTCATCAATATAGACTATATCGCGAAAAGGAGATATTTAAAGGTGCTTTACTAAAAGCGAGGCTGAGTGAAAGTAGTGTTCAAGTTCCACCTTTATCAATTAATTTCTCCACCTGACATCCACGTACTTTCAGTGGTGGCCGACCAAAAAAAGAAGAAAAATACAAGTTGGATTTGATTTTAGAACTGAATCAGGGACTATTACACATATATTTTAAATGATCAAACGCTACTGAATTGGATATGCTTTCAACAAATTAAACAGTGATTTGTATCCATATATATAACTATTTATAATATATTTTTCTTTCAACTTTTGTAGGCGTATTGTTGGAAAAATTCTGAAAACGGAGTCTTGAAACACGTATGGAATACATTTTCTTTAAAATGTTATTTGTCCCCTCTCAAAAAGTGATTGTTTCAGGTTGAACAACAAATCACTCTCAGGATACGCAAGTCTTTGAATGAATTTAAACATCAAACAAAAGTAAAAATTCAAGTAAAAAAAAAACACAATATTTCTAAAATAATAACAATTGAAAAGAGAGATAATTCGAATTTTTATTTATTAAAATTTGATTTTTCTGCAACTCTTCATAGAAATTTGACCGCTATTGATGACATCCTTTGGGAAACAATTTCTATTAACGTATCTTTTCAGAAAATGTATATTTTTATGAGAAAATGTAACTTTTCAAAAGATTACATATGTTTTTAAATTTAAATTTAAATTTAAATTCGAAACAAAAATAAAAATATATTTAATAGCAGTTTAATCACAACACGTCATGTGACAAGCACACGCATCCTGTGCCCAAGTGTCAAGTGCACCTAATAAGTGCTCTACAACCTCAATGCCCAGGTCACACGCACGCGAGCCATATAGGCACTCCCATATGTCACTAAATTAACCTTTTTAAGATGGGAAAAATTTATAAAGTGTTATACACTCTCATTCTTTTCCCATATGAAACTTTTTACATTAGTTGTCAACACCCAATAATTATATTAAATTTTTTACAATAGTTGTCAACACCCAATAATTATATTAAATTTATATATGAACAAAACCCAACACCTATATGCTTTTCAATCCACTATGCTTTTCAATACACTTTACTAATTCTTCTACATAAAAATATATTATATTCTCTTTTCTTCATATATATGCCATTAACTTTCACGAAAACATATTAAAACCACCCCTACATTTATTTGTGTTGTGTTTCACGTGGGAACTTAGAATAAAAAACTGGCAGATCCCCTTTTATTTCAAAATATATATATAAATATATATATAAATATATATAGAATAAAAATTAATATAGCAGACACGACACTCGGAATATAAGCGAACCCATTCCTTATTATATGGTTGCATATCTTTTTCTATCAAAGAGTACTAGTTTATACATGTGCATGTATGGTTATGAAACACACACACACACACACATATATATATATATGTACACTTGGGGTATATATAGTAACATAGATATATTTTCAATTATATGTATGTAGCTACACACACACATATATATAAACCTGTCGGTGCGTTAAATTGGTTTGCCAACGTAAGTCTTCTTTCCAAGAAATGCCAATCGTTGGTCTACACGGTATACAAATCCATATATTAAACTAATTGCATGGAAATCTGTCGGAATTATATATATCCCCGCCTACATATTAATCTTAAACAGTTTCATACTAGAGATGCTGTGAAAGATGCCTAGTAGTAGTGGTAAGCCTTCTTTAAATACATTCTACTACCCATTATTAGAAAATTAAACATGACGTTTGGGAACGACTGGCATTTGAACAATTTGATATGATGATCTAATTTGTATCTCCAAAATTTAAAATCTATTTATATGTAAGTTTGGATATAGTAATCCAATCATGTTGTTTTGAGCACGATCGTTTCTAGCGAGGCATGCATTCCAGTATTATTTATCACTTTTTGTAGTGTCCATATTTTAAGATCGGTAGAGAATTTTTTAAATTAATCCAAAGTTTAGTTTATAATATATAGCCTTTTTTGTACGTATAGCTGACTTTGATGATTTAAAATTTCAGATTTTAACACACAATAGTTGACAAAAGTGTTTGTATATACAGTGCTTTCAAGTTCATGACAGTTCCAGCAAAAAAAAAAAAAAAAAAAAAAAAGGGTCATGATAGTTGTTAGATTTTGGATGAAAACGCAAAAACTGAAATTTTAAATGAGACTGATCATGTCATGTCGCATACATGCCAGGGTAGTTACTTAAAAGTTGTACCAAATTATATCCTTAGGGATACATTGAAAGATAACTCGTCCAAATAAAAAATTCATGGAACAACTTGTAAATTTATTAAAACTTGAGGGGATAAAAGCATAAATATCTAGATTTAAACAAAGAAAAAAGAAAAAGGGTTGTTATAACGAATAACTTCAGGGGACTAAAAATTCATAAACGATTAAATATTGAGTTATCACGTGTTTAACATTTGTCTGTTTTTTTAACCTAACTTTTGTATTCTGCCAACGCATGCTTAATTTGTTTTCCATTTGGTGGGTATTTTTTTTTTTTTAACTTTCTAATAAAAAACAAAGTTGGGATAAATTTGAAGTAACAAAGTATATACCATAGGCTATAATTGGTTGTAACCAACATTTCTAGTTTAGTATATTCATATATATATATATAATATAAATGTCCATGTCATCCCTTAAAATGAGAAAGGACACAAAAGCAACAATAATATGTTTAATTGTAAGTGTAAGATGTTTGTAATTGTCGCGACACAAGCAAATATCAACTTGGATACTTCGAGAATAATATATTAATCATGGGGAGTATTTGAACATTTTCTTGGATGTCACATATATGTCGAGAAAAACGTTGAAATTATGTATACGCTGCTATTTCTACTTGGAGGAACAAGTTGTTAACTACAAATTATCGACTGAAGTCTGCCAACTTCTTTTTTTACTATCTCTTTCTTGTGTCTCGTTAAAGTTATGGTTTAGAGGAAAAAAGGCAGCGTTACAATAAAATTTTAATAGATATTTTGTTGTTTAGAGAATCTCCAATGAAACGTTAAATTGATATATATCAATCATAAATTTTGATATTTGAACTTAAAAAAAAATTGTATTATCTAATATAGTGCTATCTTTCATATCTTTCAATATTAGATTAACATTACACATTCCAATACAAAATATGACAATGTTACTTTTCTACATGTTTTAATAAAAAATACAACATTGACATGAATATATATATATATATATATATATGTATATATATATCTCGGAGGTGGTCGGCACGCAATTGTCAGCGTGGTAAAATGACAGAGACGGTAAGCCCATTTGCTGTATGATCCGTTGTTATTAATTGACCATTTGGAACGGCAGCTCTGCCCACAGCAAATGCTGGTTCAGATGGTTCAGGAAGTGATATTGATTCACTTCCTTTGAGTAATACAACCACATCTGACATTCTGGGCCTGTCTTCTGGATCTTCCTGGACACATAGAAGCCCAACATGTATGCATCTTATTAGAACCTCTTCGTTTGGGCTTGAACTTGAAGATTCTTTCAGCAAATTAGGGTCCACAAATTTCAATTTCTTTCCTTCCTTCCATAATCTCCATGCCTGCCATGAAATTTTTGGGTTGATTGTAAATTTGGACCTCCGAAAAATGTACTTATCTCACTTTGTCTCTTACCACTCAAAATGAAATAAAACTCTTTCTTAAGCTTCTTATGAATTGTAGTTTTGGTACTTCAAAATATTGATTATTATAACAGTTTTAATCTGTTTTTTTTTTTTTTTTTTTGTTAAAGAACGGTGCTCTTTACTAACCTGTCATATGACAACACATGATAAAAGCTGTTTAAAAGTTTAAGTATTTTCACATAAGAAAGTACCAAAATTACAACGGATGATGATAAGCTTAATGAGAGTTTTGTTTTATTTTGAGTTGTAATTGTCAAAGTGAGACAACTCATAATTTTCGGAAATCAAATTTGAAATAAATCCAAAATTAGTCTAACATACATATGAAAAACAGAGAACGAAGGAAATTATGATAAGGAGTAAACATACATAGGAAAGGAGTGTCTGGGCATGTTCAGTAAGGTAGAATCCACTATTCTTTTTGCCGCTAATTATCTCAAGCAAGATCACACCAAAGCTAAAAACATCAGATTTTACTGAGAACATTCCGCCCATTGCATATTCTGGAGCCATGTATCCGCTGTTACAAGATTAATTAGTGCTACCATGCTCTTTTCACAATTTTTGAGTACCATAGTGTAGCAAGAACACAAGGGAACATAGTTGAACAAAGAAAAGAAGGTAGTAATATCATGCACTGAAGTAGACTTACTATGTTCCAACAACTCTTTTTGTGTTTGCTGTGCTCTGGTTTTCACAAAAGATCCTCGCCATGCCAAAGTCCGATATTTTGGCTACCATTTCAAGGTCTAAAAGTACATTACTGGGCTTGAGATCCCTATGAATAATTTTATGCCTCGAGTCCTCGTGAAGATAAAGAAGCCCCCTGGCAATTCCACTAATGATATTATAGTATGTCTCCCAATCGAGCTGCGACCGCCTTTCTGAATCTGACATTAAGTGCAAAGTTCATCATATCATATAAAAATTAATTTAATTTTTTTTTTATTTTAAATATCAAGAATAGTTGGTGGAACAAACCAAAGATGAAAAAGTCAAGGCTTCTATTTGGCATGAACTCATACAACAGCAGCTTTTCATCTCCCTCAATCCCACATCCGACGAGCTTCACAAGGTTTCGGTGTTGAAGTTTCGCGATGAGTATAACCTCATTCTTGAACTCTTCCGTGCCCTGCCATGACTTCCTCGATAATCTTTTTACGGCTACTTCCTTCCCATCTGGCAACACACCCTGCTAAAATCAGATATGTTAAAACCGGGTTGACTTTCAAAAAAAAAAAAAAAAAGCAGATTGCAATACCTTGTAAACAGTGCCAAAACCACCTTGTCCGAGCTTATTTGAATCCGCAAAGTCATCCGTAGCAGCCCTTATGGTAGTTAGATCAACGAACGGCAGTTCCTCAGAAGACACTAGATTGCCTTCTTCTGTAACTGTGACTGCTTTACAGCTTGCCAATTCTTGTAGCAGAGCATGCTCGCTCTTGTCATCTTGAAATGAAATGCGTTTTAGTTGCTAATTGGGGCGTAAATTGAGAACGGTTAGCAAAATCTAATTCATTTACCTGTTTCTGTTCCTTTTTTATGCCGAAGAAATACAGCACAAGAACAAATGAAAATCACTAGTAGCAAAGCCGATGTGCAGGTAACCACTACAATCTTCCAAGTCTTCCATTTATCCCCTGATTTTTCAATAAAAAGAAATTTCTTGAATTCAAAGTTACTATAAACTGTTACAATTTCAAAGCTCTTGGGAATAACTTTTTGTTGAATTGCTTATTCTTTTTTTTTTTCTTTGGGTAGGAAGATCTAGGACAAAAACTCTGAAAACTGTTTTCGGCCTCTACATCAGAAAATTATATTCTTGGGAACATTCTTTTACATTTGAATACTACTTTTTATATATGTACACATACATATATGTTCTAGCAAAGAAATGATGATGCTAAAAGGGTTGAAAACCTTACCTTTTGGAAAGGGGTAGACTATCAGAGAACTCGACGTGTCGTTGTAGAACAGGTACATTTCGAACCTCACGTTGCAGCTCCTGCTTAGAATCATTCCACCTTGGCGATAAGAACAGCACGATTTAAGCTCTAGCAATGCAGAGTTCAAACAGCTACTGCAATCATCTCGGGAGATGTTCGTGGTGCACTGTACTAGACCATAGACTACTTCCTTGCTAGAAAATCTAACTTGTCCGGTCGCAAACATGTGCTTGAAAGGATTAACTGCAGCCTCGTATGAGATGTTATTCATCAAAAACAACATAACTTGACCGAGACGGCTTCCTCTGGATACATTCTTCTCCTGATTATTGTGCTCCGGATACTTCCCGGTATAAACCTGTACACTTGAAAAGAACATCTGGAAGGAGTATTGAACTTGACAGAGTTCATACCATATTATTGCATCTATACTCTTGCAGTTTTCAAAGATATAATGGCTCGCATTTTCGACGCAGCTCTGACAGACGGTGGAGTTGATATCCCCTCTACAAAGGACTTGTCCATAGACTTTATCTGGACTATCTCCGATAGAGGTGTTGTAGAAACCTGGGAGGGAAGTGTTGAGGGTTGTGTTTGAAGACAAAGCATCAAGTAGATGCTTGAGGTTGTCTTCAAATTGACTGCCGGGGGTGTAGTTTTTGTACTCAGTTGAACAAAAGGTGAACAGAGGATCTGCACTAGAGAGTGCCAAGATCATTGAAAGTAGTAAAATTGTGATCAAAAGCATTGTTTAAAGTTCTAAACTCCGCCCTTCTTCGGTATAAGGTGAGCAATGGAAGGAGACAAGAAGCAATGACTGGACGAAGAGACATACACTAAGTTGTTTTGTAATAACTTATAACACACAATTGCTTGCTCCGTCAAACTGCCGATAGTTAAATTGGGTGTGTTCCTATATATCTTAGTCAAGAATGGAGTGGTTAGATTAGAAAAAATCAAAGAAAGCGATTAATTAGGAAATGATATTTCTACTGTACCATCCTAGAAGGTGCTGAAGGGTATCTCTAGCCCTTCATGTTGATGTTGTTTTCAAGATCAAATCCAAATTTTTTTTCTTGTTTTTAATTTGTCTAATAAATCAAAGCAGTTATAGTTTTGTCGAATAAAGAGGTCATCCATATATATAAAATGTAATAACCGTCACTCGCCCACAAAGTGACGACTTCCCTAATAAAGTCTGCTTCTGTGGAAACCATTAATAATAATTCGCCAAACAAATTTCTCGTGAAAAGACAGCAAAAAGTTTTTTTAAAACGAAGTTAAAACACTAGCAAGTCTCAAATCTATGAGTTCTTACTCAAATCCCTCCTTTCCCAACCATTGAGCTAGCCATAGCAGATGTCCAATTCAAATTTAATAGTGAATAATGAAGTTAATTAGTCACGATCATGAAGTCAAATTCAATGGATAAAATTCAAGTAAAAATACCATGTGCTGGGAATCACGCGTGATTCTAATTTTTAATTAGTACAGCGTAATTCTAATTTTTAATTAGTATAGATTTTTCAAATACTAGAGGCTAACTAGAGTTTTTCTACTTTCATTTCCATCATATACAACCGGCCTAGTTTAAATTATCATGAGACGTACTTCTAAGCACTAGCCACCTCTATTGTCCATTAGTACTAATAACAAAATCTGTTCGAATATACCAATTAAATTTTATGAGTTATTCTTAGTTGACTTTTGATTATTGACGCAAATTTATTTTCCTTTAGCACACTTAGTGAAGGAAAAGATCTATAAACAAACATAGCTTCAGCATCAAGGTGTTTTATTTATTTATCTGGACTTGGAGTTGATGTACAATGGAATTAGGTGTGAAATTACCATTCTGTTTTAGATGTAACCTTTCATTTTTGGCTGTTTGAGTAACATTTGAAAAAAAAAAAAAAAGAAAGTCTTGTTAAGGATGCTCGACCTGGACTTTGAAGCAGTTAACGCATTATTATTTGCTTCGAAGACAGGTTGAAAAGTCCAAGTCCCGATGCCGGGCAACTGAAAATTCTTTGCGAGTCACTGTTTGAATTAGACTCTGGGTATATGTCTATAATTTTCCAGAGACTGGTCTGCAAGTAATAATATTTACGAGCTTTTGCTTCTCGATCGGGTAACAATTAATGTTTGTGACATGTAAGTTTTTAACAGCCACTTACCAAACTTAGTAAGAAAAATTTTCCAAAAATCCTTTCGGACTTTGGTCGCTAGATATGCTTGGTTGGTCAAAATTCATAAGGTATACGTAACTTCTCAGTAGTTGTAACAAACTGAATATGAAATAACTAGGCATTTACATGTCCTATGTATTTAACATTGTTTAGAAACTACTTATAACAATCAGAAACCACTTATAACAAAGGTAAACAACCAGAAAATGCAGAATCCTTCCATTTCAAACACAAATCGGTTTCGCATCAGCGGGGCATGACAATAGAGACTGTGAGGCTGTTGACAGAGCAACTATTTTCAGCACCTGATTCCAAGCGATTTGTGAATCTTCCGGCGGAGAAGGCAGGACGTTTGGGCTGGCAAAGACTTGTCGATTCACCTTTCAACATTACCACGACGGAAGACATAGTTGGCCGGTCGAATGCATCTTCTTGAACGCACAATAGTCCAATATGGAGATATCTTATAAATTCTTCTGGGTTACATGAATCCGCCACTAATGGATCCACCAGCTCCAGCACTTGTCCTTCATGCCATAGATGCCATGCCTAGTTGACCAAAAATTATGTTCAATAATAATACAACTTGTATTCCAAAGAGGAGGGGGAAAAAAATTAAAGTCACTTAAATTGAGAAAATATTGAATTAAAGCCAGATAGAACTCACATATGAAAGGAGACAAGGAGCACGGTTTGTTTGATAAAAGCCAGCATTCCTTTTCCCAGTTATGATCTCAAGCAGTAGTACTCCGAAGCTAAAAACATCAGATTTAACGGAGTATAGTCCCTCCATAGCATATTCAGGGGCCATATACCCGCTATTTTCAACAAAGAAATCCGAAAGACATGCTTTAAGAGGTCTTAATTTTGCAGCAGACTGTTGCATAACAGTAAATAACCATTTGAGTTCTTATAGAATAGCATACTAAGTCTCCGTTTAGAACACAGGTTTGAAATGAAATTTTTAAGTTAAAGTTAGTTGACTTTTCAAAAGTTAAGTTATAATTTTTGTTGACTTTTCAGAAAAAGATAAAAACCGTGATGAAAAACTTACATATGAACCTACAATCCAAACGCATGCTGAAACACAAAAACTAAAAAAATAAAATAAGCAAAAATCATACTAAGTCCCAACTATCGTTGCAGTATTAGCTTGTCCTTCAGTTCCTGCAAAAATCCTTGCCATTCCAAAGTCTGAAATCTTGGGATTCATATCCTGATCAAGCAATATGTTGCTTGCTTTCAGGTCTCTGTGGATGATTCTAAGCCTAGAATCCTCGTGAAGATAAAGAGTTCCCTTTGCTATTCCACTAATAATCTTAATCCGCGTGCTCCAATGGAGTCGTGCTCGTGTTTTTCTATCTATTCATCAAGATCAAGAAAAATAAATAAATAAAGCAGTCGTATCGAAATCGTATCACTCGAAAATGCTGATATTAACAATTGAAATCAAATGATTAATATTAAAATTCAGATTAAAAAAAAAAGTTACCAAATAGAATGACATCTAGGCTGCTATTTGGCATGTATTCATACACAAGCATTTTCTCCTCTCCATCTGCACAAAATCCCAAAAGCCTGACAAGATTTTTATGCTGAAGTTTCATTATCAGGAGAACTTCATTTATGAATTCCTCCGACCCTTGCTCAGAGCAAATCGAAAGCCTCTTGATCGCCACTTCCCTTCCATCTCTTAATACACCCTGACAAACATTTTTTTGGGGAGCGTTTAAAGACAATTAACTTATTCCAGTCCTGATATGAAGAGCTAAAGTAGTTCTCTTTCTGTTTTGATAAAAAGGAGAAACTAGTACACTTGTTACCTTGTAAACAGGGCCAAAGCCACCCTCTCCAAGCTTATTTGAATCAGAAAAGTTGTTTGTCGCAGCCTCTATATATGCAAAATCAAAGTAAGGGAACTGGTCCTGATCTTTTGGATAGTCTCTGTGAAAGTGCTTAAGAGATGTTTGCCGGAAAGTTTCATCGTTCCCTGGAGAAATTGAAACGGGCGACTGATAAGAAGAAAACAAAGATAGTGAGGCAACAAATTATTGGAAGAAATCAATATAAACCATGCTTACGCTTTTTGTTTCTTTTGTTAAATGCCTTATAGTAGGCGAAGGAACCAAAAACTGCTACCACCACGCCCGCAGATACAACTGCAGCTAGTGCAAACTTCCAACTTTTTGTTCCACTATCTGCACTTAGAGACAATCAACCGCTCTCTGTAAGCTAGTTTACCTCTTGAGAATACTACTGCAAATATAATCTTTCTGAAAAAAAAATAAAAACAAAAAAAATTATGATAATAATCTATTTTTTGTACCTTGTCCTTTCTTATTGCCAGCTGAAGAACCGGACGAAGCCTCAGTCTTACCCTCGTAAAAAGCATACAACTCATACCGCAAGTAACAGCTACGACTAAGAAGCCTAGCACCAATAGAGTAATAATAGACATCCAAAATCTCTCGCGTCGCAACTCCAAGACATTTGTTACAGTCATCAGGAGACAAGTCTCGAGTGCATTGCACAAGAGCATATACCGTGTCATCCATAAAGCCAACTTCACCGGTGGCTTTCATGTCTGAAATATAAGCTGCTTTCCAGGTAAGGTTACGCAAGGTCATGTTGACAACGGATCTAAACTGCTCTGGCTCCGAAATATTCTGCTTGTTATCAAAAGGCATGTTGTCGGAGGTGTTCAATTTGCCAAAGAAATTGTCGTTGGAGTAGCGCAATAGGCAAAATTCCTCCCAAACGATGGCTTCTTTCGAGGTGTTACAGAGTGTGAGAATACCCTGCGAGGCCATGGTTATGCAGTTCTGACAGGTTTCTTGACTAACGTAGTCGAGGCACATGAAAAGGCCATAAACTCTGTCTGTGTCGTTTGTTCCAACCGACGTATCGTAGAACTTGGAAAAGGAACCATTTGAAGGTAAAACTTGGAGCAGATTGTTGAGGCTTTTGTCAAACAGATCACCAGATGTGTAATTGTTGGTGTTTGAGCATTTCGGGTAGGGAGGGTCCGCACAAGAGAAATCACAAAGTAGGTGGGTGAAGAAACAATAAACGAAACATAACGGAAGGATTTTTGCAACTCGAAAATGTTCCATGTTTGCAAGATCGCCGATCGTGCTGAATAATAACGAATCCTTAGTGAACTTTAATAATGTAATTTTTGGGTAATTCCCAAGGAAATGTTTTTAGTTTGCTTAGATATCACTGTCAATCCCTATCCTAAGTCGTATGTTTTGTCATTGAGCAACTTGGTGTCTTTAAATTTAAAACTCCTTATAAGATAAATTTAACTGCCGTTGACAAGAAAATTTATATTGGAAGAGTTTCTTGTGGTCCAAACAATTTTTAGGACCATTATGCAGAAGTTTTCCCCGGAAACTGCTTTCTGCGTACATTTTGCTGACGTTATGGATTGATTGATCTGGACTCAGTAAGCAAGGATTAATTGTTTGAAATAAGTGTTTGAACAAGAAATTAAAAATAATCTGATTACATCTTAAAAAAATAATCTAATTATAAAGTTGGAGAAATTGACATGTACAAAATTTGTGATGAAATTCATTTTGAACGCTAAAGTTGACTTCATCATGACTTGCCAAATTCATAAAATGAATCTGAATTCAAACCTGTTCCTATTTGTCCTAATCAGAGGGCTTGCAGAGAAGTTTCTCTTAATCCAAATCTTTGGTTTTTGAGATAGGGGGGAAAAAAGTTAGTTTTCAATTTTTTGGAGAAAATGACATTTACAAAATTTGTGATTAAATTCATTTTGAACGCTAAAGTTGACATCATGACTAGCCAAATTCATAAAATGAATCTGAATTCAAACCTGTTCCTATTTGTCCTAATCAGAGGGCTTGCAGAGAAGTTAGTTTTCAATTTTTTGAAGTATTTCATTGTCACCCCATGTCGTATCATAAGAAAAAAAAAAAAAAGAATAAAATAGGAGGAACAACCGGAAACAAAAATATAACATAGAAACAACAACAAAATTATGGACCACAGTAAATGTTTTGAACAGCAATACAATGTAAACGACAATATAAATTATTTGAACAACAATACAATGCGAACGACAATAAACATTAAAAACGGCAAAAAAGGAAACCACCAGCAGCATATCAAATAACAATAAGGTAACCTAAAAGGCTAAAACTAAGAGCAGTGGCGGAGGCATGTTATGCCGCCCCCACTGAAACTTTTTGTTTTTATTTTTTATCCCAAAAATTTTATCGTTTTTTTAATTTTTATCCCACTAAAAATTAAAATTTCATAATATGCCCAACTAAAGTTTTACCGTTTAGTTTTTATACTTTGATGTTATCTATTTTTTCTTTTAAAAAAATTTGCTATATGCCCCCACAGATAGATATATATATATATATATATGTCTAGCTCTGACACTGACTAAGAGAGGCAGCTTCCGTTGAAAAAAGATAAATAAATAAATAAAACTAAGAGAGCCAACCACATTAAAAGCTTCAACCAAATGGAGACGACATGAGAAGCTTCAAAACACAAAAAAAGAGGAAAAATTTCAAAACTACAAAATGAACGACCATGAACAGGAGACCAGGCGACAGTAGAAAGTAAAAATAAACCAAAAAAAAAAAAAGAAGAAGAAGAAGATATAAACAGAAATAATAAACAATTAAAACGGCAAAAAAAAAAAAAAAGGAGTAAAACTCAACAATAAGATAATACTATACAACAACAATTTAAGCAGAAAACAACGAAAAAAATATATGATTCTACGGATTATGTATAAAAGCGACAAAGAAAACTACAATAAAAAGGCAAAACGGCAACACAACTGAACCAGCAATAAACCTTGAAAACGATAATAAAAAAGACAGGGTACACGCTGCAAAAAATAAAAAAATAATAAATAATAATAAATAAAATAAAAATCTGAAAAATGACAAAAAGAAGAAAATGACACGATTAATGTTATTAGAGAATACAATATTCAAACGGCAACAAAGAAAAAACAATAAAATAACTTGTAAATATTAAATAATATTACTAAAATCAAGCGAGATCAGAGAAAAGATTACAACAAACTAAAACGACGATAAAAGTAGTGAACTCCAAAACCTTGAAATTTGCCAAGGAAAAAAAAAAACTACAATAAACGAGGCAAACTACAATTAAAAAAAAAAGTACACAAGGAAAAAATGATAGGAGGAGCAATATTATAAGATTAATCCAACAACAACACAAGTTATGATTAAGATTTAAAAAAATAAAAATAAAAAATAAAAACAGCAACAACAAAATGTATAGCAACACTAAACCTCTAAAACGGCGAAAAATTGATAAACAACATCAAATTGTAAAAGAGGGGAGGGGCGGGGGGGGGGGGGGGGGGGGAGAATGAGTTAAGACATAATAAAGGGAACAAATCGGAACAAAAAATACAAACAGAAATGAAAGTCTTAGCAGACGAGCTCAATATAATATATATGTTAACATAGACTCTTTAACAATTATAGAAAGTAAACCATTCACCCCGCGGTTAATTCAATTGCAAGAGTGTGAAATAATCACAAACATGAACAACACCGGATGTGATAATTTAACATGGCCAAAACCCAACATCGCTTCCCCATGATACTAAGCACACAAAGCGACAGTGGGGAGTCAAAAAATTATTTTCGGGAGACGTGAAATAAAATAAAATTACGATACATAAATCTTAACCTCCGTTTATATATTTAAATATTTGAATTTTTTCTTTAAAATAAACTATAATAGAGTGATTCAACTTTTAAAGTTTAGAGTCCAAGAAATTGTATTTTGCAATTAAAGAATTTCAGGGGGCAAATAAGAAAAAAATTTCAATACTTTTAAATTTTAGGGTTATATGCAACAATGCCATAAATTTAACATCTCCCTATATTTATGTCAACCATAATATTAAAGTTAATAATTCTGTCATTTTATAATACTAAAATTATCAATTTTAATATTAAATTAGGTAAAATTATAAGGAGGTATTCAACCATCTACCTAATTTTTCTAAATTTTTTTAAGATCAAAGTCCAAAGCGGCCCTTGGACTAGGGGGCAGCTGTCCCTATCGGGCCCAAAGCAGCTCTGCCCCTAAAAGGCAGTATTTTATTAATTTTCAAATTATAGTTAAAATTGCAAATGAAATTATATCTCCAAGCGTTCCACCACTTTTAGAACCCACAAAGTGTCCCCTATCAACAAGTCTCCTACTGTTTGGCTCGCCTCCGGTCCAACTTACGTACTCCGAGATAACAATAGCAAACGAACTAAGTTTTTAGAGCAAAGTTTTGGTGTCCAAACTATTTTGTCCGTCCTCCAGCCAATTCAACATTGACTTGTGCAGGCATACTATCAATTTCTTGATTATGAAGAACAAAATATGCACCAAAAATGAAACTTGAATTTCTCCAATTTAGATCATATCAACCCGAGTTAATCATGAAATTCGCAGCTAGAAACCTTCGTATAAACCACATCACATTCTAAATTATCTTTCTACAATTAGGTAATCAAGGACAAGGAAATTGCCAACTTACCTTTTTATGTAAATCATCCCTTGAACTTTTCTTAGATACATCAATCAATCTATATATAGCTTAACGTCGAATTCTAAATAACAGTACTTTATGCTTTCATTTGGTTAGTCAGTTTGGGTTGAAATATTTAGATTGTAATTGTTTATTGACTTTTCAAAAACTAATTAAAATTTTTATTGACTTTTCATAAAAAGGATAAAAATGAATTGTAATATTTTAATTTGAGATGATATTCTAAACACCACATTCATATATGAATATTACCTAATTTTGAATCAACAAGATTTTTCATATATGAAACTTACCTAAATATCTCAGCCAGTCAAAACAGGTAACCTAGACAGGTTTCATTCTACACTACAATAAAAATTAAAAAAAAAAAAAAAAAAAAAAGGTTGCACACAATCTCTTCTAATCAAAGTCAAGTCGCAAATAATTTCTCAGAATGAGAAACATCACGAAGAATCTGAATAAATTCTTAAGAATATTCAATAAGATGTTCACAAGTAATTCGGAATTCACATCTTGGTTTTCATAATGAAATGCCAATAAAATCATTGGAATTAAATTTCCAACAGAGAATAAAACTTAATAGTTAACTCAAAAAAAAACAAAAACAAAAACAAAAACGAAAACAAAAACAAAACAAAACAAAACAAAAAAACAAAAACAAAAACAAACACAAACACGAACAATACGATAGACAAGGAATTTTCCTGTCATCGGTTCTTGACTTATATCCTTGTCACTGAGCTTCATAAGAGTTTAGTGATAGAATTGATCTTATTCGATGGTTGTCTATTATATCACATTATTGTTTTATTTTTGATATTCGTATTTATATTTCATTTTAATTGAAATAATAATCTTCATTAAAAAGAAAAAAAAAGACTATAAACGTGAGCGACCATGAAACAAGCAGACAACAACAATATCTTATTCAAAAAAAAGTAGACAATAATAATAAAATGAAACGGCAACAAACTGGCAAACGACAACAAAATATACTAACACCAAATTAGGAAAACGACAAACTAACCCCCCCGGATCGCCTCTCTTAAAATTATGAAATGATGAAAATTTTTTTAGATCATTTTTAATCAACTCTGGCCCTACCATGCCCCCTTAAAGATGTTGAATTGACTTCTTTTTTTTTTTTTTTCCGTTCTCTCTCTCTCTTCACATTTTCAGTTTTTTTTTTTTTTTTTTTTTTTTTTTTTCCTCTTCTATCTCCTATCCAAAAATAACAGTAACACCTGTAAGGGAGAATAAATAAATAAACAGAGTGCCTGATGTTTCAGCCAATAAAAATGTTTAAACCCATTGAACCAAATATTAAACAGTTTCGGAATATACAATTGAATAAATATAATCCAGTTTTTCTATTCAAATAAATTTAAAATCTAAACTAGATAACTATCTAGATAATTACTCAAACAAATTCAAACCTAAACTAGATACATAAATAAATAAGAGAAATTATAGTAAATAACATATTTTATATGTAAATTTAAATTTTATAGTAGGGTTTTCAAAAAATAATAAATTATAACATATATTTTTTGATAAATCTTTGGATTTTCTAGTAAATCCTTGTATTTTCAAAAAAAAAATTTATAGTTAATTTTTAATTAAAAAATACTTAGAGAGGAGGAGAGAGAGAGGGGAGGAAGGATGAGGGTCATGAATTTGATTATGTTATTTATTACTATATTTAAAATTATATACTAGAAATGGCATTGTTACCTATGTATGTAGGTACCCGCGAGTACCCACCCTATTAGGGACGGGTATGGGGATAATATATTAAGATTAATCCCCAATGCAAGCTCGGGGGGGGGGGGGGGGGGAGGGGTGAGGGAAGCTCCCCTATACCTGCACCCGTCCCACTTATATGCACGCTTATAAAACTTTATACATTTATATTTATATATATATTTGAATTTGAATTTGAATTTTTAGTGTTTTAATATTTTGATTTTTTTTTTATGAATTTAGTTTATAGATTTAAAAAGTTTGGATTTGTTTTTAAGATTTTCATTGTATTTGTGATTATGTTGTTAAATTTTATGAAAACTTTATTGAAATTAATTTTGAGATTTTTTTTAAAATTCTTAATGGGTAAATTGATAATATATGGGTATAACACCCCTAATTGTGGATAATCCATCCCTTCCCTCGTATTAAATTAGGCAAGTATGAAGTAAAAAGTTGGTAGATATATGCATGGGGAAGCATACCCCGCTCCGCCCCATTGTCATCTCTATTTTATACTATAGTATTTTTCAAAAATGTTATTTTGATCCTTCTCCCAATATATAGATACAATTATTTATTTTATCCTATATTTGGAACAGCAGCTCTGGCCACAGCAAATGCTGGTTGTCTTGGGGCAGAAAGTGAAACTGATTCACTCCCCTTCAGTAACACAACCACGGCTGACATGGTCGGCCGATCTGCCGGATCTTCCTGGACGCACAAAAGTCCAATATGTATGCATCTTATAATCTCTTCTGTTGGCCTTGAACTTGATTCTATCAACACAGGGTCTACAAATTCCAGCTCTTTTCCTTCCTTCCATAACTGCCACGCCTGTCATGAATTGTTCGACCAAAATTAGTATGTTTTTGTGTTGATTCTGTTTCGCAAATATTGTTAAATATGTCGTATGAGATAATGGAACGTACATATGCAAGTAATGTCTGCGCTTTTTTTGTAAGGTAGAATCCGCTGTTCTTTTTGCCACTAATTATCTCAAGCAAGATTACGCCGAAGCTAAAAACATCAGACTTTATAGAGAAGATTCCCTCCATTGCGTACTCTGGAGCTATGTATCCACTACCATAAGGATTGACATTACCATGTTGGCAAAAGTATCAAATTTTCTTCCAAAAAAAAAAAAGAAAAAAAATTATGGAAAAGTAATACTGAGGCTAACTTACTATGTTCCTGCAACTCTTTTGGTGTTATAATTAATGTTCTGATTCTCACAAAACATCCTTGCCATGCCAAAATCTGATATTTTGGCAACCATTTCATGGTCTAACAATACATTGTTGGGCTTGAGATCTCTGTGAATGATTTTAAGCCGCGAGTCCTCGTGAAGATAAAGAAGTCCCCTCACAATTCCACCAATTATATTGTAGTAAGTCTCCCAATCGAGATGAGACCGTCTTTCTGGATCTGAAATTCAATATTGAAACAAGCCCTTTCGAAATTTAGGTGTGTTAGTGAAGCACTATACGAGTTATTGCATTGAAGATGGGCATACAGCACAAACCAAAGATGAAGAAGTCAAGGCTTCTGTTCGGCATGAACTCATATAACAGAATCTTTTCCTCTCCCTCTGTGCCACATCCCAAGAGCCTCACCAGGTTCCGATGTTGAAGTTTCACAATAAGTTTGACCTCATTTTTAAACTCCTCTAGGCCCTGCCCCGAATTCTTCGACAGTCTTTTCACGGCTACTTCCTTCCCATCTGGCAGCACTCCCTGAAAAATTCTCCGAAAATCATAGGTGTAACAAGCAGGCTACAGATTAAACAATTCTGTTTTCAGGTACCTTGTAAACAATGCCAAAACCACCTTGTCCAAGCTTGTTTGACTCCGCAAAGTTATCTGTAGCAGCCTTTATAGTGCTTAGATCCATGAAGGGCAGTTCCTCGGAAGTCACTAGAGTACCTTCTTGCGTGATCGTCACTACTGCGGGGCTTGCCAATTCTTGTAACAGAGAATGGTCACTTATGTCATCTACAGAGAAAAATCAGTACTTATCGGTAAAGCAAGATATTGATTTTAGAATTTTCGGAAGTTTAGATTCATTCACCTCTTTGTCTACTATTCGCCTGCCGAAGACATACAATACAAGACCAAATGATGATAACTACTAGTAAAACCGATGCCGAAGTGACCATAATAAGCTCCCAAATTTTCCATTTAGCCCCTGTTTAATAGTGGAAACAACTTCCTTGAATTCCAAGTTCCTATAAACAGTTAAAAATCAAGTTTGAAAATCTCAAAGCTCTACTAATTTTCTTTTTTTCTTGAAAGGTTCTCTTTCATTTTTAGGCTCATATGCTGAATTTCTAACAAAAATATATTTCGGTTATCACCAAAAGCATATGTGAACATCATAGAACCTTGCATACTGGTATTCAATTAATTAAAAAAAAAAAAAAAAGTTTTGAAACTCCAACCTTTTGGAAAAGGGTAAGACAACAGAGAAGTTGACGAATCATTGTAGAATTGGTAAAGCTCAAACCTCACGTTACAGTTCTTACTAACGACGATTCCACCTTGGCGTCTGGAGCAGCATTCGGTAAGTTCCGAAAAGGCTGATTGAAAACAGTTATTACATTCACCTCCAGAGATGTCCCTGGTGCACTGTAAGAGACCGTAGACGGTTTCCTTGTCCGAAAACTTGATTTGCCCGGTTGCAAACATGTGCTTGGAAGCATTAAACGCCGCTTCATTGGCGAGATTGTGCATCAAATGCATCAATACTTTTTCAAACAAAACGGGGTGTTCTACGAACTTATGCTGCTTATTACTCTCCGGTAACGTTCCAGTAAATACCTGCATCGGCACAAGGATCTGAAACGAGTAGCGAACTTGGCAGAACTCGTACCATACCATCGCATCTTGGCCCTTGCAGGTGTTCCAGAGATGGTCGCCGGCGTTCTCTATGCAATTCCGACACACGGTGGAGTTAACATCGCCTCTACAAAGCGTTTGTCCATGGACTATGTCCGGGTTCTCTCCGACAGAGGTGTTGTAAAAACCGCCGAGAGAAGTGTCACGGCTTGTGTTTGAGGACAAGTCATTGAGAAGAAGCCTGAGATTGCTTTCGAATTCGGTGTGGCCGGTGTAGTTTATGTTGGCGGAACATTCAGTGTAAAGAGGGTCTGCTTTGGAGAGGACAAAGAGGATTGAAAGTGCTAAGATAACAATGAAACGCATGGTTAATAGTGAACCTTTTTTTTTTCGATTTTTCCTCGAGTTGTTTGCCCAGATAAGATATCAAGAAATAGTTGGCTTTCAAAAATCAGTTTTTTTTTTTTTTTTTAGAGCTGTTCACGGTTAGCAAAAAGGAGTTTTAACCACGAAAGTTCTCTGGCAGAACTCGTTATCCAGACCATTCTGTTACATGGAATTTCTAGGTTTTTTTTTTTTTTTTTGGGTAATTGAATTTCTAGTTTATTTAATCCATGGTAATCAAACAGAAGGATTAGTACTATAAATGAGTTTAAAAATACAAAGCTGAAGCTGGAAAATACCTTGAAACAGGTTGGAAATTGGGACGATGTAAGGGTATAACAAGTTGAGAAAATTACCTAAATGGCCATCTTTTTTTTTATTAATCAATATGATATAAATTTCTTATTATTGATCAACATGACAAAAATTATAATTGATTTTAGTTTACTTTTGTGTCATCTTAATCTAGTGATAATTTTTAGCATTATCTCGATGTAATAATATTTAAATTTATGCCACTCATATGTTTTCCTTATAAAGTTTAGAATTTTTTACTTGCTTTTTTTTGTTGGGTCCTAAATTCTTACTTGTCCGTGTGCCAAATATAACCAATCAACTCCTTTTTTTTTTTTTTTAAATAACCAATAAACATTTTTGGTCCTTCTTTATATTATTGGAATCGTGATAATTTAGTATATTAGCAAATTAGGGATGACACATAAAATTCATTCCCTCAAAAAATAAAAAATCAAAAATAAGAATGATATTCTTGTCTATGGGTGTCCAGATCCGCAGGTAGTCACCTCTAGTAAGTTGGGCATGGGAATGCTATATAAAAATCGGATGGTATGTGGGTGGGTTAAAATTAACTAACCTCGAGTAGCATACGGGATGGGGGTGACGAAGCTCCCTCCCCCATCCCGATTGTATACACTTTTATGATATGTGTATAAATATGTATATATTTTAAATTTTTGACATGAATATAAAAAAGAGAAACACATTCCAAAAAAAAAAACAAAACAAAACAAAAGGAATTGGAGTTTGGATTTGTTTTTTAAGTTTTCAATTTTATTTTGCGATTTTAGTGATTATGTTGTTAAATTTGATTAAAACTTTAACGGAAATTGCTCTGAGTTTTTTTTTCCTTCCTTCTACTCTTGATGAGTATGGTATGAGTTTAGCATTTCCAGTGGAGATTCCTTGCCGCCATCAATCCTTAAATTGGTGGATATGTGGAGTAAAAAGGGAGTCGAGTATAGGAGTGAGAGAAGTATATCCGTTCGCATTCTGTCCCACTCCATTAACAGATATTAAGAAAATGTTTAAGTTATATGAAACACCCGAATGTCATTATTCAGTCCAATAAAAAAATTGACATTTTGGTTAAAAAACAAAACAAAAACTTTTCTCTCTTTTTCTTTTGCTCTCTCTTATATGCTAGGGTTTGCGTTATTTGTATTTCTTCCTTAGAACCGGAACCCGACGACCGCCTCTTGGTTGATCACTAAATTACCGGCCCTAGAGAAGATGCTTTGGACTCCAAGATGGTGGTTTTGGTGGGAGGAATGGCTACATGGTCAGAGGGGATTCATTTTAGTTTTTTTTTAGTCGTGTTTGTTGGCTTGTACTAGATGTATTTCACGTGATGTCCGAGGTTTTTCTTCAAAATATTCTTGCCCAAAAATATAATCCAACTAGAATTTAACTCAATTTCATATTCCATGTTCCTTCAAGTCCTTTTTTTCGTTTATTCTTCTTCTTCTTCTTTTTTTTTTTTAATCTTTGGATAAGAAATTCGAACTCATTATTTTATTATGAAGTTAGATAAAAAAAATTACCATTAGATTATATCTATAATCTCACATTTCGTTTTGCCTATATAATTATTTGGCAGATCATCCAGTCAGTAACAATTACAAGAACTAATTAATCAATTCAATAGATCGAAACAAGCAATGACAGAAAATTAGCTAGTGCATATCAGGTCCACTCCGAGTTTTAAATTACCCTATCTATTCTAATCATGATTGACTAAACATTAGCCAAAAAAAAAAAAACTTAAGCATGCGTAACACGGGTTTAAGAGGTAATTTTTAGGTTAAAGTTGGTTATTTTTTTAAAAATTAATTATAATTTTTGTTCACTTTTCATAAATAAAAACAAAAAACAAAAATAAAAACTAAAATAAAACCCTTAGGTTCATACCTGAGAACCAAACAAATCATAAAATGTCTGAGGTTGCTAGAGCCCATCTACCTTCATTTTCATTAAACTAAGCTAGTGTTTTGTGCACACCAATTTAAGTTGAAAAAACTCAATTCAGTTTTTTTTTTTTTAAGTCAATTATTTTCACTATTAAATTTAAAAATTCAAATTTTAAAAATATATAACTTTGCATATACAATTTTAAGTAAGATGTTTTAAAAAAATATATATATATATAATTTCGAGATTATCGAAACAAGTTCTATATTAATATAATTTTTTTTTATAAACACATTATAACTTTTACAATTTTTAACCCTCAACAATTTCAATACCTTATCAAATGCATAACTCAATTTAACTTAAATCACTCTTAAATAACTTAATTTCAAGCCGTGTACCAAATTATGCTTAGTCCTAACCAATTGAATTTTTTTTTTTACCAATAAATATTAGGCGTAGCAGATAGATCTTCGAAACAAGCATTCTGAAAAGTCAATACATTGACTAGGGGACAAAATTATGAGAAAGAAACTCCTTTCGTTCAATGGATGGCGCGTGAGTTAAAATCAAATGGCTTTCCTCCTAATAAGATTGGTTTATAGATATTATCTAAAATCCCTATACGCCATACATTTAGTGGACTGTGTTGGTGGTGGGCCCCTGGTTTTCTGCTATAGACTAATGGGATTGGTGATGGATAACGAATTGACATTAACAAAAAAAAAAAAAAAAAAAAAAAAAAAAAAAAAAAGAGAGAATTACGCTCATATTTCCTGTGTTTTTTTCAAAATTACAGAAATACCTCGCCAATCAAAACTAATAACTTCAACCTCTTTTGTTTTTGTCTTTTAAATTTTGAATTATAAAATTATAATAATAACTGTAAACGGTAAAATTGAGTTAATTTTTCAAAAAAATTTTTTTTTTTTTGGATCCAATTGCCACACTAAATCCTTTCAGGTTCAAATCTAAGTTTTTCATTTAAGTTTTTATCTTTTCTGAAAAGTCAACAAAAATTATAACTAATTTTAAAAATTAACCAACTTTAACTTAAAATTTTTCATCTCAAACTCGTGTTCTAAATAGAGCCTAAGTGATGAATTAAGTCATAGCGATTATCTGGGAAAAAAAGAAAGTCATATCTATTAATATTTTGAAAAAAAAATGTGGAAAATAGGGTGACAGATAAGTCATGCACGAGTCAGGATCATAATTAGCTAAGATAGAAGACGATTGGGAATTAGGAGTTAGGAAGAAGATTCACGCCAATCACTTTTTTGCTTCAAAATTCTCGTAGAGAACTACGACGTAAGATACCAAATGTCCTATGTGGACAACAATTTAAACGACGATAGGGAATTGGGAGTTAGAAAGAAGGTTAACAGATATAGAAGATAATTGGGAATTGAGAACTAGGAAGAAGGTTCATGCCAATCACTTTTTTGCTTCAAAATTCTCGCAAAGAATTACGACGTAAGATACCAAATGTCCTATGTGGACAATAATTTAAAAAACAATAGGGAATTGAGAGTTAGGAAGAAGGTTAATAGATATAGAAGACAATTGGGAATTGAGAATTAGGAAGAAGTTTCCTGCCAATCACTTTTTTGCTTCAAAATTCTCGTAGAGAATTACGACGTAAGATACCAAATGTCCCATGTGGACAATAATTTAAAAGAGGATTAGGAATTGACAGTTAGGAAGAAGGTCAGCAGAGACAGAAGACGATAGGGAATTGGGAGTTAGGAAGAAGATTCACGCCAATCACTTTTTTGCTTCAAAATTCTCGTAGAGAACTACGACGTAAGATACCAAATGTCCTATGTGGACAACAATTTAAACGACGATAGGGAATTGGGAGTTAGAAAGAAGGTTAACAGATATAGAAGATAATTGGGAATTGAGAACTAGGAAGAAGGTTCATGCCAATCACTTTTTTGCTTCAAAATTCTCGCAAAGAATTACGACGTAAGATACCAAATGTCCTATGTGGACAATAATTTAAAAGACGATAGGGAATTGAGAGTTAGGAAGAAGGTTAATAGATATAGAAGACAATTGGGAATTGAGAATTAGGAAGAAGTTTCCTGCCAATCACTTTTTTGCTTCAAAATTCTCGTAGAGAATTACGACGTAAGATACCAAATGTCCCATGTGGACAATAATTTAAAAGAGGATTAGGAATTGACAGTTAGGAAGAAGGTCAGCAGAGACAGAAGACGATAGGGAATTGGGAGTTAGGAAGAAGGTTCATACCAATCACTTTTTTGCTTCAAAATTCTCGTAGAGAATTGCGATGTAAGATACCAAATGTCCCATATGGACAATAATTTAAAAGACAATATAGAATTGGGAGTTAGGAAGAAGGTTAGCAAAGATAGAAGACGATAAGGAATTGAGAGTTAGGAAGAATGTTTTTGCCAATCACTTTTTTGCTTCAAAATTATCGTAGAGAATTACAACATAAGATACCAAATGTCCCATGTGGACAATAATTAAAAAAAAAAAAAAAAACATCTTACATAAAAATATTATAAAATAAGTTGTATTTAATTTATGTCATTGGGTCCTTTTCTTTTATCCATCGGTTTTATAATGGTGAGTTCTATCAAAACATCAGTACACATGGCCAGATTAACTCGAGTCCCAACAAAGTCCATTAAGCTCAAAAGTTGCATACACCACTGCTGTATATCATGAGCTGCTTATCACCGGGGCATGACATCAGAAACTGTGACACCATTGACAGAGCAACTGTAATCGACACTTGATTCACGAAGGTGTGTAAATCTCCCGGTGGAGAAAGTGGGTGGTTTAGGCTGGCAAAGAGCCGTGGATTGCCTTTCAGCATTACCACTACGGACGACATGGTTGGTCTGTCGTATGCATCTTCTTGAACACACACGAATCCAATATGGAGATATCTTAGGAATTCGTCAAAGTTATATGAATCGGCTACTAATGGATCTATCAGTTCCACAACTTTATCTTCATGCCATAGCTGCCATGCCTGCACATCACCATTTTAGTATTGTGTCAAAAAAAAATTTATTTAAAAAAAAATATCAAAGAAAAAGTGAGAAAAATTTTGTTTTGACAAAAAAAGCTCACATATGCAAGGAGGCTCGGAGCAAGTTTTGTTTGATGAAAGCCGGCATTCCTTCTTCCGGTTAGGATCTCAATCAAGAGTACTCCAAAGCTAAAAACATCCGACTTAATCGAGTATAATCCCTCCATAGCATATTCTGGAGCCATGTATCCACTATTTCCCACCAAAAGAAAAAGAAAAAGAAAAAGAAAAAAAAAAGAATAATTATACTATGCAAAATATATTCAGTACTAAATCCTAGTGAAAGTTTTGGCTATAAGGAAGCTTAAAGAAAGAAAGAAAGAAAGAAAAAAGAAAGGTTTAGAGCAATTACTATGTCCCAACTATGGTAGCAGTATTAGCTTCTCCTTCACTTCCTGCAAAAATCCTTGCCATTCCGAAGTCAGATATCTTGGGGTTCATATCAATATCCAATAGTATGTTACTAGCCTTCAGGTCTCTATGGATGATTTTAAGTCTAGAATCCTCATGAAGATAAAGAATTCCCCTCGCGATTCCGTCAATAATCTTAAGGCGTCTACTCCAGTTGAGCTTTGCACGTGTCTTAGGATCTAACAGGAGCAGAAAAATGCAGAGGTTCAGATATAAAATCAATATTTAGCCGCCTAATATCTCCAATTTAAGGTTTAGACCTTCAGACTGCTAAAATTCTAAAAGGCAATGAAACAAACCAAATAGAATGACGTCTAGACTGCTGTTCGGCATGTATTCATATACAAGCAACTTTTCTTCTCCATCTGCACAAAACCCCAAAAGCCGGACGAGATTGACATGTTGGAGTTTCATTATCAGTAGAACTTCATTTGTGAATTCCTCCGAACCTTGCTCAGAACCGATCGAAAGCCTCTTGACCGCCACTTCTCTTCCATCTTTCAATATGCCCTGAAAAGATAGGCTTTTTCCTTGAGAAAAAATACACAATTTTCAACTTGTTTCTTTTCTCATAGAGAAGCTATTGTTACCTTGTAAACAGGGCCAAAACCGCCTTGTCCAAGCTTATTTGAATCAGAAAAGTAGTTTGTAGCCAAGTATATGGATGTCAAATCAAAATAGGGAAATTCCTGAGCTTTTGGATAATTCCTTTGGAATTCGCGGTACGAAAACACACCTTTACCTACAACAGAAACCAAATCGGCGGTTTAGAGAGAGAAGGAACACAGAGGGAAAGAAAAAGAAAAGGATCATTAAAAGATAATTCTCAAGAAAACACACACACACAAACACAAGCAAGTATTACTTATTTTCTTTCTTTTGTTAACAGCATGATAGTAAGCACAAGAGCCAACAAGTGCTATGGCCAAGCAAGCTGATCCGATCATAAGAACGGTAATTATCCATATTTTTCTTCCCTTATCTGCAATCACAATGAATTGTTATATCTCAACATTACTCTTCTAAATCACTTGTTAATACCGAAAACAAAATGAAAACAAAATCTTATATTTTTTTTTTCTTGGTACCTTTTTTGTTATCGTTTTCTGGCGGACTAGGCGTAGGATCATATCCGTTTTTATAAAAAGGGTACAATTCATACCGCAAGAAACAGCTCCGACTAAACACCCTTGCCCCGACAGAGAAATTAAACTTAAGAAGAACATCTTGTGTTGCCCTTTTGAGGCATTCACTACAATCATCTCGAGACAAGTCTCTAGTACACTGAACCAAGGCGTATATCATTTTGTCCTCATAGGAAGCTTCTTTAGTTGCATACATGTTTGATGAAACACTGTAAGCCGCCGAATTGGTAAGATTTCTCAGCGTTTTGCTCACAACAGAGCTGAACTTTTCTGGATCTGAAATGTTTTGCACGTTGCCTAAGGGAAGGTTGTCCGAGACGTTCAATTTGCCAAAGAAGTTGTCGTTGGAGTAGCGCAGCTGGCAATACTCCTCGTATACAACGGCTTCTTTTGAATTTGGACAGAGCCTTGTGATGTCGACCTGCGATGCAGCGGTTATGCAGTACCGACAGGTATCGTATGAAACGTAGTTGAGGCACATGTAAAGAGCATAAACTTTATCGTGGTCGTTTCCATTTGCGGCGCGGTAGAACTCGGAAGAAGATGCTTTTGAAGGTAAAGTTTGGAGCAGATCGTTGAGGTTCTTCTGAAATGGACTGTTTTCTGTGTAATTACCGGCGTTCGAGCAGAAATTATAAGGAGGGCTGAAAGGAAAAGCACAGGTAAGGTTGTAGAGAATGTTGACGTGTATAAAAGAAAGCAAAAGCAGGGGAATATTGGGTTTTAGAAGACAGTGAAAATGGTTCATTTTGTGCTTTTTGGTCACTAGGAAACTGATCATGCTAAAGAGATAATTCTGTCTTCTTTGTAACTCAACTATTCCCATGTTTGATCTTTGGCTTTAAGGCATTAAAAATTAAAAAAATAAAATAAAATAAGGGTCGTTTGTCGGATACTCTTACTGAAATTTACAGGTAATTTCTTGGAAGGTCAACATCCGGATATATATACATATATTTTAATTATATATATATATATATAATTAAAAAATAAATAAAAAGAAGAAGAAGAAGATTATAAGAGGGTAAAGGATGATGTATCCAATTAGTACGATGATACACAATTTTTTTCCAAAATTATGGATTTTTTTTTTTTTTTTTGGAAATGATAATGGAATAATTACCGCCAGGCAAAGATAATTTTATTGCTAAGATATGGGAGTAACAGTTTAAGCAATAAATTAAAATTAAATCACCTCAAAGAAAAATAATTAAAAGAGGTCAAAGCTAAAAACAAAATTCCAAATAAGTAGCTTCCGGGATGTTATTTTTGCCTTCTCCGGGCCCCTTGACCCTAATTTTTGAAATAAGTAGCATGAGTGAACACTATCTAACGATTTGAGATTAAATTAAGATAAGAGTGAGAATTAAGTTGACTTCACTTGCCAAATAAAAATTAATGGGTTTTTTTTTTTTTTCCCTTCTTCTTTTGGCTTGAAAAAATTAAAATAATAGAGATTAGTTTTCTATGAAATTGAGAAATCACAAAATTTCTAATTTTCGCTTAGCGTGCACACTGGATTCAACCCCCAATCTGTTGTCCATGCAGCTTAAGCTAGTAAACTTAGCACAAAATTCTATATAACATCATAACAGTCCACTAAATTAACAATACAGGATAAACTCAAAATCTAACGCCATGGGTTCTGCATCTTACTTGAATTGTTTAGTCTAAAGACTTTTTGTCTTTTTTCCCTCATTTTCTTAATACTAGTTGACAAGCACGCATGAAATTTAAAAAAAATAAATAATAAATAATACAAGGTCACATGATGATTTAAGATAGTGTTGACGTGACCATCACATGACAATCAAAGAGGGAGATGAAAGAACTATTCACTTTTTTATATATGACAAATAAATAGATTATAGAGCTGTAAATATGAATCGTGTTAAACGATGACAGTAATTTTTTCCCGAGGGTGGGCCCAGCCCGTCAAATATTAGGCCCATTCCCCCAGCCCCGTGCAAGCACAAGGGCCAGGCCTAGCAACCCGAATTTACAAGTCTGGTAACCATCCGGAACAATGGCGCAAAATGACCAACGAGGGGCTGTTTACGAGTCTGGTAACCATCCGGAACAATGGCGCAAAATGACCAACGAGGGGCTGTTATTTCTTTTAAAAGGCCTTATTTATTTATTTTCTTGAAAACGTTCGTAGTAGTATAGGACTCTCTAATTGCTGGACATTTTTACGACAGACGCCAATTCTAGCGAAAGCTGCCTGAACGACAATACGTCTTAGGAACTTTCGTTTCAGTTCAGTTCAGTTCAATTCAGTTCCAGCCTTGATAAGAAAAGGAACTGTTCTGTTAGGAAAATCTTCTGCATTCTTTGGGTTATGGCACTGAGACATGTTAGGACATTAGCTGCGGCATTTGGCTCGTTTTCTACGATCCCTCATCTCATGTTCGGAAATGCACAACTAAAAGACTTCCGAGCGCTGTCTCTGTGGCGTGTCGGCCATTTTCATGCTTTGTTCGTGTGCTCTGTTGCGTCCGGTAAGCCCCTTAGACCTCTATTGCTTCATTAAATATTTGCCTTCAAAGTGTTTGTGAAAATGCTTCTGATAAAATCCTCTGGCCCGTATTTTCCTTTCTTGGTCTCTATGGAACTTTTCTTGAGCAAATTTGGGGTTTTGTGTGCATTTTCAATTGTGGGTCATTGAGCTTTCAGTTCATACGGTTCGGAGAACACATTTTTTAACTAGCATTTGCAAATGCTCTGAATTTCAAGATTAGAAAATGGTGATGGAACAAATAGTAATGAGTTTCATAGATGGCACAATGGAGGAGGAACTTTCCATAAGTCAGCTCAAATTGACCCAACAGCTGTTGTAGATATCGGTGCCATAGTTCATTCGAAAGCTGTCGTGGGTGCAAATGTTCATATTGGATCAGGAGCTGTTATTGGTCCTTCTGTTACTATTGGCCAGTTGACGAAGTTATGGTATAATGTCTTCTTCTTGCACTCATTACATAACTATCTTAATGCAATCACGATGTGCACTTTTACTTTTTCTTCTTCATGATAGAACTGCCTTGTTTTCCCAGGTATAACGTTGCACTTTCTAATTGCACTATAGGTGACTTGTGCGTGATCCACAACGGGGTATGCATTGGTCAAGATGGTAAGACAGGAACTTACATGCTTGGTTGACTTTCATTTAGTTAAAATGAACCCTAGAAGTCATCAAAATTGTTTCCAAATTGGCATCTGACGGACATCAATGCATAATGGTCCGACCATCTTTTGTATTCATGGTGTGTCTAATTGCATGTTTGTGTTGTACCAAGGTTTATTTGAATCCAGCTTTTTTTTTTAAGGTTTTTTTCTTTTTTCTTTTTTAATAAATGTTTCAACCAGTGTACAAAAATTTATAGTTTAAAATAGCTAGATCCATATCTGCCTCCATTTCTGTTTTTTTCTAACCTTAATTTGTTCCGCTTAAACCGGAAATGTTCTTTCTACGTGGATCTCTTTACCTCTACTTCTCGTGTACCACTTTGCTTTTAAAAGTTTACTTTGTTGCTGAACTAGGGGTTAATGTACTATAATTAGCATGCACTTTAGCAACCCAGATACTTTCTCTACATGTAGTAATTAATTACTGAAGTCAAAGAAGTTGCAACTCTATACAGAATATTTACTAGAACTGTTGCTACCTTCTCTTTTGATATTTGGCACCATGTTTATACCTGCAGGATTTGGGTTCATGGTTGATGAGCATGGAACTATGATAAAGAAGCCTCAAGTTAGTACTGCTTCTTCCACAATTAGACTTCTAACTACTGTTATTTGTTTTACTTTTTGTTTCATTTTGGGCATCCTTCTTAGCTTTCTTTGTGCTTTATTTTTATGCGTCTCTGAATGACTACAAAACACATGATCATGGACTTTCACATACTTATATTTTCTCGTCTCTGATTTAGCATTTCATTCAATTGCATATTCTCATCGGCCTTCTAAACAGTCAAGATGTAATATGTTTAATTATCAGTTAGTGTTGTTTTATTCTGTTTTATTTATTTATTTATTTTTGGTGTAGTTCTGCTGAATATGTCAAATTATTAGATTATCAGTTGAAGTATCTAACTTTTCTCCCTGTTCTCATGCCACTAAACAAATGAATCGAGAAGATGCTAAATGTCAGGATAGGGAACAATGTGGAGATCGGCGCTAATACATGCATTGACAGAGGCAGGTGAGACATGTAATTCTTTTGATAATGTATTTAAATCTTGTTTGATCTTTCAGATTCTTTTGGGGAAATAATAATTATTCCACCTATGCTTTTTGCTATTATGCAGTTGGAGAGATACAGTTATAGGGGATAATTCAAAGATAGATAATTTAGTTCAGGTTGGCATCTACAATTGCTGTAATACTAGCCTTTACACTTTCATACAATCTTAATCTACATATTCTGGTGTTTTCAGATAGGTCACAATGTAGTCATTGGAAAGAATTGCATGCTTTGTGGTCAAGTTGGCATTGCAGGTTCTGTTACGTAAGTAAGGGCTGGTTTCTCAATCGATTCACTTGAAAAGTTTGCCAACCGCCTTTCTCATCCAACTTTACATCTACAACTTGTTCAACGTTCAAATATTCCCAAGTGTTGTTGGCTTTTTTCCAATTTTCTCTGTTGTAGGATCGGAGACTATGTGACCATGGGGGGAAGGGTAGCAGTTCGTGATCATGTTTCTATTGTGTCAAAGGTATTCGCTTAACTGGTGGAAGTCATTCTTGCAATCTTCAGCATTTTGGTATCTCATTTCATGTTATTCTATGTCTAAATTGACTGAGCATGGGTTGATGGTATGATACGTGAATAATTTTGTTATTGCAGGTTCGTCTTGCAGCTATTAGCGGTGTCACAAAGGATATTAAAAAGCCAGGGGATTATGGTGGCTTTCCGGCTGTAAGTATCACCTTTCTTCTTGTGAGGAAAAAAAAAATGAATGCACTATTACTCAGCTAAAAAAGAAAAATGGTGTGCTATTATGTCTTAACTACGAAGAATGAAGATCATTGGTCCAATTTTGGTCATTCGGGCTTGATTCTATTTTCTTCTCTTTTTTCTATCTTTCTGGATAGGTTCCAATTCATGAGTGGCGAAGACAAGTTGCAATGCATTTTCGAACATCGAAGAAAAGGAGTCCTTAAGATTAAGAATGATCAGTAATCAAATCAGGTCGATTATACTGGGTATGAAGCATTTTAGAACAAATGAGCTTGGTGAGGCACTTGATGTTTTGATAAAAAAAACAGGACAGATGAATTCTAATTATGATTGAGCCAAATTAATTTTCCCTGTCTTTGCACTTTCCTTGGCCTCTTTCTCACTAGACCTTTGTGCATAATTCTGAATTATTCTCCTTGGAAAGTCTTTATTAGTTCCCTTTTCTTTTAGAGGCATGTTGAACCTATTGGTTGGTCAGAAATTACAGATTTTTGTTTGTTTAATTTGAGATCTTTCAAACGTGCCAACGAAGCTCTAAGATCTTTCAGATGTGGGTATTTTCTCTGGCAGCAAAAAATGTTACCCTCATACCATCCACAACTAGCACTTGATATTTTCCATCAAAAATACCAGAGGTTCTTTTTTTTTTTTTTTTTTTTTTTTGAAATTTATACCGATGATTCATTTGGGTCATAGGTTTAAAAAGCAAATTTGAATAAAAATTTTATATTTTTGTTAGAGAAACATTGCGGAAGACTTTGTGAATAGTTATCCAAACGACTACTAATTAATACTTAGATCGACTCGTCTTGATACCTTCCTTGTTTAGTTTGTACGCAAAAGACCAAGGGTAGTCTCTTTAGCCATGTTATGTTGGTCTGCCAACCAATATCTATGGTTGTTTTTGGTAGATGTTCTTTTCTATTTGCCGACAGGGCTAACTTGTTAGGAAAGCAAGGATATGAAAATTTAAAAATAATTCGACATCAGAGGGAGAGGGGGACAAAAAAAAAAAAAAGAGAGATGACGAGTATCTCTTTGAAGGTCTCAAATATCTATAAAATGTTTTGTTGTCGTTTTGGGTATTTCTTGCGTAATTCTCTCTACCAAATTCAATCAAATAATAATAATGACATTAGACTAAACATCATATGATAATGACACAACTAAAAGGGAAAAGAAAGATGCAATGAATTAAACCAATGAAGAGATCGTAGAGTAAATGAGAAGGTAATACAAAGAAGACAACTAAAGTACAAATCGAATCATTCTAAAATGAATCAGAAAAAGAAATATTTATACATCAAATAAAACCCAATAATAAGATAATCAAAAAAAATTAAAAAAAAAAAAAACAATGAATAAAATCAGGAGAAATAGACAGGGCACCTCCTGTCCTTGGAAGCAGACAAGATAAGACCATCGGGGCCCACATCGACATCACAGTTGGCATGCATCCGATGGCGCTTACTCTCCCACGACGACACCTTAAACCTAATCGTGGCCGTCAATTCCAGACGAAACACCACCATCCCTCTCGCCCTATCGTTCATGAACTCCTTCCAACGCTGGCTGTTCACCGTCAGCGTGGCCCCACTGAACGACCCGTCGATCACGGTCGTGTTCTTAGGCTCCTGATAGAACGGCTCCTGGATCAACGGCGTCGATCCGATCTTCTGGTCCCTATAGTAAACCGACCCCTCCATCGAGTCGTACCGTATCCCGATGTTCTGGTTCGCGTTCCGGGCCGAGGCGTTGAACGTGATCTGGGCGTTCTCGAACCCGGTTTCTTGGCCCAGACCCGGAACCGAGAACTTGTGGATGTGGAACCTGGGCCGGTGAGGACGCAGGCTGAGCCAGAGAATGAAGGTGATGACCCCCACGATGAGGAGCAGGCCCAAGAAGATGGCGCAGATCATCTTAGAGACCCGGGTGGTGAGGTTTTCATGGACTCGGTGGGCGATGTAGCGGGCCGTGTGGTGCCGCTTCATGGGTCGGAGCTCCGGTCCTCCCGTTTGGATCGGCATATGGTCATGGGAAGCGTACATTTTCTTAGCAGCTCAGAAAATGGTGGGAATGGGGTTGTGATGATGAGCATATTTTTTTGTGTATTATAAGTGAGGAAGAGGAGAAAGGACGTCGGAGAAGTTAAGGTATTTTTGCATGGGAAAGAAAGGAATAAGGACTCTATATATATATATATATATATATATATTGTGTGTAATGATGTACTATTATTGAATTGTATGTATTCTCATTCGTGATGATCAGTTTTGGTTTACGTAACATATACTTTGCATGTTAGACACGTAAAAAAACTGGTGCTTTTTAGCTTTTATATTAGTGTGTGTTTTAATTTGACTCAATTACTTGGGCTACCTAAGCTAGCTACGTTAAGATGGATGATTAAAAAGCTAAAAGTCCTTCTGTACGTTGACATTGAAATGAACAGTCCTCGGTCTTCGTGTTAAGAATTAGACACATTAATTTTTCATTATCAAGAACAATAAAATCGTAGAAAATAGTTAAGGGCAAATATTTGTGTTGAAATTGGATGATACGACAAAATAATGAAATATCTTACTTAATTAGACTTAAAATCAATTTTAAAAAACCACAAAGAAATTAAATATTACGATATACTCATCAAATCGGTAAAAGCGTTATAATCGAGGGGGGACAGGAAATTGTGTTAGAGGAGTTTTAATCTTGACCGTCCTGTTTATGACTCTTTGATCTTGTCAGTTTATGTATGACATTACAATTTGGCCATCTTTGCTTTTTGCCTTGTGTATGCTTTTGCTTGTTTTGCTTTGCTTTCTTTGATATGCGATTCCTTGTTTTGCTTTGCGAGTCAATGCTTTTATATCCTGCTTTTCTTGTTCTGCTTAGTTGGTTTTGTACATGATGTTGTTTCATCATCTTTCTCCTTTATTCTTTCAATTGTACTTTACATTGCCACTTCAACTTCAAACGACTCCATATTTGTAACGATTAAAAGTTATTATCCCAACGTATAAGATTTATAATGATTCACTTTTAATATAAGAGCTATGTCCACTTTGACAAGCTGTTATAGTAATTTTCTATGATATACGGAATGAAATTAGGAAAGAAAAATTAATGCACCCCTTTAAAACTCTGTTTGTTAATTTATTTGTTTGTTAGTTTTTTTTTTTTAATTTCTCTTAATACAAAAAACAATGCCCACTTATATTTGCAGTACAATATAACGGTAAGTTAACAACTAACTCTATCACAAAGTGTAGAACTAATCCTCTACCTCCAAATTGAAAAAGAAAAAAAGGGAAAAAAAAAAACTCTAAGTATTAAAAAAAGAAAATACTAGTTGGTGTAATAATCTAAATAAATTTGGTACATTAATATTGAAACTTGTCGGTTTGAGGTCAGCAAGGAATACCAGGGTAGTATATATGCAGTAGGTTGCCCTACAGCAAGCGGTGAGTGTATTTGCGAAGTGATGTGAAGAGCGCAAAAAAGAGACGTGTTTTCTATTTGGTTTTATTATCTAAATGAGTACTTTTGGATACATCCCCTTAAAAATAATAATAATAATAATAACCTTCTTGATACAACCAGCTAGCTAGAAACAAAGTATACCAATATCAAGTGATTATATATATTCTTCGAATAAATAATCTAATAATTGATTTAAATTTGTTGTTTATAATGTTGGTTCTAAAAGGAAGCCTTTTTTTCATCTTGTAAATAATCATCAATCAAGGTTCGCATGAGAATTGAGGCGATTAAAAAATGGTAATCGATATAATAAATGGATCATAATTAAATGGTTTTAATTTTATATTTATTTGCAAATAACCCGACTAAATGGAAGTGTAGACTCAACAGAAGTTATTGTCTTTTTTTTTTTTTTTTTTGGTAGAATCGAGAGAAGTAATTGTATCAATTATAGGATCGAACGTAGGAATAGTAGATGAAAAATACCCATTTGATGCAAAAATTTAACACCATTTCTTAGTTAGCTTAAAACACCAACACTAAGAGACAATTAATTAATTAAAAAATTTCTTATTCACATGCATAAACTATATAATAAGAATTCGTAGCACTATAATCTTTTTTTTTTCTTTTAAATGTACGAATGAGGTGTCATCATAATCTATTAAAAAAGACAAACAAAACCAAAAAATAAATAAATAAGAGAGGATTATAGATATATAAAATCAATTTATTCTCCTTCTTGGAAACCGATGTATGATTCCCTTCTCGAAAATAGTGAGGAAAGATAATCGTTATTTTTGTATAAAGAATTCATTAATTGACATTTCGAACCATACATATCAGTCAGATCTGTGACTTGCTCTCTCCATACGGGCCAAAAAAAAAAAAACCATAAGAAAGGGACGACTTTTCCTTTTAATGGAAAGGGCATGGCAACTACAGTATCTGATCATGTATGTATTGGAAGTCTATGCTTTTCTAATGCAGATAAAAACTCTACTTCATCATCTTTCCATTCTTATTGAACTTTTCTTTACAAGTACTTTTTTATTTTAGTGATCCAAATATAATTGAATCCTTGGGAAGTTAATTAGTTTAGATGCATAACGTCTTATTAAAACTTTCATTTCTATTCGTTCGAAAGTTCGAGTCATACAAGATGCAAGAGTTTGTTCTTGCTGTAGACAATATGCTAGTAAAAACTTTTTAAATCTTAGATTGAGAGATATTGAAGGCTCAGTATCAAGTTTTTCTCCATTTCAGTACTTATGGTCTAATAATATAATCTTCTAATGACGTTGACAATAACGTAAATACATCAACAGCATCTTTTTTCATAAATAAATGGATCAACTACTCATCATGTGGCAAGCACGTACCTTCGACAAAGTAAAAACAATTTAAAAAGATAATAATACTAATAAAATCATTTGGCCAAATCACATTACTAGTCCAAAATTACAGAGAATTAAAAAGTTATAGCATTGACTTGTTTCCATCTTCCTGTTTTTCAGGAATATAGTCTTAAATCGCAATTTACGGTGAGGGGCATCCTGAACATACTCATAAAAAAAAATTTAGACTACTTCCAAAGTGAATTATTTTATTAGTTTTTTTTTTTTTTTTTTTTGCACCATAAACTTATTACAAAGTTATAATTTACATCTTAAATTTTTTAATTTTGACAATTTAAAGTCTAAACTTACAAATCTATAGCAATTTGCACCTCATTAATAAACAATGTTGATTTTTTAATGAAAATTGATATTTCACTTGCATATAGATTGTTAATTAACAAAAATAAAAATGATTATTTACGTCATGAATTAATAACTCATGTACAAATTACATATCAATTTCTTTCAAAATATAAATATTATTGTCAATGGGATGTAAATTTATATATATTTGTAAGTTCATAGTACAAATTATTAAAATTAAAAGTTTAGCATGTAAATTGTAACTTTACAATAAATTTAGGATATACCAATGCAAAAAAGCCTATATCATTGGCAAAATTATATTTAATGAAAAGTCTTATCTGTAAAAATTAAGGATTTTTCAATTCTATATTTTTTTTTTGGTGAAATGAGTTCAAAACAAAGAGCTTTACAAACGCTCAAATATAACCGAAAGAAGATCATTTTGTAATTAATCACACTTAATTTCTGTGGAAATTGTGCAAAATTCTTTCTTGCCAACCCTCATAATTTAGTCAACTGCATACTATCATTGATTCTTGTGCTCGTCATGATAGTTTTACTAAGAATATATGTTTGGATGCACAATTTAAATATTAGAATCACAATTAAATTTATTTTTTTACTTAGTTTCACTATTCATATAATTTTATAACTTAAATTTTAAAAATCCATAACTTTGTATAGACAAATCCAAATGAGAATTTTTTTAAAATTGCATAGAATTTCGAAACGAAGTAAACAATCTCCATATTGATATTTTTTTCCGAACACATTTCAAGTTTTTATATTTTTTAATTCAAGCAATTCAAACGCCTCGATAATCGTATAAACAATTCAAAGCCAAATTCTACAATCCAATTAACACCAAACGCATGCTGAATGACAAATTTTTTTTCTTTTTTAACTTCTCACGATTAGCTAATGATTAACTAAAATTAAGACAAGTGGCATCCAGCTGAAAAAAAAAAAAAAAAAACCGAACAAAAAACCAAATGATCAAGTGACTCTAATTAATGACAACATTTTCATTCAAAACGTATAAAATTACATTAGAAATGTAATTAAGTAATAATGACACCTTTGAATTTTTAAAAATTTAATTACTCAATTTGACATGACAACAAATGAAACACTTAATTTTGACATTTGAACCAAGTACGCACAACATGCAGGCGCATATTCTAATTATTTTTCCACGCAACGGATTTGTAGCCCACATTAAAACCCCTAGCCGTCTCTTCTTATTGACCATTAAAAAAAAAAAACAACTTTCTAATTCAAGCAAATGATCTTGATCAATTAACCTTGGTGCAAACTTTCCTGACCTCTCCCTCGGTGCCGGTAAGAACTCCGATCCTTCCCATGTTCACCATGGAAACACCGAAGTCCTTGAAGAAAGAGGACGTCCCAACTTTGGCGTTGGCGTGACTAAGGACGTAAGCTTTTGTCTCGCTATCGTCGAGAAGAGCAGCGTCGGATTGGAATAGGCCCCTTCTCTTGGAGATAAGCGTGTAGTAGCTCACATCAAATGTCTTGAAACTTCCGGGGTCCATCTCCACACGCGAAGTTTGGTCTCCTAGCTTGCATTTTAGCTTAAGCTTCTCAATGTACTCTGAATCCAATGTCGGATCGGTGTCTCCCTTTCCAGTGAAGTTGTAAAGACGGTTGCTAAAGGCGTTGCATCGTGACAGTCCAATGGTGTGTGCACCTGTCAAAAAAAAGAAAAAAAAAGGGGGCAAAAACAGGTTCAAATTTATGTACATTAGGTATCATTAGGTATATCAATGGATTAATTATTTTAAAAACACTAAAACATATTTCAATTACAACAATAATTTTGATTATTTTCTTTATGTCACTGCTGCTACATCAATATATTCTATTAATTAGTAACTACTACCAAACAACCATGAACACTACATTTTGTAATTTAATGATAATTGACGTGACAAGGATCCAAAAATCAAAACTGGTATTGTAACTATATATACATATATATATATGTATATTACAATAATGTTTAAAAAATATAACATATAGACCTGACAGCACCACGAGGTCTTTTACGCTCAATCCTCTACTTGCAAAGGCTGTTTTCAAGACAGTAATGTTTGCAAAAGGTGGTAGTAAATTTGTCAAGGCATCTCTTATGTTGGAAACTTTTCCATCTCTTCTTCCAGTTTCAACTTCCCAGAATGGTCCGTAAGTCTGAAATCATGATGGTGACATATAACACGACTGCTTAGTTTCTAATCAATTGGATAATCAGGATAAAAAATTGATTATGGTTATAAAGCAATACTACTTAATACTTACCAAGACCACTGCATCTCTGGCGACTATGGCCAAGATGTCGGCGCATGAAACAACTCCAGGACATTGCTTCTCTAAGGCAGTCTTGATCTTGTCAATAATCTGGAATCCTCTAAGGCTTAAGTTTGGAACTGCATCTTTCTCCGCTGGACCGGTTGAAGAATTTAGCAACAATGAACCATCACAACCCTGTACCCAAATATATATATATATATATATATATATATTAATGTTGAGTTTAAGGCATTTTACGCATGATGATAATATCCCTACTTATATTATACATTTCTAAATATTAAATCAGGTCAAAATTGGATCGAAACTAAAAATAAGATGCTTCATTTAAGACATTAATTATACGTACCCTAACAAAACAGTCATGAAAATGCATCCTGTTCAAAGGACCAGAAAGTGAAGGCGCTACTTTCAAAGTCTCCATCATAATCTCCTTGACTATGGCCTCTGCTTTGGGGCATGTCTTTGCATAAAACCCCACTTTCAATCCCTGTGCATTTGCAGGGTGATGAAGTACAGAAACTAATAACACTAATTTGAAAAGGAAACAAAATAGAAGCTTTGCACAAGCCATAACTCAAAAGAAAAACTTTTTCTTTTTTTTGGGGTGTGTATGATTTTAGTGAGACAGTATTGTATAAGAGCATCAATTTATATTAATAGGCCTTAATCCCACCATAAAGCAAAGCATGTGTCATGGATAGCTGGCATGACTTGGCCACATTTGACATTCTTTTTTTTTCGTTTTTCTTTTTTTTTAAGTTTTTGGCTGTCTTAGAAGTTCGTCGAATATTTAGGCGAGATTTCGGTTCCTTAATCATTCGTTCCATTCAAAAATTCGTATATGTTGTAGGTAAGATAAGAACAAGAATTGTTTATTAATTTACTGTTTCAATTTTTCTGAAGATCAAGTTGTTTATTTGCTCCAGACGTTGGTGTGTCATCTTATCAAATAGAGACGAAAAAAAAAAATATATATATATATATATATATATATATTTAGTTATGATGGATATCCTCCACCTTCAGAAGTTGTGGTTAGCAAGCTGTGACCCGGCCCTAATTGCTACTTATATTTTACCTCATAGATTAAGAAAGTTTAGTTGACCTTGCTATGTTACATCTTCTTTTTAGTTTTTTAATTTTCAAGCACATGTTGTCTGCAGAAGAGAAATCTCTCTTAACCATTTTGTTTAGTAGACGGCCCAATCCGATTCGAACATGTGCCCACGTTGTACGGTGTTACGGCCGCTTGAAAATTGACACTGCAACTCCAGAGTGGTTCTAAGGTATTAGGAATGCTTGACGTTGATTTAGCTCTTAAACAATTATGTGGTACCAGTACTCAAATGAGGGTTTTGACATTGGAGGCGCATTTTCCAACCTCGTAAAATAATTTTTTGTCGGCCGGTTAGTTGGCGCAGACCGAAAATATGATATGAGGTGTTTGGAGTACTTTTCTTCATGTGCTATTTGTTCCCATTCTAAAAATTTTTCATCGAGATTTGATGGAAAATTACCTCTAATATAAACAAAAATCCCACTATCAATTAATTTCTCGAGTTATATATATATTTTTAAAAAGTTCAACCATAAATACGTATCGAATTAGCTCCTTGCAAAGTAGGCCCCAAAAATCAACCTAAACGTGAGCCACATTCAATGTATACTAATAACATACACTTATCTATACACAAATTATTATACCACATTACACGTAAATTTTTACATAAAGCACTTGCTTGCTTTTTTGTCCCTATTGTGGATATTTTAGCCTTTCAACTTATTTCAACAAATATTAGAGTCTTTCTAACACAATTCCACTTGCCAAAATCCAAAAATGAAATTAATTAAGTTATTTGAAAATTCGCAAATTATATTTGAGAATCTATATATGTACAGAAAATGCATTTCGAGGAGAGTATAAACATATACATATTGCCCTATATTGACAAAGTAGTATAAATGTTATGGTATTAATTTATGTAGAAGGGATCTGTGGTCTCGTGCCTGTACGCCCTGCACCATCCTCATATCCTAATTTCTTTTTATTGAGAATTAGTTGTGTGCATGTTCATTGATTTTTGTTTTAAAAAGAAAAAAAAAAAAAAAGTCAGCATAAGTAAAAGGTCAAAAAGATTTCCTTATGAAAAAAATTTGGAAACGTGGTCCCTTTTAGTTCAGATCTTTAATTTTGGGTTTTTTTTTTTTAAATGAATTTTGACCTCCTTAAGTTAATACATACGGAAAAGAAGAAGATGATGGTAGAAATCTTGTGGCGTTTTAAAAGATTCTAGTAGAGATGGGCATGTGCAGAAGGACGTGGATTTGTTTAAGTGGGTTCAATTATTTAAAAGAATCTTGCAAAATAATAATTCAGAAAAAAGAATTTTTGGAACTACAAGAAATTTGTTTTCTAAATTTGTACAAAGCCAATCCTCCTCCTCTTTATTATTATTATTATTATTATTATTATTATTTTGATTAGCTAATCCTCATTCCAATGGGTTCTTATCAAACTTATAAATATAACGGTAATTTTACATTTAATTATTATACATAAAGAAAGTTTGGAAAATAAATTAAGACAAATTAAGGCAGAAGTCAAACGTATGTAAGGGAGAAAAAGAGGAATCAAAAATTAAATTAAAAAAAAAAAACGGATAGAGAATCTAAAGATTAAAAAAGAAGACAGAGAAGAGGTGATACATGTGAGGGAGAAGGAGAGAAATCGGATTCACGTAATCACGCTTACACAGATTTACCAGGCATTTTAAGTCTATAGTTACAAAAGGTTCATTCACAAACTAAACCAGAAGGGGGGGAAAAACCCTAACCTCAGCTTCAAAAAAGCAAATAGATACATTCATAAGCTTATACCTGTCAACATAAAACAGGAAATACATACTACCTTAAAAAAAACTAAAAATAAAAAATAAAAAGCAAATAAATACATTCATAAGCTTACAACTGTTTATAATATAAAACAGGAAAGCTAGCAGCTCAACAGGCTATCCACTTTTTTTAATAGATGTTATAGATTATGGATCATAGATTATAGGGGGTAAAAAAAAATTTCCTGCTCAGTATTGGACAATTTTTTTTTCTTTTTTTCTTTTATCATTTATTTATTTACCTTTTTTTTCATCTATCGTCAATACGACAAATTCTCCACTCTTAACTAAAAGACACAAATTTTATATAACTTTAATTTAATTTTATGTCATATTAATATAATATTAATTTTTTGTCATTTAATATCATGATCTTTAAATTTGTATCATTTAGTATTTTATTTTTTATTTATTTTTTTTTTTTTTTGGAGCAGTGATCACGTTAAAGGTTCCGATAAAGCCCACCATGGCCCAAACCTTCAATCCATAATGGACCCAAAAGGCAAAACGCATTCTGTTCTTTCTTTAGTACAACTGATCTCCCACGAGTTGACTTTAGGCACCTCAATTTGCACGGCATCACCTTGATTGGGAATGAACATTTTGTGGTCTTACATAAAAAATATCTCAAAAAAAAAAAAAGATTTATATGTTTATATCAAGAAACAGTTATTAAATGAGGGTATTTATTAATAATTTGAGTGTAAATTTAACTACTCTTTTTCATAAGAGTGTTGTTTTTCATAAGAGTTTTTTATCAAAATCACAAAATATGACTACCTAAGTATATCCTCTTCCAAATAGATTTTATTACTTGTTCCACCGTTTTATAAAGAGATTATAAACTTAATTATTCTAACTTTTTATTTTTATTGCTTATTTGAAATTTTAAAAAACATATATGGATGTATTGTGTTCATTTAAAAATGTGGTTCGAACTTTTCTAAAAGAAAGTGGTTCAAACACTTACTAAAAAAAATTTACAACCTTTACTTATATTCTTCTACCGATTAAAAACAGATTAAATCAAAAATTGTAGCAAATGGGGCGATGTATATTCAACGAGTACTAAGTACCAATGTCAATGTCGTATAACAAAGGCCTCTATAGGTGCTAGTCCCCCACAAAATTACACACCCGTGCCTCAATCGTGAAATAGACTGCCTATATTTGCGATACAAGACATGTAAATTCCGTCGTTTAGTGGAGTCACATGACTGCTGTTTATCTCTCCTATATAATCTTGGATTTAAGTCAATCTTTACTTTCACACTCATGGTGTATATATATAATTATATACGGAATGGTCTTAAATCCGATATGTGATAGTATCTGACAATATGAATTTAAGTAATTATAAATATAAACTTAAATTATTAAGAATGTGAATTCATAGAAAATAAATATAAAATAAGGTAATTTGCATTCACTTTAGTTACATTTTCTTCTACATGAATTTACATTCCTAATAACAAAAGTTCATATTTACAGGAACTAAAATTTATATTATCGGATACCATCAGATACCGGATTTAAGACTTTGTGTAATTATATATATACTCTACCTTTTCTGAAAGATCATAAAGTCATGATACGAGATTCTGTACTTCTTTTCTTCCTAACAAAAAACATATTCATAAATATATGTGTGTTAGTGTGCATATATAAATAAAATGAAAACACACTTTGTTATGCATGCGTCTCTATTTGATCTTTGATTTAAAAGAAACTAAATACGTTGAGACCCATTTGAATTATATAAGTTTAAATTCACAATTCAAGCAATAAATTTAAATTTTGGTATTAGAAAACACTATGAAAAAAAAAATAGTGAATTTAAAAGAGGATATGGAAGTAAGCTACTATAGTAGTCAATACTTAGAATATGGTACAAAGGATAGAAAAACAAAAGGATGGAAGTAAGTTACAGTTTCGACACTTACGATTGTTTAACAGGAGAGAGAGAAAGTAAGGAATTCCGACTTCTTTAAAATTCCTCAAATTTAATCTCTTCTAAGTTGGAGAAATTACTAAAGAGAGTTTAATTTCGAGATAAAATAGTTATTTCGCAAACAAAATCCTTCATTTCCTTTCCCTACTAGACAAGGGAGATGCTTTTTTCTTTTTCCTTGTTTTCCCCTTTCCTTTCACACCAGCCATCATGAGAGAAGATCTCTCTCTCCTTCTTCATTTTCCTTCGGTTAAGTGTGCTTATAAAAGAGTGAGTGAGAAAAAATACTCACTAGTATGAGAATATATATTAGACTTACAAGGTCTATATATCAATGTATACATAGAGATTTTGTATTGTTTTTGTTTTATGAGAACCACTGTCCTTGTTTTTCTTTCTATAAAAGAAATTTCGTATCTATCATAAATAGTGTTCCACGAAACGGATTTGTAATTGTAGCTCACATGGTAAAAACATTAAATCCCCTAAGGTTTCTCCTTATTCACCATTAAGAAGAATAACTTTAAATTCATGAAAAATCTTCAGTTAACCTTGGTGCAAACTTTCCTGACCTCTCCTTCGATGCCGGTAAGAACTCCGATCCTTCGTATGTTCACCATGGAAACACCGAAGTCCTTGAACAAAGAGGATGCCCCGTGGGCGTTGGCATAACTAAAGGACATAAGCTTTTGTCTCGCTATCGTCTAGAAGAGCGGCATTGGATTGGAAATTCACATTAAATGTCTTGAAAACTTCCGGGTTCCATCTCAACTAGCGAATTTTGGTCTCCTGGCTAGCTTCAGCTTCTCAATATACTCCGAATCCAGTGTCGGATCGGTGTCTCCCTTTCCTATGAAGTTGTAAAGACGGTCGCTAATGTCGGAGCAGCGTGAAGTTTCAATGGTGTGTCCGACCTGAATTTAAAAAACAAAACAAAAAACAAAAAAAACAAATTAGGGCAACAACAGGCTCATCAATTTACACATTTATTACGTGAGTATTAACTGATTAATTGGTCATTGATATCATTAGGTACATTAATGAGTTGATTTTTTTAATGGCACTAAGAAAATATTCAAAATTATAGCACTAGTTTTTATTGCTTTCATTGTGTCATTGTTGTCACGTTAGTATATTCTAGTAATTAGTTATTACCAAAGAACCATGACATCGCATTATGTAATTTAATTATTAACGTGACAGTGACATGAAAGTATAAAACTAGTATTGTAAATCTCTTCTTTTTCTTTTTTTTCGGTTTTATATTCGTGCTAAAAAGAATAACAAATATACCTGAGAGCACAACAAGGTCTTTTTTGCAAAGGCTGCTTTTAATATTAGGCCTCTGTTATGTTGGAAATTCTTCCATCTCTTCTTCCACTTTCAACTTCCCAGAATGGTCCGCCCATCTAAAGTCTTATAATAATGATATATATAATATTTTCTGCATAGTTTTCTGATCAAATAGAGGACATAATAATTTGGTCATGACAAAATAATATTTGCTACTTACTCCGACCACTGCATCTCTGGTGACTATGGCCAAGATGTCGGTGCACGAAACAACTGCAGGACATTGCCTCTCCAAAGGCAGTCTTGATTTTTTCTATAACATGGAAACCTCTGAGGCCTGAGTTTGGAATTGCATTTTTCTCGGCTTGACCGGTTGGAGAATTTAGCAACAATATGAACCTTCACAGCCCTGTACCCAAAAAAAAAAGAGAAAAAAAAAAAAAAGCTGAATTTAGGGCTTTTGATGTAATAATATATCCCTACTGATAATGTAGATTTCTGACTATTAAATCAAGTCAAAATTATATTAAAATAAAATTAACAGGCAAAATCTTAAATGCGTACCCTAACAAAATAATCATGAGAATGCATCCTAGAAAAAGGACCAGCAAGTGAAGGTGCTACTTTCAAAGTCCCCACCATAATTCCCCTTAACTATGGCCTCTGTTTTGGGGCATGTCTTTCCATAAAACCTCAACTTCAATCTATGTGCATTTGCAGGGTGATGAAGTACAAAAACAAATAGCACTCATTTGAAAAGCAAACATAATCGAGGCTTTGCCCAAGCCATATTAACTCGGGGAAAAAACTTCCCTTTTCTTTTTTCTTTTTCGTGCATGAATAAGAGCACCAATTTATACTAGGGCTTAAACCCACCATAGCAGGCATTACTTGGCCATGTTTGACTTCTTTTTTTTTTTTTTTTTTTTTAGTTTTTGGCTGTCTTAGAAGTTTCATCGAATAATTAGGCAAAATTTCGGTTCTTTTTTTGTGCATGTTGGAAAACTTGTATATGTTCTAGGTAACAGAAGAACCAGAATTGTATAATATAGTTTAACCGTTTCAATTTTTTTGAAGATCAAGTTGTTTAAAAAAGAGAGAGAGAGAGAGAGGGAAGAAAAATACAATATTTATGATGGAAGAAAAATAGTGAGCCTACCCTACTTGCAAACTCATGTTCATGACTACGTAGAGACTCTGAAAATCTGTTGACCATGCTAGTTACAACTTTTTTACAATTTTCAAGCACATGTTGTCTGACGAAGAGAATTCTCTTCCTTAATAATTTTGTTAATTAGTAGATGGGCCAATCCGATATGCACACGTGTGAACTTGTGCAGTGTTAAGACCACTTGAAAGTAACATTGCAACTTCGCATCAGATTGTTTCTAAGAGATTATTAGGAATGCTCGACATTATTGGTGTATGTGTGTGTGTGTATTACTCTGGACAATTATATGGTGAGTACTCAAAGAGGGTTGGTCAAGAATATATTATATTGAAGGCGCATTTTTATACACTTGAAAAATGGTACGCGTGTGGCCAGTTAATTAGTTGAAGAAAATTGGACGGGAAATTGTTTGGGTGCAGAAAATTGAAGACCGAAAAATGATCAGAGTGTGTAGAATACTCTTCTTGTTATTTGTTCTCATCACGAAATTTTATCAATACTGATATTTTATGGCAAATTATTACCTCTAATAATTCTCTGTGATTTTTTATATGATTATTCTTTTTATTTATTTTTTCTTGCTATGTTCATTTACATGATTCTATATTTACGTATTTTTTTTAAATGCAGTGTGACATTTCTTGATTTTTGATTTAAACATTACTTGAGTTTTTCTTCTTTACTATTTCCTCTCCTTTTTTTTTAGGACTATTTACATATATAGCCAAATTAGCACCATGCTTTTAAAAAATATCTAAAAACAAACTTATTTGTAAAATTGAACAAAATATAAAACTAATCATGTTGTGATGACAAAAATAACCTTAAATCTAATTTGAGAAAAAAAAAAAAAAGTAGATTTTGTTAATAAAAAAAAACCAAAATAGAAACTTAAAAATCTTTAAAAACATTCCGTTTATATTCCCGAATTTGAATCCAAACTTGTGTATGGATTACAAATTAATTTTTTTTAATGAAGATGTTTTATTGTTTGTTATTAATTTGAAATATGTGCTGTCTATATTGCATTGATGATGTCAATATAATATGTTATAATATTATGTTTTATGAATATTTTTTCCCCCTTAATGACCCAGTCAACAACGAAGTGATACGAAAAATGATAAATCCTGAAATATGCTATTTTGGAGTTCTTCTATAAGTAATACAGTTATTATCATATTGACCATGACCATATTGTTATTGATTAAGAGTATGTAATATAATAGTAAGGTCCTTATAGTATAATTATCATATGAGAAAATATAATCATTAAAATGATAGAGTAAATATCGTAATCACCAGAACGTTAAACATAATAATAATAATAATAATAATAATAATAATAATAATAATAATAAGGGATGAAACTAATGATGGAAACAAAAAAGAAATAGAAAAGTTTCCTTTTAAAATATAAAACTAAAAAAATTATAAGTCTAAATGCCCAAAAAAAATAAACGTCTTAAAAATAATAATAATAATAATAATGATCACATATTTAAGAGAGAAAAATTCCCTGCCATAGAAGTAGTCTAAAATAACTAATTAATTTAAATTAATATTTAAAATAAATTAAGAATACAATTTCTAAAATTATATTCCATAATTCAAAGAGATGCCTATTCCTAAAAAGGAAAAAGGGTAAACATAGAATAAATAATGATTGAAATTCAAATTTTGTTCAATCTTGCAAATAAATTAAAAAGTGTTTATATTTTAAAAGGGTAAGTAAAAATGGCTATTTTGTATAAATACTCCTTTTTTTTAGTTTTCTTTTTCAGAATGAAAATATATCATTTTTTCTTATTTAGATTTGTTAATTTAATTTCTAACAAAATAAATTAAATTTAAAATAAAAGTGAGTGTATGAGAAGGTTAATGTGGTTATATAAAAAGTATCTATAAAATTATATATTTATTATGCTTATATTAGGAAACATGTATTAGATGATGAAATTTATTAATATTATGGATGCTAATATAACCACTAATATTTATTGGACATACAATTTGGATTTTAAGAAATAAAATAATTTATTGAAAGCATAAACATTAGTGGGCCTTGACCGAAAAAAAATTTTGGCCCCTTTTGTCAATAAATCATGACTCTATCAGTGTATATATATAATCAATAAACATTTAAATCTAACCGTAGAATTGTAATTGATCTGATTAACTTAACTTCTTTGCAAAGTACGTCTTAAAAGTGCCCTAAACATGTTATATATATATATATATATATATATATATATTGTGGCAAAGTAGTACTAGTATACATGTTCTGCTGCATTAGTTCATGTGGAAAGGATCTATGTATCTCTCATGCAAGATACGCCTGCACCACAAAGGCAAAGCCCATCATGTTCTTTCTTTGTCTTAACCAAACTCTCATTAGTTGACTTTGGGCACTTCAGTTTCACGGCATCAACTTGATTGGGAATGAACGTACGTTTTGTGGGATGTGGATTTGCCCACTTGACTCTTTTACCCCTTAACAAAACCCAACAGCTTTGAATCTTTTCAACAAGAGAATTGTTTTTTCTTTAATTTGAAAAGGTTAAGTTTTTAAAATTGTTAAAGTAAATGACATATTTACCGGTAAATGATTAGTTTCTTTTAGTAAATAAAACTTATACAAAGTAAATTATTAATTTATTCTTAGTAAGAATCATGTATTTACTCGAAAATATGCTTTAATTTTTTTTTAATCTCTTTCTCCTAAAAGAAAAAAAGAAAAGAAAAGAAGAACAAGAACTTTGGACACATGAAAATCTACATGGACTTATATGACAGGGATTTTAAAAACTATTTAGAGTCACAAGCTACGTTTAAAAGTATTAATTAATGTGATTTTTCATAAGAATGTTAGTTTTTCATAAGAGTTTTTTTTTTATCAAAATCATAAAATATGACTATTTAAACATATATCCTCTTCCGAAAAGATTTAATAACATGTAGCAACATTTTATAAAGACATTATAAACTTTATTTATTCGAACTTTTTAATTTTATTGCTAATTTGAAATTTTAGATAATAAAAATTAGCAAAAATTGTAGCAAAGGGGAGGATGTATATATTCCACGAGTACTAAGTACTAAGTAACGATGTCAATGTTGTATAACATTAGCCTCCAAAGGTGGTTGTCCCCCACATAATTTACACACCCGTGACTCGGCCGATTGTGAAATAATCCGCGGCCGATTGTGAAATAATCCGCGTGTTGACTATACAAGACATTATATAATGCCTACATGAACTGTACCTTCCGATATTTCGTGGAGTGACATGACTGTCGTTATAATTAAGTCAGACGAGAATACATTGTCGACTTCCTGAGATTATTCACTGAAAATAACTATTATCTTTCTATTCCAATACTCCTGATCTCTCCCTCAAAAATATGTATATATTTTGAAATAAAACAAAACCATTATGCCTGCATCTATGATCTTTGTTTTAAAAGAAATTAAATACTTTGAATGATTCAAATAATCAATATTTCAAATTTTTGTGCGAGAAAATTTTGTGAACAAAAAAAATTAATAGTGAATATTAAATGGGATGGAAGTAAGTTACACGGAGTCGACGCTTAGAATTTGATACAGAGGAGACAAAATTAGAAGGATGGAAGTAAGCTACGATTTTGACACTTACAGTTATTTGGTAGGAGAGACAGGAGAAATAAAAGAATTTTTAAGGCTCCGTTTGGATCGCGTGTCTGTTTTTCGAAAAGAAAAATTTTCTTGTTTTAAATAAAAAGTCTTTTCATTCTGAGAATAAAATGGTGTTTGGATGTATAAAAAATTTTCTTTTTTAGATCTGCTCTTCATAGACAAACTTGAGATTCGCAATCCCAGGTAAGATCGGTTCAGGATCATGGGATCCTTTTCTATCAGAAAGGAAGGGCTGTTGCACAAAATGAGAACAAAAAGTTATTTTGAATGAAAAGAAATAATGTTGGGAAGAGTACATTTGTAAGAAGATTTCAAAAAAAGTCATTTCCTTTTTCTAAAATGGTACTGTACAAAGTATGTTTAAAAATAAGATAAATTTTCTTTTTCAAAATGAGAAAAAAGATGGAAAAAAAAAATTTTGGGAAAAACATTTTTTTTGCAAAAGTTTTTCTACGTCTAAATTTGAACATTCCATCCAAACAGAGGGTAAATTCTTTAAAACACATCTTAAGTTGTATCTCTTTTGAAATAGAGAAATTACTAAAGGGGAGTTCATCTTCTAGATAAAATAGTTGTTTTGCAAGCAAAATCTTTCATTTCCTTTCCGTACTAAACAAGGAAGATGATTTTTATTTATTTATTTATTTTTTTTTTTGTACCAACCATCATGAGAAAAATGATCTCCCTTTAAAAAAGAAAAAAAACAAACAAACAAAAACAAAAACAAAAACAAAAACAAAAGTGCATATCGATTTGTGAGAATATATTATACTTACAAGGCATATATCAACATATAGATGTACGTACATAGAGATCATAGACATTGTTTTTGTTTTTGTTTTATAAGAACCACTGTCCTTGTTTCTCTTTCCATGTAAAATTTGTATTATTAGTTTGTCACGTAGGAACAAAGAACAAATTTGCTTTTTCTCGTCTGCAATATTTTGACTTTAATTGCTTCTTTTAATTGCAAGTACTAGGTAAGATAGGATAAGCTGTGGTTGGTTCAGACTTTAATGAACATGGAAGAAATATTAAGAAGATTCTATTCTCTGAAGATTTTGTGTACTCTCCATTTATAGGTCTATAGGCTAGGCCAGAGCCTGATATATTGGTTAGGTTTAAAAATAAAAAGGTTGCCGACCATTTACATTGTTCCGTGATGGACAGGGCAAATTACGGCCATAACACACAACCTCTTCTTTTGGACTTTCTGTTATCATTTTTTGCTTTTGCACTATCCCTTTTTTGTTTCCTTCCCTTTCCACCAAAAAATATTATAATTTTTTTTGCTGCTTACATAAAAGGGGAATTTCATGGTAGGAATTAAAAAAAGGAAAAAAAAAAAAACAAGTGACAGATCTTTATTTATTTTTAACCTCAACTCATTTCAATAAGGACGGAGTCATCAACTATAGTCAAATAGGGGCATTGGTTATTCTTATATAAGTTCTTTAAAACTTTTATCCTTTAACATATGTCCCTACTAAGATAATAAATTGATTCCGTGGTTCTTATCAAGTTCTAATTGAGGGGGTTTGATTCATAGATTTAAACATAAATTCAAATTTTTGCGAGAGAAACTTATGAAATAACAAATGTGTTTGAATGTGTCCAAACTTATGAAACAACATATGTTTAAAATATCATATACAGTTATCTTTATTAGAAGAGTTATGTATTTATTTGTACTTTTTTCATTTTAAAAAATCTCTTGATTTAAGAAGATTTGATATTCTTGGATATTAATTTGTTCAATTATATAAGTATAATCTGTATTTATACGGAGCCCTTATTATCAATGAATTTCCTCTCTTTTCTAATTTATGGATTAAGACATATTGTCAAACCACAATAAATTTCCAGTCCTCTTTCTTTTTTATCAGATTTAACGTTAAAAGTCGTGCATTATCGATGAAATTTTCATAAGAAGTTCAAAATCTTAAATACATATTGCAAAACGTAAATATCTACCAAAAAAGAAAAAAAGCTAAATACGCTTCGATTCGAGTGAGTAGTAGATTTGGGTGAGTCGCGCTTCTACAACAAATACTAATTTTCTTTATTTATCTATAGGGAAAGAACTAAGTTGAATGGCTTGGTTTTAATCTAATAGCTAACTTAAATTAGCTTAAAATCAAATTCAACCATTTAATGCTTATTAATTTGTTAAGTTTTCATTATCCATTTTATTCTGCATGTTGACTCCTTTCGTCACTTATTAATGCATCTAGTTATTGATTAATTTCTAAGCAAAATTTAATTACTTCCTAATTCCTACTATTAATAGATGGATTCTTTTTATCTAAAAGAATAACAACACAGATTTAATAACCAATCCTGTTGGGCTTTATGACACCAATGCTTTCACAAGTACACAATTAATGCAGCTTTGTACGGCACTCGTTTTTTTAAGTATTGTACGGTACTCATTGATGAGTGCTGAGCCATATTAGAAATATGTAAGGTTTGGATTATAGGTATCAACTTAGGTTTTTCATATCAATTTTTATTTTTATTTTTATTTTTTTAAAAAAAATTAATAAAATATTATAATTAATTTTTAAAATTTTAATTAATTTTAATGTAAAAATTTTCTCTTAAATCTGTATTTCAAATATAGGCATAACATGCAACAATTTAAAACTATCAAAAAAAGAAATAAAAAGTGAAACTGTTTGCAGAGTCTGTTCATTTCTTAAGTAAATTATATAAATAACAGGGTGTCAAAGTGATGCGGTCGATGGTGTATTTTTAGAGTTTGTTTAGTGGAGTAGTTTTAGTTGAGATTTTTAAATTTCAATAGTAAATTTTGTTTTTGAATTTTCAGAAAAGTCCAAAAACTTTTTGAGAAAAAGACAAAAACTTTTTAGGAAAAAAACAAAAAAAAGTTTGAGTTGAATGATTTGAGTGGTTGTGCCAAATACCACCTAATATTTTTTACCGCTTTGATAAAAGTAGAACTACTACAAGAAAACTATTTGATAAATAAATACATTAGTTTTCTTTAAAGAAAATTGTTGCTTAAAAGTCCTAATCATCTAATACGAGGATTGGGACAAAACTTAAACACGTGCCAAAACCCCTATATTGGGGTGTTATGAGGGGTCACTCGTTGCAAAATTACCACAAATAGTCCTTTTTAAATAAGGATGGGAAAAAATGAATAACGAAACAAGCAAACGTAAATGTGTTCATATATTTACAAGATATAATTACATGCATGCATGTTTACCCCGACGAACCCTAGGAAATCAACAATTTAATGATCAAAATTACAAAATTGCACTGATTTAACTGTTTAGTTATAATATGACGTTATATTGTTGTTGATTTTGTTTTCTTATACTATGAAAATTAAGCTGGTTTAATTTTCAAAGTTGATAAATTTCATGGAAGGATCCATGTAACACAGTACATATGCAGGGTCCTCATATCTAAATTCAGTGAAATGTAAAAATGTGAGAACTTATTATAAGAATTGCACTTTTGTAACCTATCGATAAGTATATGGTTGGTTTAGTTTTTGAATTATATTTTTAGCGATCTGATATATAAGTGTTTATATTAAAAATGTACAGACCGAATCACATTATTATTACTTCAAGATCAGATTATTGAAAAGTTTATCTAATGATACTGTAGTATATATCTAAAGTTTTTTCTTAAAAAAGAAGAAGAAGAAGAAGAAGAAGACAGCTCCAAAACACGTGAGTAACATATTTGCCAAAGTACGAATATGACAAGCAAAAGTATTTCAATTATTTCTACATTAGATGCCACATAGATTTCTCTCTCTCTCTCTCTCTCTCTCTCCTCTCTCGAACAACCACATGGTCCGAATGAGATAGGGGGCTCCATCTAAAAGCAATTTCAGTGTTCAATCTTCATGAACTGTGGCCATAAAAGTTTGCATCATATATATCTCCTCTTTTTTTTTTTTTTCTTTTTTTTCTGCTTCGTGTTGCTGTGTTTCTTGAGAAAACTACAGATTCTTCTTTTTGTGTATTTTGGCTAAAGTTGATCTGTCTCTTTTTTTTTAAATTATTATGTTTGTCGATCGTCCAATTTCATGGTCACGTTTTAAAATATAGATAGTGACTACGTTTTATATCTACATCTATATATATATATATATTATATATATATATAAGAAAACATATTACACAAAATACAATTAATGCATAAATATACAGAAAATATGGAAATATATTTTGCGTGCATTTTGTTTTAATTAATTATCTGCGATATTGCTTTTGTTACATCTGCACATTGCCATTATTTGTCAGTGAAGTTTTCTACTGTCTTCATCAGTTGTTACACAAGTTGGCAACTATCAAAATTCAAGGAAATTTAAAAATATAACTTTTTAGGTGAAAATATATATAAAATAAAAGCATGCAGTAAATATGTGTATCGTCAAGAATTAAGAGCATCGCTGTTAATTAGCGGGAGTGATGAAAAATTGTGCATATCATGTGCAGATCTGCTGCGACCTCAAATGTTCCCTAGCTAATACTTTTTTTATATATATTTCCTCATATCATGGAAATTAAACTGAAAACTGTGTGTTTGTGTTTGTGTATATATATGGACTTAGCTATGGTACCACCATGAAACTGAAGTTAGTAATAACTCGAATTAATGATTTTTTAGCACATTAAAGTGGAAAAAAATTAGACGAGGAAATTTTACGTCATACAAACAGATAAAAATGTGTGTGTGTGTGTGTGTGTGTGTGTGTGTGTAGGGCCAAAATATTCGAGCTGGGAATCTACCACTTGTGTCGCAAATGTAAAATCAGACGAATTTCTAATTCCTTATTGAAAAGGACATCCATGGCCCGTAGTTTTTTTTTTTTTTTTTTTTATAAATATATATATATATATTGCAATACTGGAGTCATATATATATATATATATATCACTCATTTATTAAATCATGTCCACTCACTGAGCTAATCCCAGCGGGCTTAATATGATTGCCAAACAGTACTTATACAAGCAAGGACAGTATACATAAAAATATTATATCGTCATTAATTGTTATATAATAACATCCAGCGATATATTTATTTTAATATATATATATATAGATATATATATATATATATAGATCTAGAGGAGTGTTCTTGAAACTTTTAAAGAGGAGAAAAATCAAGGAAAAGGGGCACAAAACGTCCATGACAAACGCCGCACCTTCCTTGCCAAATCATGTGCCTTTCATGTTAATTGATGAATTAGTAATTAAAAGGTTGCCCTTATCATTCTTTTCATGATGTTCTTAATTAATTTCTTTTCTTTTCTTTTTTTTTTTTTTATAGTTCCCCAATATTTAGTTAATTAAAATATTAATATTATTTTTCAACTCAATTATCTAATTTTAAAAATTTCTTTAACTTGAAGCTGGTGTAGCCTGCAATTCCACAAAAAGCAAGAAGCTTTTGCTGGCTCCACTCCGATATCTAGTTGCCTCCTCTAAATATATAGAACTAATTGTAACTGATATCTGTAATATTTTATGCACTAAAAAACCGTAGTGCACCCTAAAATTATATTTTATATAGAATTATATTATCTGTTTTTATTCTCCATTTGCTGTCCCCTAGGTTTCCTTGGTGGGTTCCTTAAAATTATGGTTTTAATATGGAAACGTGATGACCTGTAAACGGCATGTCATAGCATTACATATATATTATCATATATAAACTATGTTTTAGGGGATTAATAATCATATCATTAATTATTACACACGATGTTGCACGCGTATAGTTTTCTAATAAAATCCCCATCCTAATCATAAATTAATTGAAAAAGCCGTCTCTAGTTCATAAATAAAAATTTGACAATTAAAAAAAAAAAGTCCTGATTCTAAATAATGAATCAATAATGAGACATTCTAATTATGAAAGTTTTATTTGCCAAAAAGGAAGATTGAGACATCAGATTAATGCTGCCATTATGCGGGTAAATTTTTGCGATCATAGAAAACTAAAATTTCTTGTTTTATTGATTCTCACTCAATATTATTTAATCATATATATATTATATTTAAGAATTTGAGTACATCAAAACAAAAATATTTTGACAATTAAATAAGTTGTGAAAGATAATGTTAAGTCAATAAGACAAAAAAAAAAAAAAAAAAAAGTGATAGAGAGAGAGAGAGAGAAAGTGGGCAAATCTTTTCTAAAAAAACGTGATTGTATAGTTTGAATCCCGCTTCAAATTAAAAAAAAAAAAAAAAAAATCATAGAAAAGCGGCTTATCTTTGCCGTTTAGTCACTCTTGGGGATATACGTTATCCTTATAAACTTTAGCTTTAACACGTAACTACTTTTTTTTCTTTTTTAAGAAAGATATTTTATAACACTACAAGGAACTGAAATTAATGCTCACCACAAAGTACACTTAATCCTGATCAGAGTAAATATACATATTGATAAAGTTTGCAAATTGAACACACACATACAAAGTTATGAAAAGGAATAACCCTTCGTTTCTTGATATGATTATCAGAGCTAAAAAACAAATTTTTTTAAAAAAATTCTTGATAAAGAAAGTGAAAATGGTATTGCTTATGGATCAACTGGAATGATTGATGTAATGGCTCAACTAAAATAAGCATTGGGACCCCTTCGGTTGCTTTGTTTTATTTTATTTTTCCTTTTACCATTTGAATATTGCATTTAATGGAATATATACCTTTCACTGCCTTTAAACTTAATTGATTAATTAATTACTAATTTAATTTGCATGCTAAAGAACCTTAAAAGGTGAGTTAAGATTTTAACTCTTCTAATGGAGTTGGTATAAGTTGAGATTCTCCTATTAGAATTGAAAGTTTAGGTATAATTCGAAGCTCAAAGCTATGTTATCTTATTCAATATTCTTTTAATTTTTTATTCTCTAAAGAAAACATTTATTTTGTCCATTCTTATATTTACTAAACGTTCAAACTGTTCCTCCATAAGTTTTTGAGATGATTTATTTATTCGTTTCTTCCTTATGCGTCGGAACTTTTCAACCTCCTGACATTTGGATTTAATTAACGTTTGAAAAACAAAACCAAAGGATATTAATTGTTTTGAATTGGATTTTTTTTTTTTTTTTTTTTTATTTGAGATTTCGATTGTTTTTAAACTCACCACCATCAACTCAATTTTTGTCTTTTTCCCTAAAAGTTTTTTGTCTTTTCTGAAAAAGTCAATCAAAATCACTATTTAAACTTACAAATCTTAACTCAAACTTAAACACCAAACACCCTCGAAGACATGAAGTGAATGTCAAACTCCATATATTATATCCTGAAAATTTTTAAATCGAATCAAAACGTAGAAACATTTTTCCTTCTTTAAAAATAAATATAATAAAAATCAGCGGACAGCTTTATTTAGTAAAATATAATGGGGTTCTTGAACAAAAATTAATTGACAGAGTGTCATGGTACACATCATAATAAGGAAGCTATAACTTACTAATTTTTATTTAATTTTGGGGCTTAGGGGCTTTACCATGGGCCAATCCGCGTGAGACACCTACCTATAAATATTATCATTTTAGCAACATTACAATGATAACATAAACAAAAATAAATAAATATGACCCTTCAAAAAACTTGTATTTGTATTTGAATATGTACCTTTTTTAAAAAAAAATGAATATATATAGATATAGATATATAAAAAGAAATATAAATAGCCTTTTTGTAAGAGAAAGCTTAAAAGAAATTCCATATCCCACCGTTTTCTCTCTTTCCCAACACCCACATAAATTATCACAATATTCTCACTCCTGCAGAATAATCTCTCTCTCTGTAACAAAAACTCCCCGATTTCTCTCTCTCTCTCTATATATATATATATATGTGTATATATCAGCTCCTCTGCTTCGAGAGAATCACTTCGTCAATCAGACAAAAAGAAAACAGAGTAATCTCCAGTGAGTCCCTCTGCAAAATGCACTGCTTCTGATGAAAAGCCATAATTATTTTTTTAATCTGTATTGCTAATCAAAATTTTCCCAGATAAATTCCTTATTTTTTTCCTTATTTATTCCACCACAGGGGTTGAACTTCCTTGAGGAATTTTCATCACCAACCGCTGGAAGATTTTTTTTTTTTAAGGGAAATATAGAAGATAGAAGAAGAAAGAAAATACTTGCCATTTTTATTTTTTCTCTGGGTGGTCTCTTACGTATTCTGAGGTTTGGAAATTTTAGAATAGAATAGAAAAGAAAAGAAAATCTAATCCAGTCTTTTGCTTTTTTCTTTTTTTTTTTTTCCCCTCTTTTGTAATTTACGAGATTTGTCTCATACGTTATTAGTTATATCCGATTAACTGAAGCTTTGACTTTCAATCAGGTGGTGGTCGATAGCTATTGCTCCGTTCAGTACGCAATTCCTGAATAAAAGAAAACCATTTTCATATCTCTCTGTTTCTCTTCTCTTATACTCGTTTTTTGTTTTCCTGGGAAAGTGACGGAAAATGGCGGAAAACCCAAAGCTGGTGAGTTTTGGCTTCATGGGTTTTTGCTTATTCATTCATTTTTTTCATTTAACTGTTTCATTGGATTTGAATTTTGTTTTTCTGTTTTGTTTCCAGGAATCAGCTGGTCCTGGCGAGGTTAACGGATCAGAAGAAAAATTCATCGCCGAGAAAATCTCTGTTTCTGATCGTATAAACGGGTTTCATTATAGTGCAGATACATCTGATAGCTTCGTCATTGACATGGAAAGCCTGCCCCATGGCGGCGGTGATAAAGATATAACACCAAATTCAAGAATCAAAGTTAGTTTCTTATTTTCTTTTTCTTCTTTCTGTAAATAAAATCTGATTTTTTTTTTTTTTTTGGGATGATTCTTATCCGGGTTGTTCTTATCGCCTTCATTTTATTTTCTCTTTAGAATTCTTATAATTTGTCATTAGAATAAATTATGTCTAAGTCAACTTTTATTTTTTTAGTTTTCGTTTTTTTTTTTAACTAATTGGATTAGTCTATTAATTAATAATGACGTTATTTGAAACATAGGAAATAGCTGGTCCGTTTAACACGCAAGTAATAACAATGAAAGTCTTTCTCAAACTTTTTTTTTTTTAATTATTATAACCTGTCATTATTTTTCTAGAAGTAATCATCCCATCCATATTTCCTCTTTTAATGATGTATTTAAAATCTAATCATAGCATTAGCAATCTATAAGCCACCCTAAAATTTTCCCCCTTTTTTTCTCTCTTTTTTTATTTTTTATTTTTAAAAAATAATTTTGAGAATATTCTATTTCATGATGGCAAAGTTGCAGAGAAATCTTTCCCGGAAACCTACTCAGCGTGGCCCAGAGAAGAAGATTAGTTCTAATTCAAATGCTAATGATAGAGACTCTCTAGTAGTTGGACCATCACCTAGAGGTTGGAAACTCTTAACAATTTTTCTTTATTATTATTATTATTATTATTATTATTGTTTTCAAATTAAATTCTAAGTAGTTCTCACATATTGGTATTCACATCATGAACAAGTTTCTGAATTATGAAATACATCGTCAAATTACCATTAAATAATATCTACAATTAAATCGGTTACTATTTGCTAATTGAAGTAATTAAAAAAAAAAATTTAAACTATAGGAAAGAAAAACTATATGTGAGTTGAAATCTAATTCGGATGGAGTCCTCGACCCATTAAAGGTTTTGTCATTTACTTAATGGTCCAATCTTCCCTCTATAACAGTTAAAAGTCCAGACCTCACTTATGAGAGGTTAATAACACACAATGGAAGATAAAATTAAAGGATTTGAATCCACAAATAAATGTATATACACAACATCTTTTTATTTTTTATTTTTTATTTTTGTTTTTGTAGTTGAGGAATATGTGTGTACCAACCTATGTACCAACTTTACCTGATATGGGTGACTCAGGTTCATTTGCATCATGTTTAATCATCACCACTTTCATGCTTATCAACAAAACAATTTACCAATTTTATTAATTTACAATTTGTCTTTTTTTTTTTTTTTTTTTGTGCTGGAAATTTCGTTATTCAACAGGTTAGTTGAAGTTTTCAGAAAATTTTTTTTTAAAAAAAATTATGGTAGTTGGAAATCTGTTGGGCTAAATGAACTTGCTTTGTACATGGGTGATATAAAATTTTGACAGTGAAACACTACAGCTGGGTCAACCATAGAACATAGGGGATGAATTTAGGAATTAGATGTGACTTTTCCACTAGTTGGGTAGAAAATACAGTTGGTATTTCAATTTCATGTTTTTTGGATCTATACATAATATTATTACACTTCTAGTGGAACCATCAAAAATTTTCTTTTCTTTTCTTGTTTTTTTTTTTTTAAGGCAAAATGAGGGGGTTATGGAATTATTCATTTTGCAGCTACTCTTTTGTAGTGTCATGCACGCCAGAAAAGCCCCCGACGGTTGCGGTAGGGACCATTGATAATTTGAGTAGCCCACAAGTTCATCATCAGATCACCGTAACAGCCGGCGGCAACTTTTCCACCGTCACCGATGGCAGATCCGTTGTTCGTAGAAACAGCTTCAAGCGCTCTTCTACTTGGGTCCTTGATCCCAAGAAAATCCTTCTCTTATTTGCCACCTTGTAAGCTTCCTATCCTCCGTACATTTCTAAACGTCATATTATTTTATATCGAACTTGTATTGTTTTACAAAAATGGGTACCGTTCATAAAAATTCGCTATCGAATTTGTTTCACACATTTTTTTTTCCCTTCTTCTTTTATTGTTTGGTGGAGAACAGGTCAAGCATGGGAACAATCTTGCTGATATATTTAACCCTTTCAAGCAGTAAATACAGTACAGATGAAAATGGCCTTGATTGGCAACAGCAGTAGTGAGACATGGTTTGTTTTCTAACCCTTTGGTAGTGGAATTCCTACACACAAATCCAACAAGGAAGGATCTAAAACAAGTCGGTAAACAAACTAAAGGGGTTCCGTTCTTTTAAAAAAAAAAAAAAAAATTCTGTCGATTACGGGGCGTGCTTTGCGAGAGGGAAAGCGGACAAGAAGATACAAAAAAGGGGAATGAACTTGATTCGGATCGAAGAACCTAACCCTAAAACAAAATTAGTATAGAAATGAAGACAAGGACACACAGCACTGTGACAAAGAGAAGGAATCTTCTTTATGAAACACATGATGTGTGTGTGTGTGTGTGTGTGTGTGTGTGGTTTTTTTTTTTTTTTTTTTTGTGTAAAGATTTGGTGGCTCTACACACAGCTCAAAATGGAAGATCGGTAGAAGATCAGAAAGTTGATTACTTTTTTGCACTCTTTTCCTTCTCTTTCCCCGTACTCTACATTTTACAAATATCGCTAGTTATTTTTGGCAAAAATCCGAGTTTTCAACCGACCCTTTTTTGTTCATTTGTTGTATGTGGTTTCCATGTGGGAGTGGGCAGGCCAGGGACCCATGAGATTGCGTAGCTATAAAGTATTCATCTGTGCACGCGCACTTTGCACCTTTAAATATATATATTTTTAAATTAAAAATTTTCAAAAATGGAAAAAAAAAAATTTCAGAGACCGTGTTTGTGGGATCTCTGCTAAAATCAGGAATCACTAAACAAAAATAAAAAATAAAAAATAAAAAGGGGGTCTGGTTGATAGGGATTTAAGTTTTTAAGGAGGTGACAGCAATAACAGCATGTGAAACCCAAATGCAAGATCTAGATGAAGATTTGTGCTCTACATTAAGTGATTATTGAATCCTTACCTAATTTGTTCCTTAAGGGATCTCTAGTTTAATCTGCACCTAACACTAATCCAAACTTTTTCCCAAAGGGCCTTTTTTTTTTTTTTTTAAATCCTCTTTTGCTTTTAGCCCTAATGCTAGTAACATAATATTATTGGTAGATCATTATCGCATCCGGCTTCGACACGCAAAAGACGCCAGAAGCGATCAATATGAGAATCTTCAAACATCTCCAAGACAAAACAATCTGATAATTCCAAAGCATATTAGTTAGAATCGGGTTAATGACACATGCAAATCAAACCGATCAGCAAAAAGCGTTCTTATTTTATTAGAAAGCTCTAACTTATACTGGTAACTAATAATGGCGAACTGGAACTAAAAGGGAGATTCCAAAGAAAGTTGGGCTAAGATTAGGGGAGATTCATCCCAAACAGCATCAAAGTGAGATAAAGATTTATTTTATTTGTTTGTCTGCCTAACTTTATATGGACGTGTTTCTACTTTTCGTATCTGGCTAAGCAGGAACCTCCCGGTGATGGAGTTCCATTTTGTGTCTTCTCTGTTGTATCATACCACGCAGACACGTCACTCATAAACCAAAGCATTCACGGCCTTAATCATCCTATTAAATACGATGACATATTTTATTAATTAAAAAAAAAAACGTCTTGACTTACGATGAAAACAAAAGCTGAGGGACCAAAATTAATACTTCTGGTATTACCAAAACAAAATCATAAGATTATGCATAGCATATTAATCCAACTTACCAAAAAAGAAGAGACTTGAAGGCAATCTTGTCTGCAGTAATGTGAGTTAGTTTTTCCTATTATGCTAAAAAAATATCTTTAGAATGTTTTTCCCGGAACATAAATTTTGAGGCTAAAACATTTATGTTCCTGCTTACATCTTTTTCGAAGTCGAACTAAAATAACATTAAAAAAAAACAGGTATTTTCAACAAGTAAAGTGAAACTCTAGAGGTCAATATTCTTCTTCCATTTTGTTGCTATTTGAACGAGTTTAGTTTCCTACTGTTACTACATTTTGATTTGAATATAATTGCTGCTACATCTAAATTTATACCTGCATCCAACTATAGAGATAACGAAGGGCTTTACAACAGTGGAGACAGTAACCCAATGTCCTTCTAAATTAAGCAAATCCTATACCAAAATGCAGACAATTATCTCTAAACACTCTCTAGGATTTCCGCTACCGCAGAAAGATTTACCAAGCCTAATCCATATATCCATATAAATATGAACTGATCCTAAATTCATTCAATTAGGTAAAACTCGTGTCAAGGGAACATTTCCCTTCCCCTTCGAAAAATCTCATTCACTGCCTGAGCTAATAAACTCAAGGTTGAAGTGTACTGATAGAAGAACAGAAACATCATATACACACAAGCATATACAATACATAATGAGATATATATATATATATATAACCGACAATGAAAGAGGCACAGCAAATTATTACCTCTTTAAACTCGTTAAAAGTTAGCTATCAGCTGTTGGACGACTCACATCCGTGGCCCAACAAGATATTGACTCTACACCTTTCACTAACATAGACCTCTGAATAATTTAGGAGAATGACTTGCCGTCTTCAATAACGCTTTGAGATTCTTGGCATCGAGCATTTGTGCTTCCTATCCTGATAAAGCCTCAATACAACAGCTGCAGTTTCTTCTATTGCTTTCCCTGTTACTTCTGAAATAAAATAACAGGTCACCAACATTTTAATCAGTTTGCAATTCAATCTATGTCCCTTCCATTAAAATTTATACTCCCACTCTCTTTCTCTGTTATCCTAATTAATAATATGAAACTACAAGAATCTTTCTTCACATTTCCGAAGCGGACAATAAAAGAAACAGCATTGAAGATCATATGGAAACTAAGTTGAAACATATGCAATATACTAGACTTCCTACAAAGAAAATCAAAACAAACAAAAAAAAAATAATAAATTAAAATAAATAAATAATAATAATAATAAGAGTATCCCCTAACAGAGTAGTTAAGCATTCTTACCAATTACCGGCCAGACAGGATTTCGTGCGAAAATCCTGCCTGCAAATTCGAGCTCCTCTCTGACATAATCCATCTCCGAGTAATTGCTCCTCACTTCTTCACTAAATCCCAGACTCTTAGCCCTTGCCCTTCGGATTGTTTGCAACACTACTTGATTTATAGTCAAACCAAAAACCTTCTGGGAGTCCACTTGAAAGAGAGTCTTTGGCAATTCGACCCCCATCACAATCGGGACATTTGCCACTTTGTACCCTTTCTGCGCCAGATAAATCGACAACGGCGTCTTCCCAGTACGGGACACCCCAGCAAGAACAATGTCAGCCTTGTGAAGGTTCTGAGGCAACGCCCCGTCATCTTGCTTGATTGTGAATTCGATGGCTTCAATCCGGCGGAAGTACTCGTCTGAAAGCAGGAAATTCCTACCAGGAGCCCCTCGAGGCAGACCGGACGGCGAGACACCTAAATGAGAAGCGATAGCCTCTGTGATTGGGCCCAGTATGTCGGTTGACGGTATGCCCCACAACTTGCACGCTTGCTTGGCCGATTCCGCCATGGAAGGATCAGCTAAAGTGTAGACCAACATCGCACCCTCTTTGGCTGCTTGCCTCACAATCTCCATTAACCTCTCTACATCATCAATCTGACATTTTTTTCACGGAAAATTTTCATCATTTAATTTGAAACAATATCACTTTCTTATCCATCTCAATTTCGCTGCAATTCTAAATCAAATGTACTAAAAGTAGCAAAATTTAGCAAATTCAATCATTTAAAAAACTAAAATTCAATGAAATTAGCAATAAAATTAGGTCTTTCACATTCAAAGATCATTTAAAAAAACCAAAAAAAAAAAAAACAAATGCTTGAAAAGCTTACACCGGAAAACATGTGTGTATGAACGGGACAGCCACGATCGACCAAGCAGTGCTCGAACTGACCTAACGCTGCGTTAACGGAGTGCTCCGCCGTCCATCCAGTTCCGTCGGAAACCATGTATATCGACTTCGCCGCCGAAGCGGCCATCGCCGCCACGTCAGCATAGTTGTCGCCTCCAGTGGCGGTACTCGGCACCGTCTCGGCGGTCTCTCTGGGCTGAATTTGCTGGTCCAATTCGGCCACGCCGGACCGGGGACCCGGGCGGTCCAATTTTCGGCCAGAGCGCAGCGCGCGAGTCCTCGACCATCGCTTCAGCTGAGGGCTGCCCTTGAGCTTCCAAGCCTGAGGCTCGGAGTCAGATTCGTAGGGAGCTTCGGCCTTGCTTTGGAGATAGAAAGTGTAGGGGCTTGGAGGTTTGGACTTAGGCTCGGGGACCGCCGGCGCGTGCGTGGCACGTAGGTTCGCGAGGTTCAAGCTGGAAGAAGCAAACATTTCTTTTTCTTTTTTATTTTTTAACCGACTAAAAAATTGTTTATTTTTAATTTAATTAATTAGTTTTGGTAGTTTACTAGAGGGAAAATTGATAAAGGAAATCCGAAATCAGAAAGAAAATATAAATGACGAATTAAAAGAGCCCTTTTCTGCAATTTCTGGAATTATAGTGGCCACACGCAAAGCTTGACTGGACGAGTACCTATCTTATCGTGAATCATAACGGCATCGTATTGAGTAATCATGTCGTATACATGGAAAATAATACGCGAGAATTGGTTGCCGCATAGAAAATCATCGTCCTTCAACATAAAGATAAGAGAAATCCATTGTCGTATGTAAACTTGATGTCGCATAAATCAGGAAATATTATCCCCTTGTGGCCTTGTGAAAAATTATGGATTTTTTATGAAATTATTGTCGTACAGAAACCATGACCTACTCAAGAAAAAAAAAATCACTGTAAAGCTTTTTTTTTTTTTTAACTTCAAGAAATTCAAACTCTATATGTTATGATAAAATCAAGTATGAAATTATGATAAATTATATTTCCAACCATCCTAATTTTTTTAATTAATAGATATGTTATGCAACAGCAATTGTTGAACCAGGAAAAACGGTATTTTATGCAAATAGATGTCCTATTTTCCTATGAAAAGGATGTCGTGTGACAAATTTATTATTAACAAGAAATAAATTTAAAAAAAAAAACACAAAGAGTTTGATTGAAAAAAGGAAAAAAAAAACCACACAATAATGGGTAATTTAACCAAAAGGAACCAACTAAACCCTAAAACCATGTATGAACACAATATTAGGATAGCCGAATCCATGGCTTTCATACGTGATGAAGATAGAGTTGTAATCTTCATTCTTTTTTCTTTGTTTAAAAAAGAAGAACGGATTGATAATTATTTGGGTCGCAACCCAACAAACATATTATTATACAATTTTGTGGATTCTACAACTATATATGCAGGTATTGTGCAAATTAATGGCTTAGATGACCTAATAGTGATCACCTAAGTTTCTCAAATTAAGCCGTCAGAGATGGAGGACTTTCTTCATGAAAAATATCAGGAGCACAAATTAATATAAATTTTTGAATACCAACTTATGTAGTATGTGAATAGTCATTCTTTATAATGATAAGTATGTTTAAAGGATTATCACATCAATTTATTACATTTACTAATAAAAATGTTACAATTTATTACTATCACATAAATTAACTGTTAACACTTAAAAATTAAAATTATAATTGATATCCATGATATTATTTCTTTCTTTATTATGGTAAATTCAAGTATTGATCAATTAAGTCGTGTAGTCATGATGTCGAGTAACAAATAAATGTGCCATGAGTGTAGCCTATCCCAAGTAATACTAGCTAGTGAATGAGGCTAATAGACATTTATTTTATTTTAAAAAAAAATCTTAAATTTTGAATATGAGACCAAAACTCCGAATCTCATTTCCACTCATACGCTGAGCTAGTCCCATCATGAATTTTTTTTTCTTAGTTCTTCTTTACAGATATCTTTTTATGGTGAGTCGTGACATGGGATTTTGATCCTTTATTTATTTATTTATTTATTTTACTCCTTGTCATGAGTACTGTCGACTATTGTCCTAACCAGGAGATTAATGCGTGTTCACTTGCTAGAGCCGCAGAGGACCAGTTCTCAGATTTTGTCTACTACGTGTAGTGTTTTGTAATACACGTAACTAGTCCTCCTAATATGTTGAACATAGTTTTGTTTTAGGAACTTTGGTCAATATAGTTGGTAAGTGGTAACTACATTTTTTCCTTTTTCTCTTTGGTTGGATTTTCTTTCCAAATTCCATTCTCAGACGTCCATTCGTTCAATTTCCCTCTTTCTCAGACTAGTTTTGCTATCCAAATAATAAAAATTTGTGATGTGTTTGGTACATCACTTTAAAAATAGAATTTTTTTTTAAATTGAAATTAGTTAGATTTTTTAAAAAACTAATTTAAAATTTTTATTAATTTTTTAAAAAAATACAAAAACTAATATAAAAAATTTAGATTTAAACCGATTGACCAAACGCATGTTTGATTTTTAACACGCGACAATAGAGATGCTCTAACTGTTCGTTGAGCTAGAACAAAATAAGAAGAAAACAGCAGAATCACAACTAGCCCCCGGCAATGCACATGAATTTGGCAGACGGGAATGGGACTATACGTCTCAATAAATGGCCAACTTACTGATTTTTCTACACGTTTAATATGTCACGTGTTTCTTATATAATATTGATATTGATTATTAATAAATATGAAAGGCTGAAAACCTCTTTCTCTTTCTCTTTCTTTTTCTTTTTCTTTTTCTTTCCTTTTTTTTTTTTCTATTTTTAGGAGCTTCATAATGATTGATCGAGCAAAATATCATTCCAACAGAAAAAAACTATCCCCTTTATATTTCGCATTTTTTAAAATTATTTTTAATATTGAATTTCAGAGGTCAATCTTCAAGGTCAAGACTGATGAAGATATATGATTTATTCCAACTTGAAATGACAAGGAAAATGAAAAGGCTCTGCATAAGAGTTATAAAGTAGATTCAATATATTCGTACAAGTGGCCAGAAGATAGAGCTGCCAACCGACGTCCCTCGACGTTCACCATCATCCACGTGTCTTGTTCTCTTTCATTCATTAGTGGACCCGTCAATGATTTTCTTTTCCTATTATAAAAACAAATAACTAAAGTTAAAACTTACCGGACATTGTTGTATTGATCATTAAATTAACCTTTTGACCGACTAATATACATGTTCAAAATTTATAACATATAACACAAAATTATTCTTAATCATATCATTAGAAAAAATTACTATAAATTAAGATAACAATACATACCGTAAGACAAATATCATAATTTTTTTTTTGCCAAAATATGTACAAAAACATATATAAAATTACAATTAAAAAGTATCCAACAACATGAACAGAGGATCCCATCCCAACGCTCACTTTTAGGTTGACCGCAGGGTTTGAAGTCAAGCAAATTGCACAGCCACCTTAAAAAAATAAAATTCTTTTAGCGAAGCCTGTAATGCTTGATCTGTTTACGGCGCACAAGCTGGAGGACGAATAACATATTAAGATTTCGTTTGATATTCAATTTCAAATTAAAATTTTTATCTTAATTTTTATTTTTTTTAAAATTTTTTTTTTATTTTTGAAATTTTTTTTATCTTTTATGAAAAGTCAATAAAAATTACTATTGAAACTTAAAATTTTTAATTCAAATTTATTCACCAAACAGATCCTAAATGAAAGAGGCCGGTATGAAATTTCATTCTACTGTAAGATATCAATATATATAATATATTTATATCAATAATGTATTATTTTAAATTGTTATATTTATATTAATATTTGTTAGTTTACTTATTTTTTAAAATTATTTTGATTAAATCTAAACTCAGAAAGGCACGTTACCGATATATACAGTAACTCAAACCAATTAAAGCTTTTTTTTATATTATTATTATTATTATTATTTTCTTAGGAGGATAATAAGATGTTGGAGATGGTTGATGAAAGATAAGGCAGAGCATGTTAGCCAGCGTGGTGGAAAATTGGGCAAAAGATATATACATGGTGATCTGAGATCTCTATCAGTTGTGGGAATGTACTAGGTACTTAGACAACTCAATCTTAAATATATTTGATCCATTTACAACTAAAAAGTGCTTCTTTACTGGAAGTTGGTCACATGCTTAAAAATAGTTTCCATATTTATTATCAAGCATATTTAATATTCAAGTCACTTATATTATTTAGGAGAAGATGCTTATTTCACCCAGTTCCCCAACAGGAAAAAACTTGTTTGATCTCATAAGATCTTGGCTCCATGTGTGTTTGTACCATTTATTTCCGATTTGCTGTCGGCATAACTTTTCATGTAAATTAAGTGAGAATATCTGATATCAGGGTTTGTTAGCACATCTTAGGGTCCGTCTAGTATTTGGGTTGAGTTTGAGATGATATGATATTTTTAAGTTAAGATTAGCTAACTTTTTAAAAAGTAATTATAATTTTTGTTAACTTTTTTAGAAGAAGACAAAAAATCAACCGTAAGATACGGTTGAGTTTAAACTCAATTGTATCACCAAACATGGACTTAATTAAGTTAGTACTCACTATTAAACTAATTCTGTTTTAAATTCGGAAATCAATGTTACAAATAACTCCGATTTCATAGTTCGTAACTTGAAGTACTCCTTGTCTAGCGGATGGGAGGGAAGGAATTATTAAAATTCCTAACTATTAAAACTGCTATAGCGGTTCTTTATCCTACATATATCCTATAAGAATATTGATTGCAATTAATTATGCAATTTAATCAAACAACAATTGTAATTTAAGATTGACTAAAAGCATCTATAGTTTAAGTGTGAAACTACAAGGGGATTTTTTTTTTTTTTTAACAACATCCATATATACATTTGTTTTATAAGATAAAATAAGATAAAGATAATAAATATCTCACCGGATATATGTGATCCCATAAGATTGCCCTCTATCATAAAATTCACTTATAAGAATTAAATTTCAATCTTTTATCCTATTTAGTCCTTAACTAATTTCCCGATTCATATTTTGAAAAAAAAAAAAAAAAATTCACATGACACACAGAATTTTGAGAAAGTACACATGTATCATTCAAAAAAATGCAACATGTTGGGTGAACTTGCAATTTCCATCACAAATGATTATATAAATAAGTCTGATCAATATTTTTGTAACATTGTGATGTAGACACTGATTAGTTACTACTTGATGATTTTTGTTGAAAAGACTTTATAGGCCTTTTATATCGTCAATGATTTCAAGTGAAATAGTTAGAAAACTTAGTTGCAGTATCAAACGCAATCAGTTTTAATATAGTAACAATAATTCAGACACCAAGAACAGCATTATAAATTTTTCTTAAAAAAATAAATAATTAGAGAACATCATTTGAAATGCGTACGTGTCACCCATAAAATTCCACAGGCCGAGGAATATAAAACTGAGCCATGCTTTAGGTTCAGATTTTGATGATTATAGTACAACATATATGCATATTTATATTTATGTGTATACACATTATGATAGATAGAGTGTCATCTATGTATATATACGACTTTAATGAAAAAGTTTTATACATATGCTTCTATCAATATGCGTATGTCTAAGTATATATTATATATATATATACGTAGAATATACATATATAGAGAGAGAGCATCATGATATGTATATATAGCTAGTGACATGGCAGCAGCAGGCCACGTTGCGAGCTGACTGAAACTTTTGGTTTTTCGTTAAAAAGATAGGAGCAGAAGTGACGAGAAAATGCGAGAACCGATACTAGCTATAATATACATACGTGAAGAAAAATACGATTTTAATTAATACAATTATACAAATATAATGAAAACAATATTTTGCCCTACACTTGGTGTTAGAAAGACTCAAGGCCATGAATCCTACAGTGGCGATACTGTTGTCCTTTTTGGTTAAGCAATGCACATGTAGAAATCCCAGTACTATCTGTTAATGTATATCCCTACTTTATTTTTTGTTTTTTCATATCCAAGAGCCATAAAAAGACTTCGGTACAACTCGTCCGGAAAAAAAAAAAAAAAAAAGAAAAAAAGGCTAAAAATGTGTTGAATTCACATATATAGGGACAAATTAACTTTCAATATTATTCCTTACCTATAGTAGTGTGTCATGTGAATCATTTGAAATCCAAATATGTCATCATTATATGTACAATTCTGACTTTGGTATCATTGTAAAAGAACTTGGATTAAAACTCATACTCAAAAACTACTATAAAAAAAATGTCAAATTCACGTAAAAAACATCACAACAATCAAATAATTTTGACGACATAAAATAAATTCTAACTTATAATGCGCGGTTAATTAGTGTAAAAAAATAGTAGTCCACGCAAAAATGTTGAAACATGCATCATGTGACTCTTGGGTCTGCCACGTATGTGCCGACATGGAGTCAGAGGTTACAATTATACGGTTGGGACCAGCTGCAATCATGTCTCCTGTTTCTCAGATTTCATGTTTGAGAGAGAGAGAGAGAGATAGAGATAGAGATAGAGAGAGAAGGTGATGATGATGGAATTATATCATCAAAAAAAAAAAAAAAAAAAAACATTCAATTGGTGCAAATTGAACCAAGTCTACAACTTTCAATTTGCACCAAAGGTTATGGGCAATTCTTTGGCTTTCCCTTGTCTCTTTATTACTACTCAATCCGGCCAATGCTTAATTGGTAGCTAGATGATCTCTTTCAACTCCTGTATATATACAGAGAACCATATGCATAAATATAAACGAAAACGAAAAAAATATCCCGGATGCTACGCTTTTAATTAGCAAAAATTTTTCCAAGTCCAAAAAGATACATATATGTGACCCCCCAAATCTTCCTTTAATTATATACATTATATATATATATATATTTATATGTATATTTTCTCTCTATGATTGCACGATGGAACGCGTGTTCTACTCTTAATCATAAGCTCTTACTCTCCTTTTAATAATTGGCCTGCTTCATCAGTATATATATACACATACGTATGATTCTTGATGTGATTTTCAAATTTTTTCTTACTAAAAAATCTCCCCCTCTTCCAATCTTATAGGGACCCCTAGATCTCTCTCTCTCTCTCTCTCTCTCTCTCTCTCTCTCTCTCTTCCATGCTATTCACGATATCACAGCCACCATGATGCGTTGGTTTTTCTTGTAGAAATATGTTCTTGTAATTACTTGCTATATTCTCTAGTATAGTTTTCGCGAAGTTTCACTTTACTAGTAAGTTATTCCTTCTTTTACGTTATCCAATTAATCCAATGTCTTCCATTTTCATACTAGCCTTTTATTGGTTGATCTCGTGTTAATATGGATAATCACTTTGACGCGTAATTTCTTTTCCCTATCTGTCTATTAGTGCACGTCAAACATCACCATCTCTCCTTGATTAATTGCCATGCAAAGTCATCGTTTTTTTTTTTTTTTTTAATTTTCCTTTTTGTTTTTGTAAATTATTATTATTATTTTTTATTACCTTGGTTAGTACTCGTCAAAAAGGTCGAGGTCGTAATTGCTTATCTTTAGTATATATAAAATATAGCCGAAAGGTTTAAAATCTTTTTCTTACCTTTTGTTTATATTATTTATTTCTTTTGCAGAACCGATATGGAGTTGGCCGCTACTGGTGCATTGGAGATAAAAGTATAGAATAGCAATAAGCAAAGTTGGGAATCTCACGTCATTGAAGAAGTCTCTCTGAACCAGGTAAATAGATATATATAAATAAATATATATATATATATATAACTATGCTTTTACAACTATACGTATATATGTTTTGTGTTTGTGTCATATATAGATATGTCTATACATATATAAATATATGGTCTTTCTTTTGTTGGGCTCAGGTGGGTATATAGTCAAGTGCTTCATAAAATTCATTAATCTCTTCATATATATATATATATATATGGCTATTTAAAAATTTTTTAATACTAATCAAAAAATTATAAATAAATAAGTGAAATTGAGAAAGAAGAAAAGCAAAAAAATTAAGAGAGAATTAGGGGAGGAAATAGTCAAATTATAGATATCTTCAAGCCTATTTAACAATAAGATACATAGAATCAACTTTGTCCCCAAAGGCCAATAAAAACGCGGAAAAAGTACTAAACGTCATAGTAATAACGTTTTCATCGACGACGAAGCTATAGGAAAATCAAACTACAAGAAAAACAGAAGAAATTGGGTTGTCTTTACTCTATTTCTCCTTGTCTCCATCTCCAAATTACCAACTAATTACTTGTTGTACTTCATAAAAGCCCTTTCTAGACCATCTTCAATAACATAATAAAAATCCCTTCTCGCTAATTAATTATATGTCCTGATCATCAGCCACCATGATGGATTCGGACCCGCCATTGTACAAGGCCTACGAGACCCTCTGCAACAAAACCGTCGGCGGCGGCGCCGGCAAGTTCTCCGACCACAACGGTACTAATAATTACAATCGCGAGCCCCTGCAGGTCGTCGTCAATGAATGCGATCTTCCCTTGATCGATCTGAGCCTCTTGGGGCTCGGCGAGGCCGAAAGAGAGGAGTGCAAGTCGCGGATAGCTAGGGCTTCACAAGAGTGGGGCTTCTTCCAGGTGGTGAACCACGGGATTTCTCGGGAGCTGTCGGAGAAGATGAGGTCGGAGCAAGAGAAGGCGTTTAATCAACCGTTCAAGAACAAGTACCAGAAATTCTCCGCTGGCTGTTACCGTTGGGGGACACCAACGGCCACTTGCCTCAGGCAGCTGTCGTGGTCTGAAGCTTTTCACGTTCCCCTCGACAATATTATCCATCCCGGCTCGGACAACGCTCCCAATTCTCTCAGGTACACTTATTTAAATACAAAATAAAAAAAATATATGTATGTATATATGTATATATATACTTGATTGTACATAAATTATATTAATCATACATGTTCTCTTTTGATGATTGGTACGCATAATTATTAGCTTTTTTTCAAGTTCAAATTCTTTGAATGTCATTCGAAGAGACGTCGGAAAACAAAGTTTATCATTAGAGTGGTCCTACTGACTGGATCGAGAATGTACATATAAATTATGGGGCTATAATTATAAGTGTTAGATTTTCACATCCATGGACGTCTATGTGATTGAACATGTGGAAACTTCATACATAGATTGGACACTTTAAAAATAAATACAGAAATAAATGTTAAACATTAATTTTTTAGTGGTCAAGTTTTATTGACAAGTACTGCAATTGAGATTTATGGAGAGCGAATAGACCATGTCAACATCAAGGGGTGGGGTATATGACTTTTTGCTATTTTTCCCTTCATGAGATGTTTAACAGTCAGGAACTAGCTAGATGCCTCTACATTTCAGATTTTGTTGGCAGCAAGCATTGCCATTTAAACAATCACATGCACTCACCCAACCCCCATTCTATCCTTTTAAAAAGTTAATTATACGGAAATTTCTACAATACGTAGTGTTAAATCTATTATCGGAAACTATACAAATGTCTCATGTACCCTTTAATTAGATGTAATGATTGAAAAGTATAAAGGGCCATGACTAAAAAGACCCTAACTGTAGTCTAGTACATTAGACCCAGAATATGGATTGAACATATAAATGGAAACAAGATTGCACACATCTTGTCTGGGTGGTGTAGTTGGTTATCACGCTAGTCTCACACACTAGAGGTCCCCGGTTCGAACCCGGGCTCAGACACTTCTATCTTTTCTCTCTCTTTTTTAGGTACTTTCTATTAGAGCACAACTAAAGCACTAATTTTATTTCTCTTCCTATTCTCATATGTTTTGTAGCTCAACAATGGAAAAGTTTGCTGCCACTGTTTCCAGTTTGGCGCTAAAACTAGCCGAAATTTTAGCAGAAAAATTAGGTCATGACTCAACTTTCTTTCGAAAAAATTGTCTGCCAAGCACTTGTTACCTTAGGATGAATCGATATCCACCGTGCCCCGTGCCATCCGAGGTATTCGGGCTGATGCCCCACACAGACAGTGACTACCTCACCATACTGCTTCAGGATCAAGTTGGAGGGCTACAATTAGTGAAAGATGGGAAATGGATCTCAGTAAAACCTAATCATGAGGCACTAGTTATCAACATTGGAGACTTGTTTCAGGTAAAATACACTCATGAAATTCTCTAAATTTACACATGGACCCACAACTTTTGATTATTTTATATGTGTTTTTGGTTAACATATACACATATATATATATATATGTGTGTGTGTGTTATATATGTATATAATTTAGGCATGGAGTAATGATGTTTATAAGAGTGTTGAACACCGAGTTGTGACAAATGCACACGTGGAACGTTTTTCGACTGCGTATTTCCTATGTCCGTCATACGACACCGTTATAGAGAGTTGCTGTGAGCCTTCTGTCTACAGAAAATTCAGCTTTAGGGAGTATCGACAGCAGGTCCAAGAGGACGTTACCAACTTGGGTTTCAAAATAGGGCTCCCTAGGTTTCTTGTATAAAGCGGAGTCCTTTATATATACACACATATATATTTACACACATATATAATATATAAAAATTTTGTTAGATGACAACTAGGCTATGTGGGGTAAGCTTTCTTTTTATTATTTTTCTCTCTTTCTTTCTTTTTGGGAAAGAAAGTAATAATATATGTATATGGCTAGATGTTATAAGGTTGAGTTCTTTACATATATATATATATATATATATATATATGGTGTTATAAACGAGTAGGCGATATGGCAGTCTTCATCATCGACGTGTTTGGATGCTGGTTTAATCAATCTATTTTTATTGACTACAGCAAATATATATATATATATATAGAGAAGTTTTGTCTTGTCTTGCCATGTCTTGTTTTTCTTTGTGTTTCTTTGCCGATTATTTCCATAAATTGCACTACAAATCATACCAATTGGTGCAAAAATCACCAATCGTTGTCAATATTTAGTTGGGTGCCATCTAAAGATTATGAGACAAAATGCAAATATTGTCATTAACCACTAGAAAAATGATTTTCGTAATAAGAAAGTTTGTGCTGCCAGAAGATTCTTCAATCGACTTTATATTAGTAAATTATATATATCGAGAATTTTGAAAGTATCATTGGTGATAATTTATTGATATTCATAACCTGTCATGTAAAACTGTGGGCTGCATGTGCAATAGTCCGTAGGTCCTTTGAAAATTGACAAATTCTTGATTAATTAGAATAAATGATGATAAATAATAGTGTAAGTATAGTGGATTTTTATCTAGGAAACTAGAAAACGTGGCACATGCATGTCCTCTCAATGTTGAAAAACCGAACCTATTAGGACCGACATTAGACGTTTTGAGATCGAACCTCAAGTGTAATATCAAGTGTATCTTAGATTATTGACCTCGAGATTATTGATGAACTTCGTTTTTCTTTACTACTCTCGTTACAATTTGTCTTCTTTTAGCGTCAATGCGCCTTTGTAAGTACACTCCTTTGTGTTCCCAAGGAGGAGAGTGACAAAGAATGACAGAGTAGATAGAAGAACGTTGATGTTGAGATTTTTATTTTATCAGCAATCTCTTTTAAGATGAACCACGCTTAATTTGATGGAAAGTATAATTCTTGTACAAATATGATATTCGTAGAATTTAACGTAAGGTCAATCTCCCAAATTAAGATGTGGTATATATACATATATAGTGGTTTAATTTGGCAATTCGAAGCATGTGGAATGTTTGGGAAATGTAACTAAAGAAGAAAAAGTTAGAAGGAACTAATTTAATTACCTCCATTGAATTACGACAACTTCAGTGAATTGCTCTTCTGAAAACATATTTTAGGCACATTGTTTCAAAATTTTGGAATCCAGTTAACAAACATTCCAAACTTTTTCGACCTTACAGAAATGACACTCTACTTACTTTAGAGTTTCACACGTTTTTAGAGGGAGGAACTTATCATAGAGTTCATGTGGATGAAGCCAGAAAGTGGTTTCAAAAACACCCAAGTCTATGAACTGATCAAGTCCAACACATTAACTGGTTTGCCTGCGTAACTATTGTTTTGTTGAAAACTGATCTTAAAGTTACAAGTAAATGCCTACTCTTTTTTCCTTCTAGTTTTTTTTTTTTCTTTTTTCTTTTTTTTTTTTTCCTCCTCCTTAGGGAGACATATTTGAGGTTGCTAACAATGTTGAAGTTTTATCACTTTTGCCTATGGGATCAAGTCCCAATTTGTGTTTTAGTTGGTCTTTCCATGCCTGCGCGTATGTTTATCTTGTGTGCGATTTTCTTTTCTTTTCTTTCCTATTTATTCTTTTACCCATCGCATAACTTCTGGATTTTTTTTTTCTTTTTAATTTTTGTTTTAGTATATTTGAGTTAGGAATTTAATATGAGACGGAGAATAAAGTTCTGTAAATATAATTAGGATGTTATTAAATTCTCATACTCTATTTGTTTCTTCTCATCAATATTAGAAAAGATAATAACAATAAAGACAGTAGTGGAATTTGATAATATATATATATATATATATATATATTTATACATATGTGTGGAAACATGATGCCTTCCCTTACCGACAGACTATATTATATTGACAAAATTTTAGTTTTTGTTTGACATTGTAACAAGAATTACATGATTTAACAAATAATTATAATTAGCCCTTAAACAATAAAAAATGTGCTAAAGATGCAATAGTAGAATATTAAAAAAACCTTTCCTAAGGTAGTAAACAAGCAGAGTTAAAATGCAGAGTTGGAATATTCCTAAGAAAAAAATGCAATTTTACCCAAAAAAAAAGGAGAGGTTTAGAATGCTTATTGGGTCTGATATTTATTATGCAAATCCGACGGTTGGGATGCTGAGAGACCATAGATCCGTTGACTGTTGGAGTTCCGTGTACCATCAAAGACCAAGGACTAGTTTCGTATTGGAAGCTCGCCCAGTTGTTGTCTTGAGGAGTGAATTAGCAAAATAACCTATTCACTTTCTTTTATTTATAAAATTACTGATGTCTTAAAAAAAATAAAAATAAAATATAATTAGATTTAAAAAATTAAGACTATTTTAATTAGGTAAAAAAAAATAAAATAAAATATGATGGTCACTACAGAGGAGGAGAATGATAACCAATGAGAAGGAGAAAGAAGAAATCAGAGAGCCTCCATTACAACTCGAAAATCCTTCCACCCTTTTTTGGACAACCACCACCCACCAAAGATTGAAGTCCAAAGAAATGAAAATCCTCTCAACATTTTATGAACATGGGCTCTGAAGGAGGAAAAAGAAGAGAAAAATACTTTGAAAAATGTTTTGAAGATTTATAATCACTTTAAATATTGTTTGTAAGATAGTTTAGAAGCTTATTTGAAAGTGTATATGTATATTTAGCCTAACAATCAAATTTTGTAGAAAAATAAATGGATTTAGGGGTTGACATTGTTGTTGGACAAAGGTTGAAGATAATTCAAATGGAACGACTATCGTAAGTTCTGAACGACTTTGTGGAATTATAATGGTTGTTTCTGGTTATTCCAATAATATTCTTATTTTTAAAATAGGAATGAATGACCGATCAATCATTTTATAACTTTTTATAATTGTTCATCTATTTTTTCCGATCATTTATAGATTTTTAATTAAAGTATTTCATATTTATGACATTAATGATGTACTTTTTCAGGTAATAATATCATGGAAAAAACCCACCATTGTATGGTATTATATGTAATTCAATGTTATGGCGTTTCTTCTATTTTTGCGATTGTTCGAGGTTTTTTTAACTAATCATTCATGAATAAAGACTCTCATTTAATTAATTTTGTTTTTCTTTTATAAAAAAAAAAGAGAGAAGGTATGATTTAGAAGGAACAACTAGATGGTCGTTCCATTACAATTTTATGGTCGTTCTTCCATTTTTTGTGGTTGTTCTCCTGTTTTGCACGTATTCGTTCAAATTTATAACATTATGGACTTATAACAACAATAATGTTATTAAAAAGACCAACTTTTAACTTAACCTTGTGTAATAATATATGATCATGTAACTTAGTCATCAACATAATGAGATTATAGTACTAGTCACGATAAAGTAATGTTAATTTCATGATTTAGTATATCACTGTTTGTTATTTGAAGTAAATTCATGTTATATGATTGTTATTTAATTTGAAGTGGTCTAAATTTGCTTAATTTTGTTTTTCTTTTAAAAAATTAAAGAAAAGGAACAGCTAGATGGGGTTCCAAAATTTTCCATGGTCACTTTTCCATTTTTGTGGTTGTTCAAAACTTTTTAAACGAAAGCATACATGAAGAAAGACCATCTTTTGACTAATTTTGTTTTTCATTTATTAAGAAAATTAAAGTCAAGATTTAAAAGGAACGATCGGCTGATTGTTTCATAAATTTTTATAGTTGTTCCTTCTATTTTGTGGTTGTTCCTAGGTTTTTGAGCAAAATCATACCTAAAGAAAGACCCTCATTAGGTTATTTTTGTCATTGAATAAAAAAAAAAAAAAACTAAAGTACATATTTAGAAGGAACGATTAAATAGTTGTTTCCATAATTTTAGTGGTCGTTCCTCTTTTTTTTTTTTTTTTTTAATGTCGTTTCGAGGTTTTTGTATCTGGACATTGAAATTCATAATGTTTTAGACTCCTAATAACAATAAATATCATGAAAAGACTAACTTTTAACTTAACCTTTTGAAATATTGTAAAAACATATAACTTAGTCATTAACATTAGTAAGATATTATTAGTGAAAGTTAAAATGATGTTAATTTCAAGACAAAATATTACTCATTTGTTATTTAAGATAAATCCATGTTAAATAACACTTAATTATTTTGAATAGGTTTTGTTTTCATTAATTTTTATTTTTATTAAAAAAAGGCAAGAAAAGACACTATTTAGAAGGAATGACCGAATGATAGTTCTCTAAATTTAAGTGATTGTTCCTCTTTTTGTTGTGGTCATTCCGAGGCTTTTGAGCTAAATTATACATAAAGAAAAACCTTCAATTGGTTATTCACCAAAAAAGACCTTTAATCACTTAGTTTTGTTTATTTGTACTAAAAAATAATAATAATAAAATCAAGATTTAAATGGAACGATTGAATGATTGTCCAAAAATTTATGTTCTCGTTCCTCTTTTTTTCTAGTTGTTCCAAGGCTATTAAGTCAAATCAAACATGAAAAAAGACACTCATTTAGTTATTTTTATTTTTTCGTTTATTTTAAAAAAACAAACTAAAGTCAAGAAAGACCCTTATTTGGATATAACAACCCGTCTGTTTTCTATAACTTTTCATAATCATTCCTATTATTTTCATGGTAATTCCTAATTATACAATCACATCAAATTAAAAAGCAAAAAGCAAATAAACAAATAAATAAAAACAAACAAAATTATTTTTTCAACAGAACAACTAAGAATCGTTCGAAACATTTTTATGGTTGTTCCTATGCAATAAAAATTCCTAACCACAAATTACAATCTATTATCTAAAATTCTAAATATTGAATTAATTTCACTAATCAAATAAATTTTGAAGGAAATAATCATTGAAATTTTGAAAAATATTTAACTTGTTCAATATTTTCACTAAACCCCAGAGGTGGGGACAATGGCGGCGACGAGGGTTGCTGCAGCGACGTAGGTAATGGCGATGACGAAGATAGTGGCGAAAGCGAAGGTGACAACAGTAACGACGGTGGAAGGAACGATTCCAACATCCCGGACTCCTATATGTAGTTTTAGCGGGTTCTTTTGAATGTTGATGGATGAAAAACATGGAGGGTGGCCAACCATTAATGCCAGAGTACCTGACGGAGTTGGGGATGGATGGTATCTCTGGAAGAAATGAAAAGGGCCGGAAGGAACTCGACTGGAAGAGTGAGTCGCAGTCATTTTTTCACTCTCTCACTCATATGATTTTAATTTAATGTTTCTTTTTTAAAAGTTTTTAATTAAATTTTAAATAAATTACGTTTGAGATGAGATAAAATTTTAAATTTAAGTTGATTAATTTTTTAAAAATTAATTATAAATTTTATTAATTTTTTTAAAAAAAATAAAAATTAATATAAAAAATATAATTTAATTGGAGTTATTTTTCCAATCCTGTTAAGTCATTTTCGCAAATATTCCTGCCTTAAAGCTCAGGTGACCGGTTCAAAGCAGAAAGGGAAAAGGCCATGGCGCCACCGGCGGCGATTCGGTGGTTCGCAGTCGCATCAGCTCTGGTTCTGTGCCTCCTGATCTCGCCGTCAACCGCCATCTACTGCGACGAAGATGATTGCTACGATCTCCTAGGGTCAGCTGCTCCCAATTTCTCTCTGCTCCCCTCCCCAAATTTACCCCTCTCTGTATCGCGTATTCACTCTGTTCTCTTGTCTCCATTTCTAGGGTTTCGCAGACCGCCAATGCTTCCGAAATCAAGAAAGCTTATTATAAGCTCTCTCTCAAATAGTGAGTTTTTTTTTCCTCGATTTTTCTCGTAGTTTATATCCCCATCTTGAATTTCTCCTGTTGTGTTAAAATCCAGTCACCCGGATAAAAATCCCGATCCGGAATCGAGAAAGTTGTTTGTCAAAATTGCCAATGCTTACGAGGTAATTTGGCTTCACGGTTCGATTTCTTACTAAATTATTAATTTTTTTAAAGAATTTTTATTAACCGAAGAAGGGAAAATTTATTTGCAACATTGCAGATTTTGAAGGACGAGACGACGAGAAAGGAATATGATTATGCAATTGAACATCCGGAGGAGGTATAATTAGTTAAAATGGAGTTTGTAAATTTCTAATCTTGGGCGTCTTCTGTTATTCCAGATGCTTTTGGTTGCTGGATTTAGTTACTTTTGCAACCAGTTTCATTTGTGATTTTAATGGATTTTTGTATCTCAAAGAGTTATGCTTTTGCTAGTTTAGATTTTGATACTCTTTTGGCGCTTCTTGGTAAATTCTAGAACCTTTTTTGTTACTTTCCAACATGTTGGAATAACCTTGGGGGCATAACATTTGGATGGCGCCAATTCGGATGACAATTAAAATGCTTTTGTTCAAATTTTTCCATCCGAATATGCAAACCAAACGGAGCCCTCGTTTTAAGTTTCATATTTTTTAGCTTCCTATAGTTGAGGAATAATGCTAGTTGCTAAAAAATGTTGTTCCCTTCTCTTCTTAGGTGTTTTACAACACAGCTCGTTACTATCGTGCATATTATGGACACAAGACGGTGAGAAAATTTCTGTAGTTAGTGACTTTTTGTTTGTATATTTTAAGGTTTCATGTTGATTCAATATGTGTCTAAAGCAGTTTTTTTTTGTCTACCTTTCAGGATCCTCGTGCTGTCCTTATTGGCCTTCTTCTGGTTCTTTCGGGATTTCAGTACCTCAACCAGACGACAAGGTATAATCAGGTAGTGTGTCATATCTGAAATGCAAGTATATTGTTAATTTATGGTGATGTTGATTGACCGAATCTCGTTGGCAGATATGGTATAAGGGGGGAAAAATACAATTGCTTTGGTTAGTTTCAGTAGCAGGCTATATAAAGTTTACTCTCTGGAGGACTTGCTTGAATTTCTTAGAAGATTATTCTTATCATGCACATAAAAGCATTAATATGTTCTTATGTTTCCTTGTTTGTGATACTTCTAATGCTTCTTCATTGTAGGCTGTAGCCATGGTCAAGAAGACACCTGCTTACAAAAACAGGCTTCGGGCTTTGGAACTTGAGCGCAGCGGAGGAACTGCGAATAAAAAGAAAAGTAACAAGCAGATGGACAAGTACGAGTTCAAGTTTCTTTACTCAGAAATCACATTGCATGGTCATTAATTATTAAGTTGTTAACATAAATGTGGATGTCCTGCGCTTTCAAATTCCTCTTTGCTTGTTTATTTCTGTCTTTCTGATGCTTCACCAATAACATCAGATTTCTATTTAACCAATTGTGCCATGTTTTTTATGGCAGGAAAAAGGAGGAAGAGCTAAGCAAAGAACTTGAACTGGACATAAAGGGCGCTGAAAAGCCCTCCTTGTGGGAACTTCTTGGTGTCCGCTTTTTACTCCTACCTTACACAATTGGCAAGGTTGGATTCCTCCCTTTCAATGCCTGAAGGAAATTATACAACTTTATAAACTTTTTCTTTCTTTTTTTTTTTTTGAACTTGGAGTGGGGAGATTCGAACAATGCACCTTTATTAGGTGGAGTTAGGTGTGGTATTACCGCTAGGCTATGCCTACAACCATAACTTTATAAACATCCTCGAGAATGTAATTAGGATTAATTTTATTTTTTGGCTATGTTTCTGTTATCTTTTTGGTCGCCTACGTAATGATTGACTTTGATGATTTTAGGACCCTCATCGTAAGACTTAAATTTTCTTTTTCCTTTTGACTTCCAGCTCTTACTGTGGTATGGGCAATGGTTCTGGAGATATAAAGTGAAAAAAGCTCCATATTCATGGGAAGATGCCTCTTACCTGACACAAAGAGCCCTTGGAGTGTCTGTTGAAGCGTGGAGAAATAGTGGTGAGTAAAGATTTCACCTTTTTTATATTTCGTTTTAATCCACATTTAAAAACTTTGATTTGGTTGGAAAGTAATATCCATTGTGGATTGAATGGCTAAAAACTGCATCGCTTCATCGTTGAAATTGAGGACTATTGTTTCTTGTTTTATTATGCCGGCCTAAGAAATGAACATATAGAAGTTCTTTCATTCATGGTCATTTGTCCGTCCAATCATTTTACCATGCATTTTTGGCCGCCACATTAAAACTCTAATGAGTAGTTAGCTAGAATCTGAATTTCTCCAAATGTGAGTCACAACTTCTGGAATTTTTATGCTCCGCCAGCAATGAATGGTCTAGAAATCCTACATGTTCATGGTGCCTTTTGTGTTATGTCTTCCAGACGAATCAACAAAGGAAGATCTTGTTCAGAGACGTCTATGGGAAAAACACAACTTGGAAAGCTACTTGGCAGAGATGAGGAAAGAGTACAAGCGCAGAAGATAGCTAATTTTGTTGCCTTTGCCATCCTTGAGTTCTTCAAAAATATGACAAACACATTCTTTGGTCCCAGTAAAATAGGTGATAACTTATACGAGTTTTACCCACGTTACATCGAGATAGGTGAGCTTTGGACTTGGCTTTTAATTTATATGATGAAATTTTCTGGTTTTTGTTTCCTACTGCAATTCATCAAACTTTTCCTCTAGTATTGTTATGAACCCCCACCCTTGAATATTTGGGTGGTGGCTAGTCCCGATGAGACTAAATAGTGGATTTTTTTTTAAATTTGTTTTATTTATGGTAATAAAAATTTACATTCAGAATTCCTTTATCTATTGATACCATAATTCTGCTTGTCCGCATGGTCCTAAGTCCTAACTCATTCACTGGCTCTGTAATCCTATTCCGTGCTCCACAGTCATGTTCTTCAGAAATTCACTTAATTTAGGTGATAAATTAAGAAAAATAGAAACGGCAAGGAATAAACATAGGACAACGAAATGAAAAAAACGACGAGAATAGTGATGCAACAAAGTGAAAAACAAAAAAAACCAAATTTGAAGAGAAACGACAGTAATGTATAATAAAGACTGAGGCTGAAAAAAGAAAAAAAAAAGAGGACACTTCTTTCCACTTTTTCTCTCGTATCAAACGCACTCAAAGGGAGAACATAGTACGATACAACGACGTTAGAATGGATAATCACATCACTAAATGAGTGAATGAAGTCGATACAAGAAAGTGAAAAGTGATGAAGAATAGAAAGAGCAACAATGCATCAATAGACAATAAAAGCCAAAATCTGGACGATAATGTTAAAAAGGTTGAGGAATGCAAACAGAACAAATGTGAAACTACGATAAAATGAACAAACGACGGCTAATTAAGAAAGGAGGGGGAGAATAGGCGACAATACGGTGAAAAAACAAGAGGTTAAGAACGACAACAAGCTTGGATGGTCGGCCTTCTAGATCAGCATATAATAAGTCCTTTCAAAAAATGCTTCTTCCAGACTCTAGGATGGTTGCCCAGCTGTCCACAACGGCATCGGAATCATCATGATAAGGAACAAACCCAATCATGTGATTGGCTTTCTGCTCCTCCAAGGTTGGGACAAGTATGCTATTTATATTCTGAAATTTAGGAACTTCAAATTAGTAATCGAGAAATAAAAACATATCTAGATTATATAAAATAAAACAAAACAAAAGACTAACCATGCTATCCCCAATTGCATGAAGAATTTTCTCCAAAGGTGGAGATTGTTGTCGATGAAACTTTGTTTTCCATTGACAAATTCTTGGGACATGTCCTTGAACATCTTCTCTAATCTCAGCATACGTTGGGGTCAGGGCAGGAATGCATTCAAATGGTAGAAGCTATAAAAATGAGCAATAACAAATATTATATTGCAAACATTTTAAAACAAATTAAGTGTAAAAATCAACAATAAAACAAAATTTACATACCATCAATGGTAGTATAAACGCATGACAATTCCATCTTGCTAACTTCTTCAAAGCGTCTTTAGATTTTGCAATTATATCAAACTTCTGGACCTGAGTCATCAAATGTTAGTATGTCTTTCTTCCCCAAGGGAAATTGGCACACCAATCCAGATCTTCAATTATTTTAAATAGGTTGTAATCTATTTTTTGATTAGGTTTTTCTGGACCATAGAGGACTGCACACAAAAAGTAGAGGACGGCCAATTTCAACTTATCATTTACAAGGACCGATCTCTCTTTTCCTCTTTCTCTGATTTCGTTAGTTCGCCTCCTTCTATTGCGCTCATTCTCCTCAGGAGGGATGACCATACCTTCAAGGTATCTCTTAACATCATTCTGCGAAATCTTTTTCATTCCGTGAAAGACCCTTTCTCTAAATTCGTTTCCTGTATAACAAGGATCTTCCGGATAAGCAGAACAATTAAGTCCACTTATAAGTGCATGCTCCATCAGTGAGTACCTAATGAGGATGCCATTCAAAACGAACCACATCTCATAATTCTTTTGTGTGACCACCGCTCGGGATAGTAACATCCATAATGGGGTTAACGTTATTTTGATGTGGTTTGTAATATCAAATAAGTGGCCAAATTAGGACTTCTTAAACCACTCTATGCCATTAGGGTGGTCCTCTAAGGTATTGGTCACAGTATTAACAACATCTGCTAATGTGTGCTTGATTGTAATTTTGCATTTGAAATTGACTTGATCTAGATTCAATTTCAAAATGGGTGATGGGAGATCCAAAACCTACATTTACATAAAATCACATATAAATAAAATATATTTTATAATAAAACCTAATAAACACATATACACACGCCCACACGAAGGAGACTAATAAAGAGTCACAACCATGCAATTGACATTCAAATTCAAAAATTGTAAGTTATAGTTTAAAAAGTATATTCATCACATTACTATTGCAAAAAGTATCTCCCATAATAGTTTAATTGATAACTTACCTTTGGTATTGTGACTGATGTCGATGGAGATGACGTGTTGCCATCCGGTTGGGAATTGGTCCTACTGACTCCTTCATAGTCATTTTCTGAGTCCATCTCCGGTGGTTCTAAATATCGACGCCGTTGGGTAGGACGAGGAGAGTATGCCGATGAGGTCCGGCTTCGTGCCATAGCTAGAAACGAAAATGATAAAACAAATTTAAGTATACATATTCGTTTATAAACAAATTTCTTTTAAAATTCATGTGTGGAGTGGATAACTACTGAAAGCATCAGTTTAACTTGTAAAAATTATTTAATAGTTATCAAGGCCTGCAAACTCACAAGAAGAGATTCATTACATTCATGCATTTGGTTTTAGGAAATTAAAAGGTTCCTAGCAGTCCAAACCGTAGATCATTTTGAATATTTAAATTTTAAAAACCTTCTAAGTCCCACAAGACAAAATTAATGAAACACGGAACAAAAATCTCCATAAAGAGTAAACTCGACTCCAGAAACAAAACATTTTACTCACTTCAACAAATGGAACAATATTACAGTCCAACTCCTTAGAAATAGAAAATGAATTCTTTCCGGGATAAGAAACTCACTTCATTCAAAAATTGTATACTTGAAAAACACACAGCAATATAACATGAACATGTAATTCTTTCTCTTCTTCACATTATCTGCAATCCCCTAAAGTTTCCATTCCAATCTCAATTCTCTCACAGTCACTAAAGCATTTCATCATATAGCAATATTCAATCAAATTTCGTAAAACAAAAAAGAGAAAGAGAAATAACTAATCAACATGTAGTTCTCTTTCTTCTTCACATTATATGTAATCCACTCAAGTTAAAGAGCAAAAAAATGCCAACAGAATTTCATAGAAAATGAAACTTTTTCAGCATTAAAGATCAATAAACACTTCAAAAATTAAAAAAATAAAACTAAAACCACCACACAAAAGAAAAACCACATCTAGGAGAAGGTTTGTGCTGTTTTGGGTTCTGTTTTTGAAGTGTTAAATCTTTGAAAGTCACGTAATCTTCACTTTTTATATAGTCTTTCCCCACACTCGTTTAATATCTTTTATAATATCCTTTTAAATTATTCTTGCCATGTCCAAAATCTGGTTTTGTTCCAATGTTGCTGTCTTGTTTTGCCTTTGCTTCATTTTTGTTAAGCAGATGCTATGAAACTGGGGATAACATCTATAAAATTACAATCTATGGTATAATTCAAAGCACAAGAAGCTAACAAATGAGCTACTTGATTAGCCTTCCTAGAAACATGGAAACAAGATTGAAACACGCCAATCCTATCATAGTCTCTAATATCTTTCATAACAATATCACTATAAGTGCTTCCCGTAAGACCTGTAGCCAAATTCAACGCATCAGTTTCCAACAAATCAACAATCAAACGATTTGAAAGGGCAAAAGCTTAATCCCTCCCTCAGTTGCCAAATATTCACCCAAATGAGGAGATAAAGACCCCTGCATAATTCTGGAAAAACAGTCCACCACCACCTCAGTAGAGTCCCGAATAACACCTCCCAACCCAGCAAAGTCCACCCCTCACAAACAGCTACATCAACGTTTATTTTCATTTTCACCACCACATATGTGGTTTCTTCCATGATTTTTTGATTTGTGCATCTTGGAAAAACAAAAAAACAAAAACAAAGATAAAAACCTGTTGCTGCGTCCACTGCTTCGGACTGCACGGTTTTCTCGACCTCGTCGACGACACCGGAATACGTTTGGTTCTGCACCAAATTCCTCTGCACGTACTGCTGTTGAGGTGCTCTCGATTGGAACGTGAAAGTGAGTTTAGCAGGGCTTGGGCGAGGGAGCAGTGGGGGGAGCTTCTTTTTCGGCAAGGAAGCTTCAATGTGGGGGGGCTCTTTTTTTCGGCAAGGCAGCTTCAGTGGAGGGGGTTTCTTTTTCGACTTCTTTTTCGGCAAGCGAGTGGGTTTTTCGGCGAGGGAGCTTCAGTGGGGGGCTTCTTTTTCGGCTAGGGAGTGGGTTTTTCGGTGAGGGAACTTCAGTGGGGGGCTCCATTTTCGGCTAGGGAATGGGTTTTCGGCGAGGGAGCTTCAATGGGGGGCTTCTTTTTCGGCGAGGGAGCTTCAGTGGAGGGGTTCGGCGAGGGAACAGTGGGGGGCTTTTTTTTTTTTTTTTTTTTTTTTTTCAGCGAGGGAACTTGTGGGATGAGAGATAGAGAAGGCAAGGAGAGGGGAGGTAGGTAGGTTTTTGACTGCCTTCTGACTTCCCTTTGCCGCCAGAGTTGCATTTTTTTTAATTGAAAATAGTTGAAGGAGCTTTTGGTCTTTTTGTTTAAAAATTGAATGAAAAAAAAAATAAAAAAATAAAAAAATAATTAGAACGGAGGTTATATTTGCAATGGTGGTTTATTTTGGTTTATATATGCAAAAAACAACTGAGGGAGAAGTAGTAATCAGGCGCCGAAGCTACCTCTGCTTCCATGCAACCCTCTTCACTGCCAAGTGACATGGCTCAGCTTCAGGTCCCCCCCCTCCTTTCTCGCATTTTTCCTTTTTTCTCTTTTCGGATTTTGATTTCTCATTTCTCTTGTCTTCTTCTCTGCACTGCAGATTGGTCATCTGGTTCCTCTCGATCAAGACCTTAAAGAAGACGCCTCTATCGCTAAGATTCCCCTCTTCCGAGGCGTGAATTCCGTCGGCCGGAACAGCCTCTCCGTCTCCGACAAAAGGCTCAGCCGCAACCATCTCACTCTCACTGCCTCCTCCGATGGCTCTGCTACTCTGCTCGTGGTAAATTCAAAATCAAGCCTTTTTCATTATTACTAAGAACACAAACCTGCTTGTTTGTGCGTTTTGCTTGATTTTGATTTTGATTTTGATTTTTTTTGTAGGAAGGAAATAATCCGGTTGTTGTTAATTCCGGGAATAACAGAAAGAAACTTTATTCTCGGGAAAATGGGAGTGTTAGTAATGGAGATGTCATAGAGTTGATTCCGGGGCATTATTTTTTTAAGTATGTGATTAGCGACACTGATAACAACTCCATGGAAGGTAATGCTTCGAGTCGAAAGAGATCACGGCAAACATCTGAACCAAAAGTCTCTACCAAGAACTCCAAGGTCTGATCTTTTCTGATATTTAAGGATTTTTTTTTTTCTTTTTTTAGAGAAAACGAAAAATGAATTTAAAGCGATTTATTATGCTTTCTTGACTATGAAGATTGTTGAGGTGGAAGGAAGCAGTTTGGTGGCTGGGAATTCTGGGAACTCATTGTCTAAAGGAGAGAGTAGTGAGGAGGCCATTCGCCATTTTCATGTTTCTAATGATAAGTTAGCACTTACTTTTCGGCTTTTGCGAGTACAAGGACTGCCTCAATGGGCAAATACCTCATGTGTTTCTATTGGGGATGTGATTCAGGTGCAAATTCCACCATTTTTTCTAAGTACTGATTGCTTTCTCAGTTTTTTTTTTCCCCTGGTTGACTCTTGAATTTTTTAATGCTTTGTCATTTGAATGACGAATTAGTATCAAAACTATAAGGAGAAGTGGAATAACAACAGATCAGTTATCTTATTTTGATTCTAATTTGGTTGCTTAACATTTGAATAGGGGGATATTCTCTTTGCTGTCCTTTCTAATTACATGGTAGACGTCGATTGGCTGCTAAATGGTAAGTTCTTTCTGTTTGATGACAGCGTCTGTTCTTACTTTCTTCTAGTTCTCTTCCGTTTTGTTTCTTGTAGAGTAAATTGGTGGAAGATCTTGATTTGATAATATAGCTTTTCTTATCCACAGAATGTCCAATACTTTCAAAAATCCCCCAGGTGTTGGTAGTTCATGGTGAGGGTGATGGTACATTGGAGCGTATGAAGGTTGGCATCTTTCTGTAGTTTGTAGTAATCTCATTTCATCCACTTTTTGTTTTGGACACACGAAATTTTACATTTTAGTTGTCCTTTGATAGAGAAGCAAGCCTGCAAATTGGATTCTGCACAAACCGCCACTACCCATTTCATTTGGGACACACCACTCAAAGGCCATGATTCTTGTGTATCCTCGAGGAGTGAGAATAATTATACATACAGCAAACTTAATTTATGTCGATTGGAACAACAAATCTCAAGGTTTGTGGATGCAAGATTTCCCCTGGAAAGAGCGAAATAATCCAAGCAAAGGATGTGCATTTGAAAATGATTTGACTGATTATCTCAGTGCACTGAAGGTATAAATATACTAAACTAGGTAAATATTGGAGTTTTGGAGAGTTTTTTAGCCATTCCGATTTCTTGCTTCATAGATATCTCCTATGTGAGAAGGTGAATTAATTCAGTCGATCTTTTTAACTGTCAAATGGAAACCAATGTCTCTGGTATCTTTATTCACATGAAAGCACCTGATCAGACAGGAATCGAGAACTTACTACATAGATAAAACCTTTTATCTGCTTTCTTAGTTCCAGCTAAATCAGAATGTATGAGCTATTGCTTTGTGAATCATTTTCTTTATTGGTACCAATCCATATTAGTGCAATAAAGTTTGTATTCCTTTTCATGTTTGCAGTGGCCTGAAATCTCCGTTAATTTTCCAAATCTTGGAAGTTTTGCTATCAATTCATCGTTTTTTAAAAAGTTTGATTATAGCAATGCAGAGGTACGGTTACCACTTGCTTCCATTTGTAAATTATCTACGCCTATCTAATGCTATTATGGTAAGACATGAGAAATACCTGCCACATTTTCAGGTGAGGTTAATTGCTTCTGTCCCTGGATATCACACGGGTGTAAATCTGAAGAAGTGGGGACACATGAAGCTACGTACTGTACTCCAGGATTGTACCTTTGATAGAGAGTTTAAAAAATCTCCTCTTGTTTATCAGGTAAGTAATATGTGCTATCTTGAATTACTTGCAAATATTAGCTAATCCATTGTTGATTTAATAACTACTACACTGGTTGATCTCAAAATTGATTGGGACATTCATAGCTGTCTGTACTTTGATCCTTACACATGCATGCTATACAATAGAGTTCTGTTAATGCTGATATAGTTAATAACTTTAAATTGAAAGTTTTAGATTGTTTTGTCAAATGTCGTCTTTAGAAAGAAATGGTAGTGCAACCTTACTTCGGGGCAAGCTGTGGATCGTAAGTTCATTGTTCTTTGGTGCAGTTCTCCTCTCTAGGTTCTTTGGATGAGAAGTGGATGGCTGAATTTGCATCTTCATTGTCGTCAGGTTTATCAGAAGATAAAACTCCTCTTGGCCTTGGGGAGCCACTGATTATATGGCCCACCGTGGAAGATGTCAGATGCTCTTTAGAGGTACTGTCGTGAAGATACTTGTGAATCTTGTCATCATAGGTAGCTCCGTGTGCTTGAGTTCTGTAGTATGCAAAGATGGTTGAGGTTTGCCAATTGGCTACGCTTATAAATGCTGTCTACCTGCTCTTAGGATGGTAGTTAAAAAAAAAAAAAAAAAAAAAAAAAAGAAATTCGAGTTTATGTGGATAGATGCTAAAACTGAGAAAACATTTTCCTTAAAAAAACCCTTTATGTTTCTAGTAAAAGGAGATGTGTTTTATCAGTATTATTTCTTTTTGTGATCATGTTCTGTATCACAGACATAGTTCAGGTCATCTTATAGATACCAAATAAAATGCTAGCTCACTTTATTTAACATATTCATTGAGGCTGGTGCAAGACAAGTGGTGAATATTGCTATGTTTTATTTATACACACTTTTCTAGGGTTATGCTGCCGGAAATGCCATTCCAAGTCCACTGAAGAATGTTGAGAAAGCATTCTTGAAGAAATATTGGGCCAAGTGGAAGGCAAGCCACAGTGGCCGCTGGTACATGTCTCTATATCTACTGAAAAGTTGGATGAGGAAATCTAAAACTAATCTGTACACTGTTCATTGTCTTTTTTCTATGGTATACTCATTCCCTGATGTTAACTGAAGAAACTAAAACGTGCTTTGTTATTTGATTGGACAAGCTCTACTTACCGATGTTGCTACTTTGTTGAGCGATACTAATTCTGAGGATTTACAAATTTATTTTATTTTATATTTTTCTAGAAAGCCCTTACAATCCTTTGTGTTTCCCTCTAAAAATTCCTTCTTGACACTAATTGATATTCATTTTCTTTTCAGTCGTGCAATGCCACATATAAAGACTTTCACTCGTTATAGTGGTCAGAAGCTTGCGTAAGAGTTCCTTTCAACCTCTTGTTTTCCGTCTTTGGTGGGTTGTTTTGTGGTTTTGCTTAAACTAACGACTGGTACTGACATTCATTTTTCATGATCATGTTCATAATTCCCCAACAGTTGGTTTTTGCTAACTTCAGCAAACCTCAGTAAAGCTGCCTGGGGGGCTCTGCAGAAAAACAATTCTCAACTAATGATCCGTTCTTACGAGGTACTCATTTCTGATGTGCATGCCAGAGTTGCCGTTTTATTAGACCTTGGTTCCCACTTCCTTTTGTGTCTTGTTTCAGCTGGGGGTGCTGTTTTTACCATCTAAAAGATGCAGCTTTGGATTTTCTTGTACCAATACTGTGTCTCATCCAGAGGTATCAGTCAACATACTGGCTTTCTGTTCTCATAAAAATTATTTTGTACTTAATATTTGGACTTTTGAACACTCTTTTAACTCGACCATATTTTAGGATAGATGTGGATTATCGGATAATTCCAAGGCACAGAAGACAGAACTAGTGACTCTCAATTGGCAAAGAAGCTCGAATATGGTTTCCTTGTCTGAAATTGTTAAATTGCCCGTGCCTTACGAGCTTCCTCCTCAGCCATACTCTTCCGAGGGTTCTGTGTTCTCTCTCTCTCTCCTCTCTCCTCTCTCTCTCTCTCTTTTGGCTTGTTCTTTCGCTATGTTGATCTCAAACTTATTTAATTTTCTGAGCAGATGTTCCATGGTCTTGGGACCGCAGATACAACAAGAAGGATGTTTGTGGTCAATTTTGGCCACGGCAAGTGCAGCTGTATTCTAATCAAGATGATTCTTGACGTTTTCCGTGTTTTAATTCCTTTTTTCAAGTGCCAATTTGCACTCCACTGATAGCTAACTTTGAGGCTAACTTTGAAACACAAATCTTTATAATGAATTGGTAATACCAGTATCAAGTTTGGCCAGAAATGTTTTCTTATTTTAGAAGGTTCTCTGCCCTTAAATGACCTTTTTCATTTTGCCACACCTAGTCAACTTGAACGCTTCTAAAAGCAAAGGAAGTTGGTGCATGAGTAGCAATACCATTACCTTGGATACCATAGGCATGTTTGGCACAGTTTCTTTTAGCTATCTAAGCCTGCTTCTTGAAGTATTACAATGATCTATTAAAAGAGTTTCCCATATTTAGAAGAGCTTGTCAAATATCTAAAATGTGACTATCGAAAGAAACTCTTCTAAACATATTTTAAAACTTATATCCATGTTTGCATTAGACATTTCTGAAATTCACTATATATATATATATATATATATATATTTTACATTTTATTACTTACTAAAAAGTTCTTGAATCATTTTGACTTTAATAAATTTTCCTCTTTTTTTTTTTTTTGAATGTGGTCTCGAAGTAGTTACTGAAAAAATAATTTTTACTTTATATTCTTATTGACTAAAAGCAAAATTAAAAAAAAAAAAAAAAGCAAAAGTAAAATATCTGCTTTATATATCATATGTATATTTGTGATTTATTTTTTGCTTTTTTTTTTTGGGTGAAAAGTTTATTCCTTAATAGGGACAAAAAAAAAAGTAATAATTGATATTACGAAAAGGAATACTGGCAACAAAAGAGAGTGCACGTAAAGAAGGTAGTGATACTATAACATTACACAGGTTTTAATGACCGGATCACGGCATTGATACCAATACCATAAAATCTGTGATCAAAGAAAGATTCAGGACAAGACCTTTTTGCATATTCTAAAGTAAATATAGAAAACACTGGCTATATATATACATATATGTGAACAGTATTTGTTTATAACAATAGCCATAATTACCGTCGGATACAGTTGTAGCCTTTCCTCGCCAAAATGGAAAACTGTTCCGCAGTAGCTTAGATCACACGCTACCTCCGAAATAGAAACAAAATCGAAAACAAAAACTCAAGAAAACCACTATTCTTCGTCTTCCTTCTTACTTTTGTTCTAGTAAAAAAAAAAAAAAAAAGAAAGGAAAAAGAAAAAAAGAAAAAAAAAATGGACTTGATCTTCCTGCCCCAAAAGCGAAGACCCTTCAGCATAGAAGTGGGGTTCTTCGACACAGTTTTAGAGATCAAACAGAAGGTGGAGAAGTATCAAGGCATTCCCGTCTCCGAGCAGACCCTCGTCTTCAACGGCCGAGCTCTCCCCGACGACGGCGACGTCGCCAGCTGCGTTCTCCTCCACAACTCCTGCATCAACCTCGTCATCGCCGAAGCCCGGCCCTCGTGTCCCTCCGAGAAGACAGTTCACCGCCTCAATGTGAAAATCGCAACCCCCAAAAAGCACGTCGTCATCAAGGAAATGAACACAGACGACACCGTTCCTAAGGCTGAGACCACTCTCTCCCCCGCCAAGGGGTCGCCGGTGCTTCGACAGGTGCAGGGCCGTCGTTCTTTCGGCGAATGAGAGGTTTCTGATCGATGCACCACTGCCTCTCCTAGTATGGCTTATCTCTTTGTCTTTGTTCCAAACCCCTTTTTTTTTTTTTTTTTTTGCTTGCGAATGTACGTTCAATTTCCAAACTTGGTGAAAGAAGGAAAACTTGGAGACTGGAGACGGATTGGCATGTTTAAACCTTCATTTTAATCTCTATTTTCATTCGTAATAAATGCATTCTTAGACACATAAACTTCCGGCCCAATACTAACTCTCTCTCTCTCTCTCTATATATATATATATATATAGTGGTGAAGCTAGTCTATTGTTTATTTATTAAAATACAAAGTTTTTAAGTAAGCTTATATACGGATAATCAATTAGAAAATATACAGTTTTAGAGATAAAATTAAAAAAAAATTAAATATTCACCAATTTCGGCATTCTTTTATCTTTATTCCCAAATACCGGCATTCTTTTGTCTTTATTTTCTCTTGAACATTTTTTCATGCACCCCTATATATATATATATATATATTTATATATATATATTGGAAATTTAGGATTGTCTTTTCCATTCTTCACTTCTTACATTTTCAATGGTACTTTTAAATTTTCCGTGTTTTATTTTATTATTGTTTTTTTTTTTTGGGCCTTGCACATATTCTCCACTAGTAACTGCTTGCATTTTTTTTTTTTTATAAAAGAAAAGTAAGTAATTAATTTCAATTTACGAATCTTTATGATAGATTGCTAATATTTGTGCCAAATTGGGTCTGAAATATTGTATCCTTTTGGAAGGTTATCTTCACCAATAAAGAGGGTAATATTGTCATAACCATTCTTAAGCTAATAACCATTTCAGGAGATATAATACACGAAATCTGTTATTAAGATTCAAGACTAGACAGTGGATCACGTTTTATTTATTTATTTATTGGTGAAATCAGATAATCCATAACTTCCATAGGAAAACAATAGCCATAATTACCATGTATCTAGTAGTCAAAAAATAAATAAATACCATTTATCTAGGCAGCAATAATTTGAGAGTATATAGGATATGGTTGTAACTAGAAAAGAAAATACATAATTGTCTTTATTTATTTATCTACGTAGTTATCTATTTTAGATTTAAAGTTAGTATATAGTAAAGTAACTAATTAGTTATTCCGAAATTATATTTGCACACCCCAAGTGGCTTTTTGTTCACCCCTATTAATCAAATTTTGTTATTACAAAATCCTTCGGCATTAAAGGATAATTATGAATTACATAATTACGTTTTAAATATATATAAAAGAAAAAGAAAACTTAATGAAGATATGTTTATTTTTTATTAGTTTTTTCGTTTGTTTTTTGTTCGTTTCTGAATCGGTTAATTTTCTTAATGATATCTTGGAGTTATACAAATATCTCCGGCTCATATTGGCTTAAGAATGGTGTGCATGTAAAAGCGAGTGTGAAAAGTTTTTTTTTTTTTTAAGCGAGAATAAAACCATTCTTAGTTGTTTAGTTTAAATTTCAAATTCATTTAACTTATAAAATAAGAGCTATTATTTTCAACAAAAAAAAAAAAAAGTTAGATATGTTTTCGGATTATTACCTTTTTGATCAAAAATTGTATCCGGATTTTTTTTTTTTCTAAAACATATACTCTATAACTTGTATAAATATTCAATCTCATCAATGATGAAAACAAGGTACAAGATAATTTCGTAAGGTTTTTTTTTTTTATGGTTTATACAGATCAGAAATTTTCACTCTCTCTAGAAATGCCCTAGTTCGCACCTTGCGCCCAAGTCTTTCGCTCTTGTAACCATTTCTTCTTCATTTTGTTATTCTGAAAAAAAAAAATATAAAAAAATAAAATAAAATGGACTTGATCTTCTTGCCACAAAAGAGAGGACCCTTCACCATAGAAGTGGGGTTCTTCGACACAGTTTTAGAGATCAAAGAGAAGGTTGAGAAATACCAAGGCATTCCGGTCTCCGACCAGACCCTCGTCTTCAACGGCCGAGCTCTCCCCGAAGACGGCGACATCGCCAGCTGCGTCCTCCTCCACAACTCCCGCATCAACCTCGTCATCGCCTCCGAAGCCAACAGAACAGCAGCCCTACGCCTCCGCGTCAAGATCGCCACCCCGGCCAATACACACGTGTTGGCGATAGAAGCGGGCTTAAACGACACCGTTCTCAACCTCAAGGACAAGATTATTCTCGTGGCGGGGGAGGCGTCTCTGATCAGCTCCTCCTCCTCCGCCGCCGCCGCCCGGTCGGCGATGGTGCTTCACTCCAAGGGTCGAGAGCTGCAAGACATTAATCGTTCCTTGGCCGAGTACGAGGTCTCCGACGACGGGGAGATCGAGGTGGGGTTTCGGCGGCCGGCGTCGAGCAAGTTGAAGGTGGTTGTGGAGAGCAAGTGCGGGACGAAGAGGATTCCGGTGGAGGTGAACGCGTCGGGAAATGTTGGGGATCAGCTGAGGAAGGAGCTTCGGAGACTGAACCAGGAGCAAGGCTTCCCTTTGCCCCCGGAGTACTTCTTCATTCACAAGCAGGATGTCATGGACGACGACAGGTCGTTTCGGTGGCACTGCGTTGCCCCCGGTGACACCATTGAGGTCTTTCCCGGCAGCGTCACTACAGGTGGATCGTGAACAAGGTTAGCTTTTGTTTCACTCGAAATATTTTTTTTTTTTAATTTTTATTTGATGTTCTTGAAGTCTTTTTGACCAAGATCAATAGGGCGAAAGTAGGCTATGATGCAAAGGTATATTGTTGTTCAGCTGAGGGTTACCAATGATATGTTTTGTAATAGAGACTACATTCAAAGTTTAGTTTGAATTCAAACTGAATATTTATATTCAAATACAAAATTTTAATTGCATGTTTAAATTAACATCAGCTTAGATTATCTTTTGTTAAAAATAACATTTGAATAGTGTAAAGGTACAAAAATAAGTGTGGTATGAATTTTTCTAAAGTAAAAATTTAAATTTGAATTTGTGTTGAACTATTATGATGATGAAACAATAAGACATTCATATAATTTAACTACCGCAATTTTCATCGACGAAACGAATATTTTGAAGTTCATATAACTATTGTTGTTCTCTTTAGTAATTGACTCAATTTTGGGGCAACCACGTATTCAAATATCGGGACTCTTCATGCTAGATATATATATATATATATATATATATATATATATATGGAGATGTTATTATATGCAGAGAAAAGGAGTAAAGGGAATGGCAATGAACAAAAGAAATCGATGTTGTCTTTTTGTTTTTTCCCCGAAATCTGTATAGCAACTAACTTAGTAGTGTTTGGTATTGTTTTTAAATGTTTTACAAATGATTTTATTTATGAAATAAAAGGAGAAATGAGAATATCTTAAAAAGGATATTGAGATTATTTTTGAAATTATATTTGATTATGTTTTTAGAGAGATTGATTTGGAGTCTGGAGATTAAAAAAAAACATGAATTGTATTTGGGTATATTTCTGAAAAACGTGAGTTATATAACTTTAACTGTTTTTTATTTCCTTCCCAAGAACCACTCACACAATTTTTTCACTTTCATTTCTTTTTTCAAAGCATTTGCTGAGCAAACATTATTTAGAAAACGTTTTCGTTTCGCATCTCGAAAGACTTTAAGAAATATTTCTAAAAACATTTGGCAACAAAACCAAATTAACACCTTCAAGTTCAAACACATTATCATGGAGTTTCTAGGTTGCGAGAGCGTACAATGATCCGGTTTATATCACAGCTAAAAAGCAAGAGTTGTGATAAATATGTTACGAGTCCTTTTTTTTTTTTTTTTTTAAATTTTAAGTAAAGTATGCATTTACCTTTAGATTTTTATTTATTTAAAATAGTCAATTATTAGTTGTAGGAGCCATGGGATTTATCCCTATATTTAGGCATTATCTTTTTTTGAACTTGTCTCATGTTATTAGTGGGATAATGCTCCTCTTTTAAGGTTGTAATCGCCCTATTCAAGTTATTGAATTAAAAAAAAAAAAAAAAAGAACTTGGGTTTTTTTTTTTTTGGGGGGGGGGTCTTTAAGGTTGTAATCGCCCTATTCAAGTTATTGAATTAAAAAAAAAAAAAAAAAAAAAGAACTTGGGTTTTTTTTTTTTTGGGGGGGGGGGGGGGGGGGGGTGTTTATGTTTCTCGAATGAACCTAGTTTTTTTAGTTTTTATTTTTAATAGCACTCGAATGAACCTAGTTGAAACTCTCTCGATTAAGCATAAATTTTTTTTTTTTTTTCCAGTTACAGGTTTGTGATTAAATGATAACCACAATCAAATTCTTTAAGAACATGAAACACGATATTCACATAATTTGCTTGTGTGTTGCCTATTAAACTTATCCCCTGTTTTGGCAATACTGTTGGTCCCTTCGGTAATTGAGAATTGACAACAACATCTTCTCTTATTGTCAGCGTGGTCGAACATCCGAGGCTGTAATATAAAGCTCGAGTATACATATCAAGAAAGTGTCAAACATACAACACAAATTTACGTTTGGTTCACCAGTTAAAAATAAAGTTTATAAGTTGAAATTGGTTGACTTTTTAAAAACTAATTATAAATTTTATTGATTTTTTAGGGAAAAAAATAAAAACTGAAATAAAAAAGTACAATTTAATTTGAATTGAGCTGGAACCCACACAAAGCCGGAATAACATTCTTACTTGACTCCCACTCGAAAAAGGAATTCTAATTGGTCTCATCAACAGAGGCTCGGATCCTGCTACAGATTTGGTGCAAGATATATTTAAAAAACAAAAAACAAAAAACAAAAACAAACACGAAAACTATTTTATTTATTCATTTTTTTTACGTGAGTTTCTAATTACAAGAACTGTTACTCTTTAACAACACAGGTTAACTTTGGAAGAGAGAGAGAGAGAGTAGAATACAAAAGAAGTTCTAGTAATTTTTCGAAAATCAATTTGGCTGTAGAATTCCATGCTTACTCGTATTTATAAACAGAAATTAAAGTGGATGTCTCATTAATGGCTTCATCATGTGCAAAAAATTCCTAAGCCTACGAAAATCAACTACTAGGATAAAAATAAGTCATAACAGTATTTTAAAAAGTCATAACGAAAATCAACTACTAGGCTTGATCATGTCTCGTTGGCACATTTTTGCATTTTAAACCATCAAAAAGTCATTATTAACATCCAAAACTTTGATCACATAACCATAACAGTATTTTATTATCGCTAGACCACCTTATTTTTTTATGTATATAGATGGAGAGAAAAAACTAAAGTTTTTACTCAAATTTATTTAAAAAAAAAAAAAAAGAAGAAGAAGAAACAAACTAACAAAATAGAGATTTGTTTTGATTTCCCATTTAGCATTGTCTTTTATTTTGATTTTTTTTTTCTATATAGGGATACAAGAATTCTTATGATAAACCGATAATAAACTCTGGCGTAAATTGCCTTACTCTTGAAAGTAATTCTTTGCTCTTCAATAACCTTTTCTTTCCACAACTTTTTTAAGCAGTCCTCCATGACAGAATATGAATATATATACACATATATATACACACATATATTGGGTATTGTTAGTAACAATCCCTATTAACTTCCACAAAATTGCCATTCCTCCTCACCAAAAGTACTAATTAACAGATCAAGAAAACCCACCAACTACTCTTCGTCTTTCTTCTTCTTGTTGTTGTGCAAAAATGGACTTGATCTTCTTGCCCCAAAACCAAAAGGGAAGACCCTTCATTATAGAAGTAGGGTTCTTCGACACAGTTTTAGAGATCAAACAGAAGGTCGAGAAATACCAAGGCATTCCCGTCTCCTCCCAAACCCTCGTCTTCAACGGCCGGATTCTCGACGACGACGGCGACATCGCCAGCTGCGTTCTCCTCCACAACTCCCGCATCAACCTCTTCATCGTCGCCAAGAAAACAGTATGCGTCCGCGTCAAAATCCCCACCCCCACCATGCACGTCGCGCCTTTCGAGATGCACCTAAACGACAATGTTCTCAACCTCAAGAACGAGATTCTGGTGACCCGCAAGACGACTCCATCCGCCGAGAACCGGTCGGTGCTGGTGCTTCACTTCAAGGGTCAAGAACTGCAAGAAAATCGCACTTTGCGCGAGTGTGGGGTTTCCGATTGTGCTGAGATCGAGTTGAGTTTCAGGTTGACGGTGGTTGTGCAGAGCATGTACCGCGAGACGGCCTGGGCCTGGAGGGTTCCGGTGGCGGTGCACCCGTTGGATAAGGTTTCGGTGCTGAGGACGGTGCTTGGGAGGCTGAACCGGGAGGGGAAGCTTGGGATCCCTTTGCCGCTGGAGTACATCTTCGTTCATGAGCAGGTTGTGATGGACGATGACATGTCGTTTTGGTGGCACCACGTTGGCCACTGCGACACCATTTGGGTCTTTCCTGGAAGCTTTGCGCTTGGATCCTGAAGAAGGTTTTACATATGCCTTGTTTTTTGTTTTTCTTTTCTTTTTCTTTCTGTTTATTTTTATAATTGAACTGAGATAGAAAAACTAGTATCAAGATTACGTAAAGAAATAGTACTATATTGGATTTTTTTTTTCCTTGAGATTTTTTTTTAGGCCAAGATCAATGGCATGAAAAGTAGGCTATAATATATGCAAAGTTCCATTACTCCTGTTCATTAATTATAATCGGTGGCCAATGCAATTGGTTTTTTTTTTTTTTTTTTAATTTTTAAAAGAACTCCTTATGAAACGATCAATTTTGGAGCAATTTGTATATGGTACGCATAAAGGAAACCTTCTCTGTAAAACTCAATTATACTTGCTTAAAATAGCCCAAGAGAAGTTGAAGTCTTGATGTGTGTGTGTGTGTGTGTATATATATATATATTTAAATGGAAATCAATTCTATCAATCAATGCAGCATCCTTAAACTGGATTTAATCAGTTATTTGAATTACAACTTACAAAGTTTTTTATTTTTATTTTTTAACAATATTAGGTAGGCAGCTAAATTAGATATGAGCAACTTCATTATTCCTTTGGTGCACACATTTATTTTTAGTAATTAATATTTCCAGAATTCATAAATTTTCCTGAATATACATGCTGATGGCACATGGACACATGCATGATCGAACTTGGAGCACATTGTTTCTGATCAACTTCCGGTACTCAGGCAACTTAATCTTTTTCTTTCTTTTTTTTTTTTTTCTTTTTTTGGTGAGAGCACTAATCTATTAAAGGGGGGGGGGGGGGGGGGAAGAAAGTATTTTATTAAATGTAAATATAGTAAAAATAAATATCACTTATTAATTGAGGGTACAATCATAATTTCTCTTGTAATATGGGGATACTTTATTGTCTCATCGGTGTTAGCATAGTTATAATATTTCTTGCAACACGAGGGAACAAATAAATTTGACAAAAAAAAATTTAGAGGTAAAATATTCAAAAGTTGAGTGGTCCCGCTCGTAACAATATGGTAGTACTGCCAACGGCGACAAAGTTATTTTGTGGCTTATAAAAGCATTTTATTACTGACGGAGTCCTTCGGCTGCTGAACAACACTATTTTAGTAGCGACAAATTATTTTTAACAGGAAATGCATTAGAATTTTTGAAGTTAGAGGTCCTATCGTAAAGCAAAAATTAAAAATAAAAAAATAAAAAAAATAAAAAATCAGTGTGTGCCTAAAGTTTTAGGTATCAATTTAATTTGTATCTAATAAATTAATAAAAACTTGAAGCAAGCCGCTATGTAATGTATACCACATGGATACTAGACAATTAACTATAGTCTATACAGATGTATATTTAGGAATAAAGTCCTACAATAATCAACTGTCAGAATCAATAAGAAAAACCTCTAGTTGCAATAATCTAAATTAAAATACCATGAAAATTGAAAAACTGTCATCAAGATTCAAGACTAGACAATGGATAGAGATTCTTGGATAATAATCTCTCGACTCCCATTCCATAGTATATGTATATAGACGTAAATATATGTAGTCATATCTTGTTTAATTATAATTGTCCATACTCGTATGCATATATTTTTCCTTCTCACCAAAAAAGAAAGCAGTTTCGCATAAGACAGTAACCATATCACGAAACCGTACTCTTCCGTTCCTTTTTCTCTCTTTTCATACCGCTGTTGTGCAAAAATGGAGGTGATCTTCGAGCCCCAAAACGGCGAACCGTTCGCCATCGAAGTGGATTTCTACGACACGGTGAGAGAGATCAAACGGAAGATTGAGAAGCACCAAGGCATTCCCGCCTCCCAACAAGCTCTAGTCCTCAACGGCCGCGCTCTCCGGGACGACGGCGACATCGACAGCTGCGCGATCCTCGAAAACACTCGCATCAACCTCGTCGTCTCCGAATCCCCCTCGGCCTCCTTCAACCAAACAGTGCACCTCAGGGTTAAAATCCCCACCCCATAAAGGCACTTCTTATGGATAGAAATTGACGTAAACGACACCATTCTGAAGCTGAAGGAGAGGATTCTTGAGGCGGATACTGGTCTGGTCAGCTCCTCCCTGACCTGGTCGAAGCTGACGGTTCGATACAAGGGTCAAGAACTCCAAGACATTAGGCGTCTGAGGGAGTACGAGGTGTCGGAGGATTCGGAGATGGAGGTGAGAGTTCGAAGGGTGAAGAGGTTGAAGGTGTTTGTGCAGAGCAAGTGCGAGACCAAGAAGATTCCAGTGTGGGTGGACCCGTCGGACAACGTGGAGGTGCTGAGGCCGCTGCTTAAGAAGATGAACGAGGAGAATGATTTTCCTCTGCCGCCAGAGTACTTCTTCATTCACAAGCAGGACGTCATGGACGACGACAAGTCGTTTCGGTGGAACCGTGTTGCTCAGGGTGACATCATTGACGTCTTTCCTGGAAGCGTTATAAGTGGTTGATCCGTTTAAAAAAAAAAAAAACGATATCGTCAAGTTCTTTCCTGAATGGCCTTTTTTTTTTTTTTTTTTTGCATAAAATAATTGTGTACTCTTGATATATATATATATATATATATATATATATTAAGCCAAGATCAATGGCATGAAAAGTATGCGTCATTGATTTTTTTTTTTTTTTTTGGTTTCTTTTACTTGTTATTAACCGATCCGTGTAAGAGCAATTTGTATATAGTACTGTACTGATCTGCACATAAAGAAACATTTCAAGATTACATTGTCTTGCTGATATTGTGAATTAACTTCACATTCGCATCCAAATATTTTGATTGTGTTTGATGTATGAGCTTGAAATAAAAATTTTTAAATTGAAATTAGTTAACTTTAAAAAAACTAATTATATATTTTTTTTATTTAAAAAAAAGATAAAAATTGATATAAAAACTTTAAATTCATATCTGAAAGTTTGGGTTACGCTTGGTTTGCTATCTCTAACTCAAAATTTTAGAGGAATTTGTATAGTATGCTGATCTGGACATAAAGAAACATCTCAAGATTTCATTGTCTTGCAGATCTTGTGAAGTTCAACATTTGCATCAAAATATTTAATCTGAACTTGCATTGGAATGCAAATGTTAAATGACAAGTTTAGCTTCATGTAAACATAGCATAGATAAAAGTTATGACCTGTACAATGAATAACTGATGATCCATCAAATTATTTTTTTAAGCATGAAAAGTTAAATCCAGTTAGTGACAAATAATGATCTATATATCTATGTATTAGACATGTATTGAAGAAACTAATTTTAAAATTAAAGCTAAACAATATTTAGCAACAAAACTAGAATTTTGTAACTTACTCGATTTAAGCCTCAACGATTTAATTGGGTGAACAATTGAATTACATTTAGCGGTCGATTTTGTTACAAAATTTAATTTTGTAGTTATCTTTGACTATTTACTCACAAAAATTAACATTTATCACAAAATATATACTTTTAGCCAAAATAGTATATTCGTAGCTAAAAGATTAATCGTTCGTAGTTACAGTCACACTAAGGTCGCTAACTAGAAATTTTGCATTTGTAGCTACCTGTCATTTAGAGTGTGTTTAGTTAGAAAGAAAAGTGGAAGTATGAGGAGTAAAGGGATTAGAAGGATTCCGGTTCCACGGCTGTATGGTTAAAGAGAGAAGATGAAAGAATTGATTATGGAAGGGACTCTAAATGGGTGTTTGGTGAATGAGTTGAGTTTGAGTTGAGTTGAGATTTTTAAGTTTAAATAGTAATTTTTGTTGACTTTTTCAGAAAAGATAAAAAAAATTTTCAAAAAAAAAAAACATGATGAAAAAAGTACAGTTTAGTTTAAGTTGAGTGTGTATGCCAAACGGACCCTAAATCTTTCACAATATCCCAATTTTGATTTCTCGTATATTGGAGTGATCGTATCAAATATCATTTGAGAAAGAACGTCTCTCTTCCTTCCCATTTCCCTCACCTAGCTAGGTGATTTACTACTCATTCCTTCCTATTATTCCTCCTTCCTAGATATAATTAACCACATGGATGTTTATCTGATAAAGTTTGGCCACGGCAAGTTCAGCCTCCTTCTCAAATCAAGATGCTTGAAGTTTATTGATCTTTGTAATATTTTTTCTAGCTAGGGCGTTGGAATGGACATGTAAGCTCAGGTGATTGCTACCTTCCATATACCAATCTTTATGATAAATTGATAAGATTTGTGTAAAATTTGACCTGAATTGTAGTATTATTTTACGGCGTTCTGTGTATGCTCTTCAATAACCTTTTTTCTTCACAACTTTCTTATGTTCTTGATTTCTTGATTTCTTATTTTTATTTTTTTTTTCTTATTTTTATTTTTTAACCTAAGATGAGATATTTGAATTCTATGCCTACACCTAATGATGTACGTAGTTATTAAAAAAAAAAACCATTAAATTGATTTTACAACCATGGAACTCTCTAAAAAGTAAAAAATTGTTGAATGGAAACAAAATTCGTCAGTACAAGTAATTTCCATCCATATTATAAATATTGTCGAAAAACAGGAAAAAAAAAAAAAAAGTTTTCCTTTTCCCTTTTCAAATATTAGTAAAAAGGTTATTTCCATGCAAAAGAATATATGTGCTATAATACTCTAAAGTGATGCTCTTTTTTTTTTTTTTTTTAAATTTTTGTGGCATTCTCTAAATAAAATCTGCAGATTATTCTTATAGGGGTAAATATGCTTTATTTTTCGTTGGGGATGGACATGGACAAAATACTAGAGAGGGAAGGTAATATGTGTGTGTGTGTATATATATATATATATATATATATTACCATAGCATTTCGTAATTAGTAGATGGCCAAATTAAAGCGATCTAATACCTAATAAAATCTATTATCAAGATTCAAGATTATACATATTGGATCACGCTTATACTTGGATACAATCGCCATAAAATCTCTACCTCTATATATACACACACACATACAAATATTCCAGTCTTCCCTATTTCCTTTCCTTCTCACCGAAAAGAAAACTGCTTCGCATTAGCAATTAGAGTAACAAAATTCTTTTCTTCTTCGTCGTCTTCTCAGTCGTCTTCTTCTTCTTCTTCGTCTTCTTCTTCTTCTTCTTCGTCGTCTTCTTCTTCTTCGTCTTCTTCTTCTTCTTCTTCTTCTCGTCCTTGTTCATCTGGCTGCTGTGCAAAATGGATGTGATTTTCGTGCCCGAAAACGGAGCACCGTTCACCATGACAGTGGATTTCTACGACACAATCGAAGAGATCAAACTGCAGATTCAGCACTACTGCGCCATTCCCGCCGCCGAGCAAATCTTCATCCTCAACGGCCGCGTTCTCCCCGACGACGGCGACACCGACAGCTGCGAGATCTACCAGAACTCCCGCATCGTCATCGCCAGCACCAACAAGAAAGTAGCCCTCCGTGTCAAGATCCCCACCCCGACTCCCCACATCACCCCCATCGAAATGCCCGAACACCACACCGTCCGCCAACTCAAGGACAAGATTCTTGAGTCGGAGCCGTCTCTCCGGTCCGTCACCAGGGCGGTCCTGGTCCTCCAATGCAATGGTCCGGAACTGCACGAAGACCGCCGGTTGGCGGAGTGCGACGTCTCCGGCGAGGACGCTGTGGTTGAGGTGAGCTTGAGGTGGAGGGCGGAGAACACCTTGAAGGTGACTCTGAGGAGCAAGTGCGGGACCAGAAGGATTCCGGTGTGGGTGAACGCATCGGATAACGTGGAGGCGCTGCGGCCGCTGCTTCGGAGGCTGAGCGAGGAGTTCGGCTTCCCGTTGCCGCCGGAGTACTTCTTCATCCACGTGCAGGACGTGATGAACGACGACAAGTCGTTTCCGTGGCACGGCGTCTCCCAGGGTGACATCATTGATGTCTTCCCTGGCAGCGTCACACATGGATCTACCTCTAAAAAGGTTAAGCGCATCGTGTTTAACAAGAAGAACGAGTAGTGTTTTTTTTTTTTCCCCCTGTTGATGAATTTTTTTAATTGAATTTTCTTTTGTCAGTTAGTGTTTTTAGCCAAGATCAATAGAATGAAAAGTAGGCTATAATGGCAGAGTTTTCGATCTTGTTCTGTAGAGTGGTGGACATTAATGCTGCTTCTTCTTCTTCTTCTTCTTCTCTTATTTTCTTTTACTCCTTTATGAGTTGATCAATCTTGGAGGAATTTGAATTGTACTCTGAATTACATAATAAAGTAATATTTCAAGATTATTTTGTCTTCTTTCGTGCAGTTTCTGGTTTGGAACAGTATGGCATGTCATATAGTTGAAACTATTGTCTACTTTGAATCAAGTAGCTCTTAATGTGCCCTTCATATTATTGCTTACATAAATTCATTTGCTAAATTGTTGTTCTTGTCATATCGTTCTTGAAGACCAATAATAACTTCAAAATCATCTTCATTTTTCAATGATAAAAAGGGTTCTCGGAAACAATCAATTTCTTGATTGTAAAAGTACTTTTTTAGGACTAAATCGTACCAAGTGGTGCAAATTAAGGCCATTGCTAAATTCAAATTGAAGTTGTAGCTGTTATATAGTAACACCAAAAGTGTACTACTACGTACCACTTAAAAGTATCACAACAGAAAGTGATTTTTAATCATATGCCCTAATATATAAGAAGGTAGAATGCCATATAAAATATGCACACATGAAAATAAGGTTTTTCTAGTTGTGGTTTTATTATAAAGTATTAAAATGAGCATAATTAAGAACAACATTTACAATCATATATTACTGTTATCTGCAAATGCTTCAATAATTATTATCCATATTATTTTCTCTCACTTACATTGTTAAACTATTATTTTAACAGTACTATAGTGACTATATGTTTTCAACAGAACGTCCCATTTTACAGGAAATGAGATTATACAGTCGATAATAAAAGATATTATGTTGTTCAAACAATGATATATCATACACTTACTACTACTACATATATATCTATACATATATAGATATGTATGTGTGTACTAGTAGGTTGGAATCCTAAAATAACTAGGACGAAGCCACAACTCATACAAGGTCGTGTGGAAAGCGTCATAGTCTACGGGATTAGTATGCCACTGGAAATGCTTGCATACTTTGAGCATGTTGTTTCTCAACCTATGGTACTTGATACGAACCATGCCAATATCTTGATGAAACTCGAGACCAAATCTAGAAACAATAAGATCTTTCAAGTTTGATGGAAACCGTAACTTGTTGCTTAACAAAACAAGAACCTTGGTATGATGAAAACACCATAAACGGTTAAGAAAGTCCGCTTGATAAGTCGATTTGAACGCCGTAAGAAATCCTTGATAAATTCGATTAAGTTTCTTCAAAAACTAAAGAAGAATAACTCACAATATGATTAAACATCAAAAACTGCTTCTGTAGTATGAAAATCAGCCTTATATAGCCGAATTTCAATTTGTAAAATTCCTAATCTACCTTTATATATAAACATACCTAAATAAATCTACGAATCAGATTTATCTAAACAAAAATACTTAAAATTTGGATTTAAATTCAAATTTTAAACTAAAACTTAAAACTAAATAAGATTACAAAGAGATCAAATCTTGTTTTGAACTTTGAACTTTGAACTTTTTGAATACTTGAAAGCATAATCTTGACTTGATTTTTTGTTGGAAAATAACATTCACTTCAGCCTTGGAAAATAAAAACGTCTACATCAACCTTGGCTCTCTTCGGATCAAATTGGATGAGTAAAATCAGTTTTTGCTAATTATCAGTAGTGAACACACTTTCTTCTTATTGTAGAACTCGTCGGACTAAGTTATTCAACTCTTCTTTGAATCTTTTAGCTCGAGCTCTCGTTACCAGATTAAATGAAACTTGAATTGGTTCGTGAGTATTCCTTGCAGCCTTGATATCCTCATCAGTACTCATTAGGGCTGATGCCATTGAGGATCTTCTTGAGCCACGGGATGTCGTGCGTGGTGACTACGACGGAAAAGGTGCTCTAGTTGAGTACATCGGAGTATGGAAGGTCGTAGTGTCGTACTCATAGGCATCCCAAATGCAAGCCGTGTTCACACCAAAGCCCGTCATGTGGATGCAGAATTTGCTCTTCTGAAGCTCTTCGGAATAGGGTATTTTCAGCCTCTCATAGTTGACAAAGATCGCTGTGTCGTTTTTCCATACTTTACTAGCTGTTTTTTATAAAAAATATCACATACCTATTAATCCGAATCCACTCGTAAAACACAAAATATATAAATATTGGACTACTTCACTTCATACTTTACTATGATATTGATACTTCACTAATAATTTCAAATTTATATTTTTCTCACTATTCTTCACATTCCCGTGTTGGGTAATTGATCGCTCAGACAAAGAATGCAAGTCTTGTCCTGTGGTTGTTACAATATTTAAAAATTGCATTAAAATTAACGACAAGTGATTGTAACCATTAGTCTCAAGATTTTATTACTATTTACGTGAGACTGTATATTAGAAAATTTTGGATTTCTTTTTTCTCAAACAGTTATATACCTAACCCATATAAATGATACGACACAAGACAATTCACCTCTATCTTTAAGCCTCAAAGCATTAATTATCATAGAAAAATGCTTCGAGATCGTATTGATATCGAACATCATAACTATTAAAGAATAACTATTAGAGAATGAATCTCCTTTAATGAACCTCATATTATCACAAGACTCACTCTATTAGTATATAGTGTTAAACACTAGTGATATATTCTAATATCCTTTAGCATAGTTTTCGTCAAAGTGGTAAGATTTGGATTTTTCGCATGAAAGTTGAACACTGTCTTTGATTCTGATAAATCTTTGGCAATGGGTTGACCAAGGCACGTATTAACAAGAATTTCACAAGTAGGCGGATACGGGTCTGGTCAGCTCCTCCCTGACCTGGTCGAAGCTGACGGTTCGCTACAAGGGTCAAGAACTCCAAGACAGTAGGGTTCTGAGGGAGTACGAGGTGTCGGAGGATTCGGAGATGGAGAGTTCGGAAGGTGAAGAGGATGAAGGTGTTTGTGCAGAGCAAGTGCGAGACAAAGAAGATTCCGGTGTGGGTGAACCCGTCGGATAACGTTGAGGTGCTGAAGCCGCTGCTTAAGAAGACGAACGAGGAGTATGATTTTCCTCTGCCGCCAGAGTACTTCTTCATTCACAAGCATGACATCATGGACGACGACAAGTCGTTTCGGTGGAACCGAGTTGCCCAGGGTGACATCATTGACGTCTTTCCTGGAAGCGTTATACGTGGTTGATCCGTTAAAAAAAAAAAACAAAAGACGTCGTCAAGTTCCTTCCTTAATGACCTTTTTTTTTTTTTTTTTTGTTAAATAATAATTGTGTACTCTTTTTTTTTTTTTTTTAAGCCAAGATCAATGGCATGAAAAGTAGGCGTCATTGATTTTTTTTTTTTTTTTTTTTGTTTCTTTTACTTGTTATTGACCGATCCATGTAAGAGCAATTTGTGTAGTACTGTACTGATCTGCACATAAAAGAAACATTTCAATATTACATTGTCTTGCTAATATTGTGAATTAAGTTCACATTTGCATCCAAATATTTAGCTTGTGTTTGATGAATGAGTTTGGAATAAAATTTTTAAATATAAATTAATTGATTTTTAAAAAATTAGTTATAATTTTTGTTGATTTTTAAGAAAAAGATAAAAATTAACATAAAAACTTTAAGTTCAAACCTAAAAGCCAAATGGAAGCTTAGGTTGCGCTCGGTTTGCTATCTCCAACTCAAAATTTTAGATGAATTTGTATAGTGTGCTGATCTGGACCTAAAAGAAACATCTCAAGATTACATTGTCTTGCTGATCTTGTGAAGTTCAACATTTGCATCAAAATATTTAATCTGAACTTGCATTTGAATCCAAATGTTAAATGACAAGTTTAGCTTCATGTAAACATAGCATAGATAAAAGTTATGACCTGTACAATGAATAACTGATGATCCATCAAATTATTTTTTTAAGCATGAAAAGTTAAATCCAGTCAGTGACAAATAATGATCTATATAGCTATGTATTAGACATGTATTGGAGAAACCAATTTTGAAATTAAAGCTAAACAATATTTAGCTACAAAACTAAAATTTTGTAACTAACTCGATTTAAGCCTCAACGATTTAATTGGGTGAACAATTGAATTAATTTTAGCGATCAATTTTGTTACAAAATTTAATTTTGTAGTTATCTTTGACTATTTACTCACAAAAATTAACATTTATCACAAAATATATACTTTTAGCCAAAATAGTATATTCGGAGCTAAAAGATTAATCGTTCGTAGTTACAGTTACACTAAGGTCGCTAACTAGCTAGAAAGTTTGCATTTGTAGCTACCTGTCATATAGAGTGTGTTTAGTTGGAGAGAAAAGTGCAAGTAAGAGGAGTGAAGAGATTAGAAGGATTTTAGTTTCATGGTTGTTTGGTAAAAGAGAGAAGAACAAATAATTGATTTGGGAGAGGAACTCCAAATCTTTCACAATATCCCAATTTTGATTTCTCGTATATTAGAATGATCGTACCAAACATCATTGGAGAAAAAACGTCTCTCTTCTTTCCAATTTCCCTCACCTAGCTGGGTGATTAGCTATACATTCCTTCCTACTTTCCTCCTTCCTAGATATAATTAAGCACATGGATGTTTATTTGATCAAGTTTGGCCACGACAAGTTCAGCTCCTTTTCAAATCAAGATGCTTGAAATTTATTGATATTTGTTTAACTTTTCTAACTAGGGCGTTGGAATGGACATATAAGCTTAAGTGATTGCTACGTTCCATATACCAATCTTTGTGATAAATTGATAAGATTTGTGTAAAATTTGACCTGATTTGTTTTTTTATTTTCCGACGTTCAGTGTATGCACTGCAATAACCTTTTTTCTTCGCAGCTTTCTTATGTTCTTGATTTCTTTATTTTTTATTTTTATTTTTTTAATCTAAGATGATAGATTTGAATTCTCCGCCTATGCCTAATGATATACGTAGTTATAAAAAATAAAATAAAATAAAACCATTAAATTGATTTTACAACCATGGAACTTTCTAAAAAGTAAAAAATTGTTATATGGAAACATATTTCGTCGGTACAAGTAATTTCCATCCATATTATAAATATTGTCGGAAAAAAGGAAAAAAGTTTTCCTTTTCCTTTTTCAAATATAAGTAAAAAGGTTATTTCCATGCAAAGGAATATATGTGCTATAATACTCTAAAGTGAAGCTCTTTTTTTTTTTTTTTTTTTTGGTTAATTTTTGTGGAATACTCTAAATAAAATCTGCAGGTTAATAATTCTTATACGGGTAAATATGCTTTATTTTCGTTGGGGACGGACATGGACAAAATACTAGAGAGGGAGGTATTACCATAGCATTTCGTAGTTAGTTAATGGCCAAATTAAAGCGACCTATTACCTAATAAAATCTATTATCAAGATTCAAGATTATACGCCTTGGATCAAGCTTATATTTGGATTACAATAGCCATAATATATCAACCTCTATATATACACACATATATATATACATATACATAGACACACACACAAATATTCCAGTCTTCCCCATTTCCTTTCCTTCTCACCAAAAAGAAAACTGCTTCGCATTAGTAATTAGAGTAACAAAATTACTTTCTTCTTTGTCGTCTTCTTCTTCTTCTCCTTCTTCTTCTTCTTCTCCTCCTTGTTCATCTGGCTGCTTGCAAAATGGACGTGATTTTCGAGCCCGAAAAAGGAGCACCGTTCACCATGGTAGTGGATTTCTACGACACAATCAAAGAGATCAAACTGAAGATTCAGCACTACTACGCCATTCCCGCCTCCGATCAAATCTTCACCCTCAACGGCCGCGTTCTCCCCGACGACGGCGACACCGACAGCTGCGAGATCTACCAGAACTCCCGCATCGCCATCACCATCGCCGACAAGAAAGTAGCCCTCCGTGTCAAGATCCCCACCCCGACTCCCCACATCACCCCCATCGAAATGCCCGAACACCACACCGTCCGCAACCTCAAGGACAAGATTCTTGAGTCGGAGCCGTCTCTCCGTTCCGTCACCAGGGCGGTCCTGGTCCTCCAATGCAAGGGTCGGGAACTGCACGAAGACCGCCGGTTGGGCGAGTGCGACGTCTCCGGCGAGGACGCGGTGGTGGAGGTGAGCTTGAGGTGGAGGGGGGCGAACACCTTGAAGGTGACTCTGAGGAGCAAGTGCGGGACCAGGAGAATCCCGGTGTGGGTGAACGCATCGGATAACGTGGAGGCGCTGCGGCGGCAGCTTCGGAGGCTGAGCGAGGAGTTCGGCTTCCCGTTGCAGCAGGAATACTTCTTCATCCACGTGCAGGACGTGATGGACGACGACAAGTCGTTTCGGTGGCATGGAGTCTCCCAGGATGACATCATTGATGTCTTCCCTGGCAGCGTCACATATGGATCTACCTCTGGAAAAGTTAAGCGTATCGTGTTTAATAAGAAGATCAAGTAGTGTTTTTTTTTTTTTTTTCCGATTATTGATTTTTTTTTTAAATTGAATTTTCTTTTCTTAGTTAGCGTTTTTAGCCAGATCAATAACATGAAAAATAGGCTATAATGGCAGAGTTTTCGATCTTGTTCAGTAGAGTGGTGGCCATTAATGCTTCTTCTTCTTCGTCTTCTTCTTCTTCTTCTTCTTCTTTTATTTTCTTTTACTTCTTTATGAGTTGATCAACGTTGGAGGAATTTGAATTGTACTCCGAATTAAAAAATAAAGAAAGTAATATTTCAAGATTATATTGTCTTCCTTCCTGCAGTTTATGGTTTGGAACAGCATGGCATGTCATATATAGTTGAAACTATTGTTTACTTTGAATCAAGTAGCTCTTAATCTGCCCCTCGTATTATTGCTTACGAGAACAAAGAGAAAAAAGAATATAACAGTCTAGGAACTACAGATATATACATAAATTCATTTGCTAAATTGTTGTTCTTGTCATATGGTTCTTGAAGACCAATAATAACTTCAAAATGATCTTCATTTTTCAATGATAATAAGTGTTCTCGGAAACAACCAATTTCTTGATTGTAAATGTACTTTTTTAGGACGAAATCGTACCAAGTGAACCCCTCTCTCTTCCCGACGGGGCAACCTGTCCCCAGCCCACCCCGCGGGGAGGAGGGCTGGGATGAGGGAACCCCCACACCACTCTCTCTTTTTAATCGGGCTTACTTTGTTACAATAAAGATATGTTTACAATTTATCATATGCATCCTCAATATAGAAATCATCCGATTGAAGATCAATAATTTAAAAAAGGATTATATCGATAAAGACTCTCAATGAGTCTCTAATTATTTTATTTGTTGAATTTTTTAAAATAATAATTTGCCTCCTCTTATATTTTAAAATTAAAAAAAATTGTCTTCGAATATATTTACATTTATTTATAGTCACCCGAAATTCCCCCAACCATTGATGTCATTAACCTCGATATTATCTCCAGAAAAAAGACTTTAATCAATTAGTTAAAAAATATATGTATACCAAACTTGCCGTGTAAACCGAGTGTTGACACCTCATTCTTACACGCGTCATGATCTCGTTGGCAGTAGTGGTATTGCCGTAACAGAATCAGCTATCTCTTGGCTTATAAATCAAGCCCCAAATGCAACCCTAATTTCTCACAAGACGCAATTTCCTTTTGGTTGTGAATCAAACGAATCCAATTTACAAGCAAAATTTTCAAGGTACGATTTTTTTTCCTCTGTTTTTTTCCTCTGTTTTTTCGATTCTCGATTTCCGCTTTTGTTTTTCTGGTTTTTTTTTTTCCCCTCTCTCGTTCAGTGATAATTTTGGGAAGGCGAAGCGAAATCTGTGCTGTGAATTTTGATTATCTTTTAGTTTCGGTTTGGGTGAATATTCCGGTTTGGATCTTTTGATTCATTTTAATGATTCCAAAGTTGCAGATCTGATTGTTCTTTTGAGAAATTTGACTTTGATGTCCGAGATTTCTTTTTTTCTTTTTTTTTTTTTTTTCTGTCACTCGAAATGTAACTATGAAAGTCTGTGTCTTTGATCTCTTTTTAGTCGGTTTCTTTATATCTGATTTTGTTCTTGCTGCATGATTTATTTTTTGGGTTTCCTTGATATATCCTTGTTCAATTTCGTCATTTGTAGGTGGTTCTTGAGCGATAGAATCTTGTTTGATTGAAAATATAATTTGGGTTTTGATTTCGTGGATTCTATGTGGAAAATTTTGATGGGAAAACATGCCGATTTAAATCTATTTGGCCCAGAAATAACATCTAGAAATAATTAACCCAAAAAACTTTCTTTTGTATTTTATTTTGCTTAATTTCTGGGTAGATTTAGGTTCTAAGTTATGTGGTTATTTATTGTTAATTGATTATGATTCATTTTTTGTGTTTGTGTTTTTATTTATAGATATGTATTTACTGAATTTTTTGGTAGATTTAGGCTCTATGTTTTGTTGTTATTCATGATTGACGCGTGCAAATTTCTTTTTTGTGTTTAATTTGCTGAATATCTTGGCAGATTTTGATTCTAAATTATGTTTTTTTTTGTTATTGATAGATGCAAATCTTCGTGAAAACCCTTACCGGAAAGACCATCACTCTTGAGGTCGAGAGCTCAGATACCATTGACAATGTCAAGGCTAAAATTCAGGACAAGGAGGGAATTCCCCCAGATCAGCAAAGGTTGATCTTTGCCGGAAAGCAGCTTGAGGACGGTCGTACTCTCGCTGACTACAACATCCAAAAAGAGTCGACCCTCCACTTGGTCCTCCGCCTCCGTGGTGGTATGCAGATATTTGTCAAGACCCTGACAGGAAAGACCATTACCCTCGAGGTCGAAAGCTCAGACACGATTGACAATGTCAAGGCTAAGATCCAGGACAAGGAGGGCATCCCACCAGACCAGCAGAGGCTCATTTTTGCCGGCAAACAACTTGAGGACGGTCGTACTCTTGCCGACTACAACATCCAAAAGGAGTCAACACTCCACCTGGTTCTGCGTCTCCGTGGTGGTATGCAGATTTTCGTCAAGACCCTGACAGGAAAGACCATTACCCTCGAGGTTGAAAGCTCAGACACGATCGACAATGTCAAGGCTAAAATCCAGGACAAGGAGGGAATTCCCCCAGATCAGCAAAGGTTGATCTTTGCCGGAAAGCAGCTCGAGGATGGGCGTACTCTCGCTGACTACAACATCCAAAAAGAGTCGACCCTCCACTTGGTCCTCCGCCTCCGTGGTGGTATGCAGATCTTTGTCAAGACCCTTACGGGAAAGACCATTACCTTGGAAGTTGAAAGCTCTGACACGATTGACAATGTCAAGGCTAAGATCCAGGACAAGGAGGGCATCCCACCAGACCAGCAGAGGCTTATCTTCGCAGGGAAGCAGCTTGAGGATGGAAGGACCCTGGCCGACTACAACATTCAAAAGGAGTCCACCCTTCACCTTGTCCTTCGTCTCCGTGGTGGAATGCAGATTTTTGTCAAGACCCTTACGGGAAAGACCATCACCCTTGAGGTGGAGAGCTCAGACACGATTGATAACGTCAAGGCAAAGATTCAAGACAAGGAGGGAATCCCCCCTGACCAGCAACGGCTGATTTTCGCTGGGAAGCAGCTCGAAGATGGTAGGACTCTTGCGGATTACAACATCCAGAAGGAATCGACCCTTCACCTTGTGCTGCGCCTGAGGGGTGGCATGCAGATCTTCGTGAAGACCTTGACTGGGAAGACGATCACCTTGGAGGTGGAGAGCTCTGACACTATTGACAATGTGAAGGCGAAAATTCAGGACAAGGAGGGCATCCCGCCAGACCAGCAGAGGTTGATTTTTGCAGGGAAGCAGTTGGAGGATGGAAGGACTTTGGCTGATTACAACATTCAGAAGGAGTCCACCCTTCACCTTGTCCTCCGTCTTCGTGGTGGCTTTTAAGTGACTTTGAAGGCTTGGCGCCGTGTTACTGCCTTCTTGTTCTTATGGATATTATTAATATGTGTGAACTGAATTTCGTGGTTTAGTTTGGCCCTTACGAGGCCTGTGAACAATGAACTTACGTTTTTACTTTTCGCAATATAAGTACGGTATTTCCTTTCGTTGTTATGCTTTGGTACGTGTTCTTTCTAGTTCATCTATCTGGTTTAATCCACACACACACACACATATGACATGTATATATCTAATGGCCTGTGTTGCTCTGCTTCTGGCTTTTACAAGGTTATAAGTTGTTGGATTATTGTCGTATTCGTGCGCTCCCAAATTATACTTATGTTTTCATTTTGGCTGCAAAATCATTTAAAATGCCTCTTGATATAGACCAAACAGTTCAGAATGTCTCGTTCATTTGCTTCCGTCTTCATCTGTGTTTCTCTTTCTCGTACTCTCTCTCTCTCTCTCTCTGTTGCTGTGAAAGGGGGGGCTGCTTGCGATCTCGTTGTAGATCCGGTAGAATTGGGTTGACGGAAGAGCTCGCAGCGGCTAGGTTTTTTATCGCTCTCCCATGGCGACATCTTCCTACTTTTTAATTTCTTCGTCTTGGCCTTGGTCACCACACTAATCTCCATTTTTGGTTCTGCGTGATTTGAGATTTTGGACCTCGTGGGAAGGCATTGGAATATGAAATTTTTTTCATGCAGGTCAATGATTTATCAAAAGACGATGATGTGACAGAGGCTATATCAGTTTGTTAAAGCCATTGTCACAAGATTATCATGGCTCTAATGATGGCATTGTCATGTTACATAATTTTTTAGTAAAAGAAACACTTGAGGTCGCTTAATTGATTTCTACCCCCAAAAAAAAAAATTCAATTTTTTTTTTTTTTAAATGTTACAAGCATTTGGGCCTTGAATCCTACTGTTAAATCCAATATCTTGAAACACAGACGTCTCTCTCTCTCTCTCTCTTTTTTCCTTTCTCGTCTCAGTTTCTTTTGCCTTTTTCCCGATGAAATCATGGTTGAAATTTGTTCTGGTCTTTTCTTTTTTGTTTTTTCTTTTCTTTTTTTTTTTTTCTAAATTTTGTTTCATTATTGTTTGATTTAATATTAAAAAGAAAAATTTGGATAGGTGACCTAAATTTATTACCTAATTTAATAGATAACCCAACTTTCTTTTATTTAGTTTAATGATCTAATGTATATATTTTTAGGATGTTTGGTATTTGAGTTTGAGTTAAGATTTGTAAATTTAAATAGTGATTTTGATTGACTTTTTTCAGAAAAGACAAAAAACTTTTGGGAAAAAAGAAAAAAATTGAGTTAATGGTGGTGAGTTTAAACTCACCAACCAAACGAGCCTAAGTTTAATTAATTTTCATTTCTCCGACAATGCCCGATCCTATGCCACTAACTCCAATCTTCACTGAGTTTCATTCACCGCTGGCAAGATTGACAAGATTTCCGAGCTATGTTCTCCGTAACTCTAGTTCCTCCACGCGAGAAAATGGTTGTCTTTACGAACCGAACGAAATTGATGGCTTCTTTCTCCTCCGCAACGACGGCGAAGTGTGGAGACCTGTCTTTATGGTTGTAGATTTCTCCTCTCCACTCACAATCCAGCTCTGGCGGCAAACTCAGGATCCAACACCTTCGAGATCCAGCTAGCCTCACAAGCGCTGGAGGAGGAAGTCCACAACTGGTCAGATCCGGGGGGGTGGCCGTTGCAGTCACATCTATGGGAGAGAGGGGGAGAGAGAGAGAGAAAAATAATATTGATATTTGAATCAATTTTTTATTTTTTTTTAATTTTTTTATTAGTGAATCAATTATTTATCATAGCTAATCACTGATTGGCTGAAAAAGTTATTTTGGATAAAGTCAATCAATGATTGACTACAAAAATTAGAAGTTAATCAGTGATTGACTGAAAGTTAATCAACGAGATACTCATGGAGGAAGAAGACTTGGAAGCTAAGCTCTGTATGTTGCGAATTGAGAATGGAGAGAGATATAGGGGGGCTATAGTAGAGAGAAAGTTGTATTTTTAAAATTTTTTTAAACTTTTTAATGGTAAATTAGTGATTTACTATTGATTAATCGGAAAATTAATGATATTATTCATGATCAGTTAATTATTAACTATAAGTCAATCAGTGATTAGCTATAAAACTTTATAATTTATATTGTAATCAATATATGATAAACTGTACAATATAATTAATTAGTAATTAACCATTTACATAATTGATTGATCATTCTAAAAAAATAATATCTTTTAGCTATAAACCCCCAATTTCGGTGTTTTGCACTTGCGATTGAATTCAATCTGCAAATCTGAATATGTCTAGAAACTTTCAAGTGTAGGATGAAATCATAGAATCCAAGTTGGCAAGCAATTTGAGATTAAATAGCAGAATTAGTTCGAATCTTAACCAGCTTAAATTGCATTAGATACAGAAGTGTTAAGCTCTAGCTAAACTCCAATTATCCAAAAGTAAATAAATATACAAAAATAAAACTCTAGGTAAACTCCCAAAAGCAAGGCATTCTTGTTTTTATTCCTCAAAAAAGGTGAAGGCCATTTCTTTTCATTCCATTTGTGAGGATATTTACTTGGTTGGGTCCTGCCCTGAGAATGACTGGTACACCGTTGCTCACCACTCCCACCTAGAGAGCTCCTCTTATCCTATTATTGGCTCAATGACAAGCCCTTTTGCAGCACCATTATTACTGATTGCCCAGTCCTCTGCCCCCACACACAACAAAACTCACCCAGTCTCTTCCCTCTCTCTCTCACTTTTCAGCCCTGTTCTTATTACCCGACACTGCACTGTCTACGACAAGATAAATGGGATTTTCTTTCTTTTTTTTTTTTTTTTGTTTTTCAATCGTCATGTCAAAGATCTAAAAAACGATCTCACTCAATTACAAATATATAAGAAAAACTCGGATTGTTTATGTTATTATCTAATTATTCAAACAAAAAAAAAAAATTTTTTTGTTGAAACCGATAGCTCAACGAATAAAAAATGACATTGCCGTGGACTTTTCTTAAAGAATACGTACATTAATTTTTTAGACTACTAGTCTTTATAAAAATAAAAAAAATAAAAAAATAAAAAAAAAGGTTCACTTGGCTCCTTTACGGCCCTCTTTAATCTCTTTTTGATGGTGGAGACGAATGAAAGTTGTTCGGTTCAAGTGGGATGGATTTTGAGAGCCGCATTTATAAGTTGTGTTAAATTGACAAAGATATACAAGTGAAATTTAAGGCATTCTTGTGAATCACTCAACCAAAAAAAAAAAAAAAGGACTTTTTATTCCATGCATGTTGCATATATTTGTACTGTCCTCCATAAATACCACATTATCACTGTTTGTCCCTAAAATTTCTAAAATATTAAAATATTATGTCAATGATAATTTTTGTTTTTGAATGAAAAAAGTATAATATGATACAATATTATTTTTTATGTCATTTACATAATATGCTAAATAATTTTATAATATAATTAATTATTGGCTTGACTTTTTCATGTAACTTTTATAATATTTAATTTAAATATTAATATTTTTCTTTTATAAGTTTCAAAACATAATAAATAAGATAAAAGGTAATGGGATTTTTTGATAACTGTCCTAAAAATAACAAATCTTTGAAGTATTGTCTCATCTAAAATGATTCAGGATTTTTATTCTTTTATAATGCAAATATAATATGATCAATAAGGTAAATTTCTGAACCAATAATTAAGTGGAGTAAAAATCATAAGCATTTATATGAAAAGAATTATTCTCACAATTTCTTCAAAAGTTGTAATAACATTAAAAATTAATTAAAATATAAAATAAGCTATAAAACTGTTTTTCACACACTTTAATAATAAATATAATGTTAATATAGACAACTGCATTAAAAATAGGCATGTTTTCTTAAAGAAACGTGCCAACCGTGTTGGTGCTTTTCAGTGCTGACTTTTGGCCTCAGCAAATGGTCCCTGAAATTGTTGTTTCACTTTCTCATTAATTCTCCACCATACATAAAATACAAACATACGGCCGCCTATCGAATTTGTTATTGCTGACGTGGACTACCGAGTAGCTTAGACCAATAATTGAATTTTTAAAAAAAAAAACATAGCAATAATTGAATATCCAAATTCCAAAAATAGATTTCTCATTCAAACAGAGCTTTTTTTGTTTTTTTTATTCTAATTACAGTCTCACTACAAAAGGAAAAAAAAAGTGAATTCTTATATAAATCTGATAATAATTAATAAAGATAGCAGCCTTGTAAATAGTGTATTTTTCGTACCTTACTTTAAAAATAGATTTTTTTTATATAATACTGTTTATTTAGTTTTAGAAATGTTTATTCTTCACCTGCCCGTGAAATCCCAACAATATAAGAAAACCTAACGCACCAAAAAAATTCAGGATCTTAATGAATCTTGCACTGTTATTCGTTTAGTCAATTTCATTGGCACGTCCAAAAATAAAAGCATTCGACCTTTCAGTTACATCAAATAATTCATCATGTCAATTATTTATGGTGTAAAGAAAAATCCCCTTTTTATGCTTTCAATTCTGCTTTTTTACAGAAAGGAAAAGGACGAGAAAATTTCCCTTTTATATTTTCAATTATGATAAATTATCCTCTCTCTCTCTCTTTTTTTTTTTTTTTTTTTTTGACAGTTTTGATTTGTGACATTAAAATTGAAGAAATTTGACAGTTATGATGCATCCTATCACGTTATTGACATATGATTTATCTCTGTTTAGTTTTAAAATCATTCATAAATTTTACTTGTTATGGACATAAAGAAATTTGTTAAGAGTAAAAGTTTAAAATCAAAATGGTAAAATGCTCATAACTTAAGGACTAATAGGGTAACTTTTTAGTTACAAATAAATATAAAAGATTTAGTAAACTTTGAACCTCAATGTTAGAAGTGGATGTATGGAAATATGACAAGAATAAACTTTCAAATTATATGGTCTTAGCTTGTCATGTAAATCTTTAAAATGATATGGGTTCCTAGAATTGGATAAAGATTAGAAAACAAATGACGTGTATAATATTTGACTTCATAAAGTTAGGACAGCGTTATAGAGCAATTTTATCGGCCACGTCTTCACCAATCAAAAACAAAAATTGAAAAAGATTAATAACAAACACTTTTTTAACAAGAAATGACATTTTATCCTCATCCAATACACATAACATTTGATGGACCTTCTCACCTAATTAATAACCAATTTAGAGTTTCACCTAAAAAGAAAGAGGAAAAAAAAAAAAAAAAAAAAAAAAACCAATTTGGACATTTCAAATCTCGCCTCTCCACTACTGGAAACTTCACAACTCCAAACAATTTTCCTGCCAGCTTCTGCTATTGGCTTTGTGTTTTTAAACTGTACTCAGCCAAATACCCCAAAGAAAAGTATTATATGCTGGAAAAGTATCTAGTGAGAGAACAAGAAAATATAGATTAAATATATGACAAAACGAGCTTGTAACTTTCTTTTTAAACGATAATATTTCAATATAATATTTTTCAATAATAAAATAATTGAAAAGAGAGAGTACACTCTGGCTCACAAATGGTACATAAAATACATGGCGAAAAATGCAATAATTAAAATATCAACTACCTGTCAACTTTTGTTGACGCCATGTGAGCTCCTAATACCCAACTACCATTCTCTTCCTCCTTTTAGAACCGTGGTTCTATCTATAGTTATATTTATATATATATATATACATTCTCCTCAACCATATCATACCAAATCACTATACTTAGATTTTTTGTTTTTTTAGTATTATTGTTTTATTTTTCTTTTACGAATATTATTAAGTGCAAAGGAATCGCCAAGGAGTGGCTCTTCACTTGAGAATTTTGTTACATATGGCTGAGTCCGAACAATCTTCTTCTGATGACAATTTCGCCTACTCTCAAGGTGCTCATTCTACACAGTTTCTCTTCTCTTATTTCTCTGCTTAAAGCTTTTCCTTTTATTGAGTTTAATTAAGACATAGAGTTTGGGTGCTTTTAAATTTTTAGTTTTTGTTGTTTTTCTTTTAATTGGAAGGGATTAATCTCCTAATATCTGTCTGGTTTTGTTCCATTTTAACTCTTCTGGTTTTTGCTCATGGATTAAATCTAAAAAAAGAGAGAGAGAGTTAGAAAGTTCACTAAAACCATGCATGCAAAGACAGAATTTCTCAATCTTTTTTTTCTTATTACTTCCCTTTGTTTTAAAACAAATATTATAATTTGCTCTAACCAGAGGAAAGCAGTGAGAAATCGAAGGTCGAACTTGACTTCAATGAAGACGAGGAAACACTTGTGATCAGGATGTACAATCTAGTTGGAGAGAGGTTGGTTTCTTCTCGTTCTTCGTTATCTCTTACTTAAATTTCATCTCATCTTTACACATACAATAAGCACTTTAATTTAAAAAAAAAAAAAAATATTCTTTTTATATAGGTGGTCTCTAATTGCTGGAAGGATCCCGGGAAGAACAGCTGAGGAAGTCGAAAAGTACTGGATGTCTAGGTACTCAACAAGTGAATGAGACCGATGAAAGGGAACAAAAAAAAAAAAAAAAAAAAAAAAAAAAATCGCGGTCTTCCTCCGCCGATTCGCGTTGTGTCCTAAACAAATTAAGATAGTAGATTATCTGTTAGGCGTAGGCCAACGTAATCTTCATGTACCTGTATTTGCCATTGATGTTTTGAGCTTTCAACGTTTTAGTTTCTCATTAGTTTCAATGCCCATGTACTTGGTTACAAATTTTCTCCGAAATGCTGATTACGTAGTGGACTAATCTCCATTGAATATGGCTTTCAAGTTTATCTTGTTTAATATGATATCCGACACTGCGCTTACAAAGCAAGATTTTGGCATCTGATATCTCGGACTTTTACCATACTATCACCCTCCATGGATTATTGACAGCAAAGCGCAGACAACAGAAGAGTCAAAATTTCAAAACAAATGAAATTAGTAAAGATTGGAAACGTTGAAACGGGTCAAACCTTACTACTTAGCCTCCTCAAGAGGTATGGATAGCTCAAACTTGGTTGAGTGTTTTTGTCATTTGTCTATTGATTATCATTTTTCCTGGGTCAAATGTTCAATGACATTTTCTAGAAACAGAGAAACGTCATCGGAGTTGAGAACACAAGCAGATATAATTTATAATAAAAAAAAAAAAAAACACATTATAAAATAGTAAAAACACCTTGCAGGCTGAGAAGTAGGACTAGCACTAATTGCGTTCTTGCTAATGTGGAAATTCACAGTTTCCGTAGGCATTTTTAAAAATAAACTAAATAAATAAAAAACAGAAAGAGACAACGAATTGAATAGCTTCTTTTAAATACACTAAAATAAATAGCTTATTCCAGTTTCACAAATAAATAAAATAAAATAAATAGTGCATTTATATCGAATAAAACTAAGAAATAGTACCATTCGGAAATAGTTATTTATTGTCCTCTTTATTAATAATGTCGGGTGCAGTGCTCCCATCAGTTCTAAGAAATAGTACTATTCGGAAATTTTAATCGATTCTTATCCGAAGCTTCCTCTCTTCCTTACCCCTTTTTGGCGGGAAATTGCTTTCGCATCAAACGGATAATGCCAAAATGAGTTGCCCACCAACCCAGTCGTCGCGTTACAGCCAGTGATTCCACATCAACAGTAAAAGATGGTTAAGTTAGAGTAAATTGTTACCCGCTTAAAAAATTATACATACCTACTCTAGTCATAAATCCGAACGTTAATATTTTAATCTAATAGCTAAAAAAGCAACTTCCTGCTGTTAGTGCAAAATAGAAGTGTTAGAAATTCTCTCAGTTTGCAAAAACCATGTCGAATAGCACAAGAATGCAGAGGAACACAAAGAATACGTTTGTGAGGCGTACATAAACCAGATCATTTAAGAAATCTAACTAAGATCTCGTATATTTGTTGAGAGAGTAAAAGCAACATTATGCAAGTATACTGAAGACACGTTGACAGAAATTCCATGCTCGAATATAAAGCTAAATCAATATCATAGAAATTCTTCAAAGAATTAAAAAAAAAAAAAAAAAATCTTATTATCACATAAGGAAATCACCAGATAAGTGTGCATCATGTTCAAAGGTGAATACTCATAGCTGGATTGGATAATGACGCGTCCTGGTTATCGAAAAGGACCAATTATACAACAAGTACAACGCGGTTAAGAGTATTCAAATCTACCAGAGAAGTTAACAAACATTGGTCTGGCGATTATACATTGCTTTGTTTGTAGAACTTTGTGTCAAGCACTTGTTTCCCGCACATTGCACAAACACCTGCAGAACATCATCAGCGTTAGAATTTCTAACCTTTAGCGGAAAATTACTGCATGGAAAGAGGAATTACCAAGAACACCTAAGTAGTATGAAGATGTTGTACCTTTGCTGTAAGCACAAGTGTGACAGTATTTAGCATCCTGGTGTACCTGCTGCTTGCAAATTATGCACTTGGTATTTCCATAAGGCGTCCACCTGAAAACAAAACATTATTTCAACAAAGTCAGAAGTAACTCAACCAATTGACACGAGGAATTCAAGTCCATTAGAGCAACTCTAATCAAATGCCAAGTTAACGTGTTAATGTTAAATTTGTCGTAGGAAAATCACTCGCCAATGCAACTCTAGTTTTGGTGCTAAATTATATGTCAAATTTTGGCCTTTGGTTGCTATTGGTAAATGTGTTGACGTTTTCATTCAATAATTACAACACTCTTGTTTTCATATTATCTAAAAATTTAAACATTTTTACAAGCTCCGAAAGCTGAAATGTATGATTAAAATAGATAATATTGGAACACCAAAAAGAACAACACAACATTTCGCATCGACAATGATCTTCAAAAAAATTAACAAGCGATGGGAAGCCTCAACAAAAACCCAATCAATTTTACAAATCACATAAAAACCTATTCTGAAAAAAAAAAAAAAAAAAAAAAAAAAAAAAAAAGGGACTAAAATTCCAAGCTCAAGTTATTGTCAAAGAAAAAACCAACAACTCCAAATCCTCACCCATGTAAGTAAGATGCAATTCAATAAGTTTAACATAAAGCCAACATATGGTTTTCTGTAAACACTGTTCAAAAAAATACGAAACAAAAGAAAATTTTCGTAAACGATTCTTTATATATATATATATATATATATATATATATATATATGCACACAACCGCACAGATACGACTTGAGATAAACGAAATCGAATAAAATTAAAAAGGAAAGAAAGGAAGAACCTTTTCTTCTTGGAGAGAAGCTTGTTCTCGTTGATCTTGCGGCCACCGCCTTCGTTGGTGTTGCTGGCCCCTTCCTTCCACTTATCTGGTACTATCACCTTCGACAGCTTCTTCTCACCTGCGTCTCACAAGGAAAAAAAAAAAAAAAAAACAAGAACAAACCAAAATCAGAATCAAGAAATTGGAAAATCAAAAATCAAAAAGGGAAATTGGAAATATTCACAATCGAAGAGAAGGAGGAGAGAAAAACTTACACTTCTCGCACACCATTGTCGTTCTTTCCTCTGATGCTCCTTCTCTGTAAACCGGAGCCCTAATCTGGTCCCGTTCCCTTCCTTGAGCCTCGCAGTTTTGCTTTTCTTCTTCTTCCTCCTTTTTTTTTTTAATTTATTATTTAAATTAAATCCTTCGAATGACCAAAATAGCCTCCCTTTCGACTACTCGCAACTCGATTACGGGAGGAGGAAAGGGCGGTGAAATAATTAACTATCTTCTCGTATAGCTACCGCGGTCAAAAAAAAAAAAAAAAAAAAAACTATAGCGGTCGTTTGAGTTAGTTCTATGTCATTTTATTTTCCTTTTTTTTTTTGGCATTGTTTTACATTTTTGTGTCGTTATTCGTCCTTTTGATCTTCTTGTTTGTAAGGTTTTAGGTCGTTTTCTTATGTCGTTTGCCATGAGGAAAAAAAAGAAAAAAAAAAAAAAAAAGTTGCCTGCTTTTTGTCGTCCAAGCTCTTCTCTATCGTATTCGTTTTGTGCTGTTTGTTCTTCGTTTGTCGTTCTCTTTTGTTTATTTTGTGTCGTTCGGCCGCGTTTTATATTTTGTTGTCGTTTTTTTTTTTTGCATTGCGGTTTATCTTTTCTTGTCGTTTTTCTTTCCTTTGATTTGTATTTGTTAACGTTTTCCTTAAAAAAGCACTTATTTTTGTTCATGTTCTTTAGGTCGTATTTTTGGCAAAGCTTTTTAAAAACTATTTTTAGCTTCTCAAGTCCAAAAGCAACTACTGTAAGTGTTTGGATGATCTGTCAAAAAAACTTTTAAGTGTCTAAAAGAGCTTCTAATATCTGAAAGTGTTTCATGTTAAAATTAAAAAAATATGATTTCTAGTAAAAACTCTTCTAAGTTGACTTTAAAACTTATAAAAAAATTCAAATTGGATATTATGAACTTCATTTAACATATTTAATACTTATTATAATATTTTAAAGATCATTTTGACTTCAAAAGTTCTTTGATTCTAATTACTTACTGAGAAGTCACAGCTTTTACTTCTCTTCTTCTATTGAATAGAAACAAAAGCAAAAACTCTATCAAACGGATCTTACAGTGGTTTAATCCTTTTTGTCCTTTTTTTTATGTCATTTTTATTTTAAATTGTAATTTGCCGTTATTGGAGCTATTTATTGCAGTTTGACTTTCCATATCAGATTATCAGTTGACTGAGTTCCTTTACTTATCCTCCCTTGTGATGTTTTTGATTCTTACACTATGAATCGCATTATGAGTCACTCAATAAGATAATAAACTGAATAGCTTGAACCCCTACCCTTAAATTTAAATAATATTAATAATAATTAAATTGAACATTATCAATCGTATAGATACCCCTTTCCAATAATTAAAAAAAAACAAAAAAAAAACAAAAGAATACAATAGCTAATTCAAAAAAAATACACATCTAATTTTCGATCCAAAATTCAAATAGGAGAAAAAAAAATAGTAATACTAATAATAATAATAATAAACGTCTCTTGCGGTTGTAGGGACGATCAATCCCAAGGACTCAAAGAGCATTCCCAGGGCAGAGTTGGGTAACGGTCGGTATCCTGGCAATAATCATAGATAACTAGGTTTCTTTGAACCCAAGCGTAATCAAGCTTCTGATCATCAGAGAGGTGCCACGCGTCGTATTGGTCCCACCAATTCTCTGTTGTGGTGGACACGCAGGCAGGGTAGGGATCTTCCCACTGGCAAGCATCAACGTTGAAGTCTCTGTAGGAGGAGACAAACGGGGCATTTTTCCAGTCCGTCTTCTCAAGCCCACCTCTTGTGGCCCAATCATCGGCGTTCCATATGCTGGAGAACAAGTACATGGGCTTTTCATTTGGGAAGAAGTTGTTCCCTTCTCCGCTGTTCTTGTACACCCTCACTGGAACTTTGTCCACAAAGAACCTGTTTTCCCACATAATCCTAGCTTAGAATCTCCGAATTTGTGTGGTACCGTGTACTATAAGGTAAGTTCTAAATCGTCAGATCACATTATAATCTTATCAGATTTTTTTTTTTTTTTTTAAGTATAATTATCTGACAAAATTTGATGAAAATCTAATGGTTTAGAGCTGTGTGTAATTGTAGTTTTTTAATTGGAAATATGGACATGCCTTGAGGATTTATTGGACAAAATCAATATGTAATTCAGTGGACACTAATTTAGAATTACTGTTGAGTTGTGGAATTTAATTATTACACTGATGTAGAGACATCTAAAACCTAAATTGACTAAGGGTGATTTAGGGATATATGTGTAATTTTGATTGACCTAGTTTTTCTTTTTGAATAAAGAGTGTCATTCTTGCATTCTTTTATATTTATTTACTTATATGATTTTTACTACTTTGGGTAATATAAAATTAAGATATCTAAATCGAGTGCATATTTGAAAATGACATTAAAGCATTTATATGTGGAAGATACAGCTAATTTCTCGGTCTCTTTGATTGGACAAAGGAAGACTAAAAGGTCCAGAGCACCGACTGCCTTCATAATATCTAGATGACAGACCTTGGTGTGGTCCTAATTTTGGTACCAAAAACTTGGTACATAGTTTGAAACAGGTTTCTCACAAGTACTTGTGCCAGCAAAGATTCAGTGGGAAAAAAAAAAAAAAAGAAACTTTTAATGACAAAGAGATGGGATCAAAACTTACACAATCTGGTGGTTGTTCCAGAGGACTGAATAGCTGTGGAAGTCCTCAGTTGGGTCAAACCAAAGCATGTGCCGCATCTCTCGCCCCCCGGTCCCGTTCTTGTACACATTGGTCTGGATCAGATACGGCTGCCCGGTCCTATTCCCCAGAAACTCAAAATCCAGCTCGTCTCTCTCCGGCCCTGCTCCATTCTCCGTGCACATCTGCAAACAAATTTTCCATTTTTTTTTTTTTTTTGGTTTAGCTATCCTTACCAATATAACGAATTCGGAATCACCAAAATTCCGAAAAGGGTATTGTTTAGATTCATCACAATGATATTGTAATAGCAATAAGATGTTGAAGACTGTACATAATAAGCAGTGACAACACCAGCAGAGTCACCTCCGACCAACTTGAGCTTCATGCTGAACCACCCGAATCTGTACCTCTGTTTCGTTTGGAATCCACAGCCTGAGAGAAGCATTTTTTTTTTTTTTTTTTTTTTTTGTGAAATTGAGATTAACATAACAAGATTTCAAACCAAAAGAAATATTGATTTTAGTGCGTACCTGTTTCTTTGTCTAGCGATAGATACCAGATCTGGCCGTCTTCGGAGGTGGTGAAATGGTCCTCGGACCACATTATATCGAAGTTGTCTTCAAAAGATGTTTTTGAGTCAGCTGCTTCGGATGACAAAATTGAAACCGCCATTAGAGATGCTATGAATAGAATAATAGACATTTTTGGAGAGACCATTCTTCTCGCCATTTTTGGGTGGAAACTTTACTTCTTCTCTCAGCTGGATCTCGGGGGAGGAAATGTGCATTAAATGAACACCCCCCCATTTGAATGTGGATTGTTCTTTCGAGGGGCAGAATTGGAAACCCGGTTCACATTTCAATTATTCATTTGGTTATGTGACGGATGTACAGTTTTGCCCATTGGCCATTGCTTTTGACATTATATATATATATATATATATATATAGTTGGCCTTTTCTTCTTCTTTTTTTTTTTTTTTTTTTACAATTTTTTTTGGGTACAAACATTTCCTTTTACAATTGGATCTAGTTTTGATATGACCTTTCTACTAATTCCTTGTATCTTGTAAAGATATAGCTGTTAAAATGTACAAGCCTTAGCATTAAATGTGATGATTGAACATTTAAAGTTTACTGATACTATTAGCAATGATTACGTTAAATAAATGATGTAAAGAATTATGTACTTTTGAATCTTAATGGTTTAATCAGTGTCATCAATTACGCGAGAGAGATAAAATATCTGCAAACCTTAAATGTCCAAATTGTAAAATAAAATATTTGCGAACCTTAAAGATTTTTAATATTGGTGCGATGAATTAGACAAAAAAAAAATTAAAAATTAAAAAAATATTCATTTAGAATATATGTTTAAATATTTCAATGACAATGATTATATGCATCAATCAATAACTTGAGAAGTGAAACATGATTAGGGTAATTCAAAAAAATATTACCTGTCGTTCTAAATAATTACTGATAGTGTCATTTGCAAAACAGGAAGCCGACATGGGCAATTTAGGAATTCCAACATGGGAAAATATGGAACGAGGAAATTACTCTACGATATTAAAATATCATTGGAGTTTCCCTCCCAAAAAAAAAGGTTGGAGTGAATAACGGAAATTGAGACCGGGAAAGCCAGGCTGCCCTCCAATGGGCTTTGACAGAATACAAAAATTAGAAAGTGGGGTCCATATGTTGCCTGGAAGAGCGTGATTATTCTTGATTGGTCACATGCATTAGTCGAAAGTGTTTGTGTTTTGCCAACTGGATCCTAATTGCTTGGGTGTTTAATTACGGAAATCATTCTTGTTTAGGGGGTAAGTTTAAATTTATATTCATTAAATTAATTTTTATTTTTTTTTAAATTTTTTTTATTTTTTTAAAAAAATCAATAAAAATTACTATTTAAATTTATAAATCTTAACTCAAACTCAAACACCAAACACCCAACTTTACTTGTGATTTAAATTTAATTTTAATTAAATTATATATTTTTTTATTTTTATTTAAAAAATAATAAAATTTATAAATAATTTTTAAAAAATTAATCAATTTTAATTTAAAAATTTTATATTCAACCATCACAGCAACCGTAAATTTATATTAAACTAAACTAATTTGAATTAACTTTAGTTGAAATAAATTACAAAAGTATATTATTGGATCAAAAAGTACACTTTATCGTCCAATAATATATGATTATCTTTTTTAACCCCCCGACATACACATTAGGCGGCCCTCTCTTTTCATGGTTGGGCTCTGTTTTCTTTGTTTCAAAAACCGAGTTTTGCATTAAACAAATAGTATTTTTATTTTACAAAAAGCAATGAAATGTAACCGTCCCCAAAACGCCAAAACATAAGATTGCCCTCTCTCTTGGAAATAAACAATGACCAACATGCTATACTCGCCACTCCCAATAAAATAGGATATGCTGCAATGTTCAGCACTATATCCTCGTAGAATCAAAATCATAGATATTGATGAAAAATACTAACAACCCAAATTCTAATATAAGTTTTAAGTATCAACCTCCATCAAATTATCATTTTTTTTATTTGCTTGTGTTTAAGTAACACAACATTAATTGATTATAATTATTTTTAAAAATAACTACTTAATATCATGTGAATGAATAATTAAAAATAATATTAAAATTGATGTCTTTAATATTACTCATTGATAAGATATTTCCGGTAAAAAAAATAACACCGAATAATTAGAATATTTAGACTTTGTTTGGTTTAGTTAGTTTAAACTAACCATTTCAAATTTTTTTTGTCTTTTTTCTCAAAATTTTTGTCTTTTTCTAAAAAAGTTTTTTATCTTTTATGAAAAATCAACATAATTTACTGTTTAAACTTAAAAATCTTAACTTAAACTTACACGCCAAACACCGTATTAATTAAGTGGTCACTCATCTAAGCCAAGCCTAGGCCAGACAAACGCAAGTGGGCAACTAGCTGATTGGGCCTAGTGATACTCAGAAAGGACAAGGGAGTTTATAACTACATCAACCGACATATAACAGTCAATTCATGGAATAGGGGTTTAAGGGAAACAGGTTCATGTGCTTTTTAAAAAATGCTATATATATGATATTGCGGTGATGAAATTACTACCACACATGTACTTTTATTCAAGGCAGTGTGTTATTGGGTAAAAATGAAGCTTCTTCAAACAAATCTTGAACATTATTAGACTGTCTGGTGTGTAGGATTCTCCTCACTGACCAGGTAAGAGTCAATTCATGGTCAGTTAGATGCTGGATCAAAAGGTAACATGTTGATAGAACTATCGGAGAAACTTGTTATTTTTGTTGATTGTGATGATCTGGTAAGGAAAGAAAAACATGCATGCAATTCTTCCCCCCTTCAAATGGTAGCTGTAGAAGAGCACGTAGTAGTTAAGTAGGAAAACAAAACAGAAAGAAAGAAAGAAAGAAAAAAACAAACAAACAAACAAACAACTAACTAACATACGATACGATAGATAAGTTGATCAATGTTTGAAATAACCAAATAAAAAAGAAAGAGAATCCATGAGGAAATAGTTGCATTTTAAACAGGAAAAAATGACATACCATTGCGTAATTGATGCAAAAAGTAATTTTCAGAAGAAACGTTATCTTGTTGAAGTAGAGTCACGGGTGAGAGTAAAACTATAGTTAAATTACACATCGTCGAAATGAAACATCATGCCATATATATATATATAAATTATCCAAAAAAATCATATTTTTTCATCTATTGATCAATATGATATAATTTTTTTGTTAAAATTAATTTAATTTTATGTAAGTCTAGTGTTAATTTTTTGTAACATATTGATGTAATTATTTTTAAATGTATATAATTCAGGTGCTTCTATATGAATATATATTGGACATCATGCCATTTTATTGGTGAACAAAATATGTAAACAGTAAATGTAAACAAATGGTTTGTCGGTTACATTTTCAAAATCGATACGTTTCTCATTGAAAAGAAAAAACACCTAATAGATGAAGACGACATTCCATAATACCATTATATACTAAAAAACAACAAAACAAAAACCAAAAAACCAAACAACGACAAGTTTCAACGTTCTTGTTTTGACGGAACAAGTTTCATCGTTCTACAAAAACCAACAAGATGAAAAAGAAAGAATTGTCGTTTGCTGACCAAAATTGCCGCAAGTCATTTTTTGGGTGAAATGACTACACGGTGCATTTAAATAACGTATCGCTAACTTTGACAAAAAAAGTAAACGACATGCCGTCTTTTCTTCGAACCTCATTTGGCTCGCTTCTTAATTAAAAACGACAGACCGACAAATCAACGAGCCCGTCGTTTCCCTCAACGTTACATAACATGTTCTGAATCAAGTTTTTCTTTTCTTTTTTTTTTTGGTAAATTAATTATTTCATACCTAAACTTTTAACCTCATATATAACTTTGATTCTAAACTTTTTTCGTAACTGAAATTCCCTAAACTATTAAAAAATTACAACAATAGTCCTTTCCTTACCTTTTTAATAGAATTTGTTAGTAAATTGATTAAAGAGTGGTGCTTACTATAATTCTATCTAAAAATTAACAGAAATGATTATGTAGCAACATTTTTAATATTTATGATAACTCAGCTACAAAAAAAGAATAGAAATGTTCTTAAACTATTAAAATATTGATGCAATAGTAATTTTTGCTAATTTTAAGATAGTGTCGATTGATAATTTAGTCCAAAAGTGATGATAACTAACGGATTTCATATAAAAATTAACATAAATGACCATTATAGTAATATTTTAATAGTTTATAGATATTTAACTATGAAAAATATTTAGATATCAAAATTAAATAAAATTAAAAATTAGAGACCAATTAGTAAATTTTTTTTAAAGAAATATGTTAATTTACCATCTCTAACAAAATGAAAACTATTATATTCACCCATGTGAGTCTGAATGAGGCATTACTCTGACCTTTTCGTTATGAAAACTTCCGTGTTTGTTAGTTAGCTGTATTATATTAAACAAGTAAAACTTGACTCAAAAGACAGTTTGGCCGAGTGGTCTAAGGCGCCAGATTTAGGCTCTGGTCCGAAAGGGCGTGGGTTCAAATCCCACAGCTGTCAAAAATAATTTATTTTTGCTGCCCACAAAACGGTATCGTTTTTTCACTTGGTGGCACCCGAAACTATTGAATTTGGTAATTCACTCCAGATTTCTATGATAATTACTAGAGACGTCACCTAAACTTTTTTTCTATGTTTTGAAAATTGAAAAAGATCTCTAATAATGAGAGAATTATTTATCTAATATTCAATATATCTAAGTTTCACACATTATATGGTGTATATGTACACTATATTGCACTTGAAATACTAAGCACAACCAATGATAGGTTCATAACCAGAGCTTGTTCTAGCTTCTACTTAAACCAAGAAGATCGTCCATGCCTGATTACATCATGTATATGTATTTGAACCGAAATCAATGCTTAATCATAAAATCATAATTAAAAAAATTGAAAAAAAAAGGTTGTAAGTGCAATTGCTAGAAATTGGATTAAGCGACTTAATTGGAATATCTAGAATTTTCCCTAAAAAAGAAAAGAGAATAGCTGGAAACTGCAAAACGAAAAATCACCTTTTTGTTGTTTTTGTTTTATCTTTTAACTAAAAAAACAATGCCCATCAAAGCTATTAGTATCTAATCAATCAATCATAATTTCGGTAGTCTACTGTTTGATATCAGATAATTACTTACTATCAAGCGAAAAATAATAATAATAATAATTACTTACTAATATTAATTATTAAATTTTTTTTCTATTCTTTTTTTTTTTAATGTATGTAGCCAATTCTAGCATAAAATTTCAGGGGTAAAATTGATACAGCGGAAGCGTATGTTAGAAAAGCAAAACAATAAAAATAAAAGAAATAGATTAGGTTAACATATTGATATTTACACAGAATATCAAAAAAACCATTCAAATTCCGTTGATTCACACAGAATTCTGGAAATTGACATCAAAACTCGTTGATTCAAAAGAATAACGAAAATTAGAGAGAGAAGAGTAAAACTCAAAATTTTCATTTAAAAATTAATTGTATCTCCCTTTCACACATGAATGGACTAATATATTTATAAGCTAAATTCCCTAAACATTAATGGGAAACTATGAGTAAAATTAGAAAAATAAATAAAATAAACCTAACTTTCCTTATTATGAAATTGCTAATTAACTTTTCTTCTATAATAATTGTCTTCGAGTAAAAAATATACTTTTAATTTTTGACATGATTTGTTTTTTAATATAGCTTCATCATTCTCCCTAGATTGGAGAAAATTCATCCTCGAATTCGGAGTAGCTTCAATTGATAGGTGTAAAGAACAATCATGATAAATTCGTAATGACCCATCTTTGGACTAAATGACTTGTCAAATTTATGAAAATCAACCGATGAAAAATTTTATTCGATATTGGATCTTTTAGAATCTAACTCAATCTTCAATGAAAAATTTTCTTCAATGAATATCATGATAAAATTGAATATTAGATCTTTTTCTTCAATACCTTCATCAAATATTAGGCATTCATCTTCTCGTTCAATTTCCTCAAAAATTGGATCAAAAGAAAATTGGTTTTCTTCTTCTTCTTCTCCATCACTTTCGTCTAAGGTTGAAGAAAATTTGACAATTTGATATTTCTCTTCTCCAACATATTCGTCATAAATTGGATTTAAGATTGAATCAAAATGAATCTTTTTACCTTCTCATTCATTGCTGCTTTTGTCAAAAATTGGATCGAATATTTCCTACATGTCATCATCAGACTTGGAATTGGAAACAGAATGAGATGTGACAGCCAATGCAGCAACCTGTTGGATTAAAGCAGCAACCTTTTGCTGTAGGCTTGCAACCTTTTCGACAAGTTGAGCTGGCAGAGTGGCAGCAGCTACGATGGGTTGGCAGGGAGGCAGTATCGCAAACAACAAATCTGTTCAGGTGTAAACTGGCTCTGATACCAACCGATATAGCAGAAGTGTATGTTAGAAAAACAAAATAGTAAAAATAAAGAGAATATATTAATTAACATGTTGATTTACACAGAATACCAGGAAAATCCTTCAAATTCTGTTGATTTACATAGAATATTGAAAATTGATATCAAAATTTGTTGATTCAAAAGAATACCGAAAATTGAAGAAAGAAGAGTAAAACTCAAAATTTCATTCAAAACTGATTGTATCTCCCTTTTACATATGAATGGATTAATATATTTATAGGCCAAATGCTCCAAACTATAAGTAAAATTAGGAAAATAAATAAAACAAACCTAACTTTCGTTATTGTGATATTACTAATTAACTTTTCTTCTATAATAATTGTCTTTGAATAAAAAATATACTTTCTAATTTTGACACGAATTGTTTCCCAATATAGTTTCATCATGATCATAAGGATTTTTAGGAAGAGAAATAATGTGAATTTGGAAGTGAACACTACTAATTTTTGATTCTATTGGTAAAATATCATCAAGCATATCATGTTAGTCTATGATTATACATTGCCAAAGTATACGAAAATCTCTCCCCCCATTTTTATTTTTATTTTTTTTTTGTTGAAGGGGCCAAAATCTCCCTCTCTCTTATTAAATGGCTTTCTTAAATAATGAAAAAAAAAAAAAAAATCTGGCCCCTTATTGAATGGCCAAAACCGGGCTACCACGACGAAATGTCACCCAAAAAAAAAAAAAAAAAAAAAAAAGAAAAAAGAAAAAAAAGGACTTCGTTTAGTTGTTTGTTAAGACAGTGAGAAGCATGAGCTCTCACCAATTCACTAAACGGAACAGAAACCGGGACCATCCCAAACTAAATGGCACACCAGAGACTCACCGGTTCTCTAGTAAAGCAGTAACTTCAGTATCCTCATCTGCTTCCCAACGTTGGAGAACCGAACTCCAGAGAAACCACCTCGCCTCCCAAATCTCGTCCATTCTCTTGCAGAGAAACAACTGGGTCCCACTCCTCAAAAGCATCAATCTTTCCTCCAAATTCACCTCCTCTCTCTTCCTCAAAATCCTTCACAACACCCAACATAAACCACCCCTCTCTTTCGAGTTCTTCCACTGGACCAAATCCAATCTTGGGTTCGAACCAGACCTCAAATCCCACTGCAAACTTGTCCAAATCTCACTCGGGTCGTCCGACCTTTCTCAGTCCACGAAGCCTCTTTTGGATTACCTGGTTCAGACTTTCCCTGTTCCAGTTCTGGTGAATTCCATGACCCGAGCATGTCAAGGTAGAGATTTTCAATCCCAGTCTCTAAGTCTTGTTCTTCAAACATATGGACGAAAAGGGTTTTTTAAAGAAGGCTTAGAGGTGTTCGACAAAATGCGTGTTCAAGGTTTGACTCCTTCAGTTAGTGCCTGCAACGCGCTACTTGATGCTATTCAACGAGAGAATGAGATTCGATGGGCTTGGTGCTTTATTGGGGTCGTAATTCGAAATGGGGTCTTGCCAAATCGGTCGACATGGTCGCTTATGGCTCGAATTTTCTGTAAGAATGGGAAATGTGAGAGAGTTGCTAGGATTTTGGACTTGGGAATTTACAGTCTCGAGATGTATAATATTCTCCTTGATTCTCTTAGCAAAAGTGGGAACTTTGGAGTGGCATTCGATCGCTTGAACGAGATGTGTGATAGAAAACTTGAGCCCAGTTTTAGTACTTATAGCTCAATTCTTGATGGAGCATGCAGACATGAAAATCATGAAGCGGTTGCTAGGATAATGAGTATTATAATTGAAAAGGAAATTCTTTTGAGTTGTTCTTTTTGCAGATATGATTTGGTTATTCAGAAGCTTTGTGGCTTGAGCAGAACGTATGCGGCGGAGATGTTCTTTAGGAAAGCTTTAAATGAGAAAATTGGGTTAGAGGATGCTACTTATGGGAGCTTGCTAAGGGCATTATGTAAAGAAGGAAGAACCGAAACATCAATTTGGTTATACCATCTAATATCTGAAAAGGGTGTTGTATTGAATGACGGTACTTACAAGGTATTTGCTAGTGTTCTTCTCAAGGAAGAGCAATGCGAGGATGTATCTGACCTGCTAATGGACATTACAAGTAGAGGATTCAGTCTTTGCTCGTCAGAATTGTCCGGATTCCTAGCGGTTTTGTGTAGAAAGAGCAAATGGAGAGAAGCAGAGGAATTGTTGAACGTAGTTACAGACAAAGGACTGTTACCGGATTCATTTGGTTGTTGCGCATTGGTGGAGTATTACTGCTCTGGCAAACAGGTGGATTCGGCGTTAACATTGCATGAGAAAATGGAAAAACTGGACGTTAGTTTGGATGTGAAAACTTACAATGTGCTTCTCAATGGTCTTGTTGTGTTGAGGAGAATGGAAGAAGCTGTGAGGGTGTTTGATTACATGAGAAGACACGAAAAGTTGAGCAGTGCTGGCTTTACAATTATGATTCGGGGGCTTTGTGGCGTAAATGAACTCAGAAAAGCCATGAAACATCATGATGAGATGTTGAAGGTGGGGCTTAAACCTGATGAAACTACTTATAAAAGTTTGATATCCTTGTTTTAGTAAAGTTTTATTCTAGGGCTTTCTGGTGCTTCATATGCTGATTGGGAGTCATATGACATTATTTTATTTGTGATCGGAATGTCAAAGCAAAAATAGTATTTTTCATCTCTCTCAAAAAAAAAAAAAAAAAAAAGCATTTTCACTTGGATTTATTTCCTTCAATATTTTGTTGGAAGATTTTCTTCACTCGTAGCTTGGAGGGGCATTCATATTTCACTCTCTGTTGCTATTAGAAGGGTAAGAAATCTCAAACTTTTTGACGCTTAATTATTGTCAAAAGATTCTTAAATGAGAAGAATTTCTAGCAATGTTCTTCATATTTCATGCGAACACATTTTTAGAACTTAAAATGGAAAACGACATGAACCTTTCATATAGGGCAGCAAATTCACAATTTAAACGACAATACTTAGAATCTAACTGATTGTACACAAACAACAAATTGTGCACGTGAGCGACATGTCGTTGTGCAACAAACGACAAATTTGTTATTTCTTTTCTTACAAATATATTTATATTTTCTGGCTGTGGGTTCTGAGGGGGGTGGGGGGTTGTTAAACAAGATCGTTCACACGTCGGTTTCCACTTAACTGACAGCATCTTAAAGCGAAAACAAAGTGCAGCTAAAAGCAACAACAAAATTAATGAAAGATGTCGTTTATCTGCATGAACGACATGACGTTTTTATAAACGACAAATTTGAACAAACGACACAAAACGTGTCGTTTTAATGTCAAAGAAGTCAAGAGTCAACTCCTCGTCGTTCCAATTCCGCTTAACTGTACAAACTACAATCAATCAAAACCCAGACTTTTTGCCCTATTTTTCCCCAAATCCCAACAATGGCGTCGTCTCGAACCCTAACCCCCCTCGTCCTCTTCATCGCCATCTTCTCCTCTTCTCTGGTCTTCAATGTCTTCTCCGATTCCGACGACGACCGAGTCGGCGAGCTCCTCCACCTCCAATCGCGTTCGAAATCGGGCGTGATCCGCCTGAACGACCAGTCCCTCTCTCGCTTCCTCACCTCCGTCAAGACACCCAGACCGTACTCTCTGGCCATCTTCTTCGACGCCGTCCAGCTCCACGACAAGCACGAACTCCACCTCCAAGACCTCCGCAACGAGTTCGCCGTCGTCGCGGACTCTTTCATCACCAACAATCAGGACCCTTCGTCCCCCTCCCACGCCAAGATCTTCTTCTGCGACATCGAGTTCAAAGAGTCCCAGACCAGTTTCTCCCTCTTTGGCGTCAATGCCCTTCCTCACATCCGCCTCGTCGGCCCCTCTCACGGCCTTAAGGACTCCGATCAGATGGACCAGGGCGATTTCTCCCGATTGGCCGAGTCCATGGCCGAATTCGTCGAATCCAAGACCAAGCTCTCCGTTGGCCCGATCCACCGCCCCCCGCCCCTCTCCAAGAAGCAGTTAGGATTCGTCACCGTCGCCTTGCTGGTTTGGATGCCGTTTCTCGTGAAGAAGGTTCTCAGCGGGAAGACGATTCTTCACCACCCGCACGTATGGCTTGTCGGTGCGGTTTTCGTCTACTTCTTCAGCGTTTCAGGCGCTATGCACAACATTATCAGGAAGATGCCTTTGTTCTTGGCCGACAGGGGCGATCCGTCGAAGCTGATATTCTTCTACCAGGGCTCGGGAATGCAGCTTGGAGCCGAGGGCTTCGCGATCGGGTTCTTGTACACGATCGTGGGGTTGTTGTTGGCTTTCGTGACTCGGGTGCTCGTTACGGTCAGGAATGTGACTGTGCAGAGGTTGGTCATGATTTTCGCACTCTTCGTGTCGTTTTGGGCGGTGAAGAAGGTGGTCTATTTGGATAACTGGAAGACTGGTTATGGAATCCATGCGTTCTGGCCTTCGAGTTGGAACTGAGCTAGGAAAAGATGTGGTTTTCCGATTTGGAGACTACTGAGAAAGGTGATGCACTTTTAATTTAGTGAAAATGGATAAATTAATGCATACTTTTGATGGTTTTATATGCAACTTCAGTAATAGGAACAATGTATCTTGATACTTCTCGAAAGAGGATTACTTCTTATTTAACATTTACGGACTGTCTTAGAGAATTTCCAGTTTTGATCCTTGTGCTTCGTGTTTTTTATACCTTTTATTAGCTATTGTTGGTTCTAATTTGGTTGACACACAAATTTTTGAACTTTCTATTGGGCTTTTGCGTTTGATTTACACTTCGAGTTCATGTTTTCTCTTGTTGAATTTTGGGGTATACCGAGTGCTCTCGTTCGGCATAGGATACAGAATTCCTATAGTTGTGTTTTCTGCATTTACTTAGTGAAGCTTAATTGAAAGTAGAGAGAGGGAAAATTTTGGTAAGAAGAGTTACGAGTATCAACTTAAACTGCTTCTAGATCAGGTTCAAGGCACAATATCACCCCCCCGCCCCGGTCGAATGAAACAATTATCATAATATCTGGAGTTTGGAATGTCTTCCTGAGACGTGGTGACATCTTCCTATTCTTCGTCGATTGTCGTGAGATGTCACAATCACTTGAAGCTTCTGGGAAAGTTGTAGCCTTTCATATGGTTTCTTCATTGTCTTTGTGAAAACCATCATTTTTTCTTAAATTATAAAATACTTCGTATAGCTTCTCCCCCAGTAGGCTTCTTCTTGCTATGTTTGGTATGAGTGAAAAGTGGAAGGAAAGAAAATGTAGGAGGGATTTTAGGATGGAAATTATTAATTTGGGGTGTTTGTTAGGATGGAATTTTGGATGGAAAGGAAAAGAGGGCGGAAGAATAATATAGTGGGTCCTACTAAAATTAAGCTTCCCAACGTGGAAGGATTTTGGGAGGGAAAAGATTGACACAATGTATAGAAGTAAAATTACACAAATTATCCTTGTCCATCAAAATTCCAACAAAAAATGATTGATAGAATTAGGACAAAATAGTAATTTTGTAGTAGTAAGTTTTTCATCCCCCTTGGTTTTACTTACAATACCAAACAAGAGAAGGTAAAATAATTTTCTTTCTACCTTCTCATACCAAAAAATTAAAGCGAAAATCAAAATTTTTTCTCTCCTTACAATTTTCTTTCCATCATTGTTTTCCTTTCCCTCCATTTTTCTTTCCTTCTTATAGAGAAAACCTTGGTAGGATCTTGAGTTAGGAAGGAATGGTTTGGAATAATAATTTTGAGCTCTATCATATCTGGTGAGAGACTAGGAAATGCTTTCAGCTCTATAAATGTCCGTGTGAGAGGGAAAGAGAGCCTTGACATGAAAGTCTTAGTTGTCACTGGAAGCCGTGGGAATGCTTCTAAATTTGTAGTCTCGTACAATTCTCTACTAGTTTATGTTATTTCTAATTTTAAAATCCTTATGAGAATTGCAAAGCAAAGTAGGAAATTTTACCCTGTTTAGGGAGTCTTTAGGCCAGGTTCTGTTTGCTAAGTTTAATGCCCTCTCACTAGGGTCTAGAAGAATCCATGTGCTGAAATTATAAGGAAGTCTCTTTTGCTCTCAAATTCAGCTTTCCAATTCTAGCAAATTATGTTCCTGGTCAACAGATAGAAGGAGGAATATTGTTCTAGTTTTGCATTTTTCTGTTTCACCTTTGATACCTGAGAAGTGAAATTTCATGACCTGTCACTTCGGTCTTAAGCATTTTAAATTCATTTGGTCTCATCTCTTCCATCAAGTAGTCATAAACATTTTAGTTAGGTCCCCAGAAGATGTGAATGATTTGTATGTCATGAAATATTTGTCTTGGCCCTATTTATGTATAAATGAAAAAGAGCAATTCCATTCAGCGCACGCTCTGAAAAGCTCATTAGGGGGTGGGAGTTTGATTCGTTAATGTTACTGGATGGCTTAATGTGGTGGAACCAAATGGAGGGAGTGCAGAGTGGCTGCTGCGCATGTGGATGTGGAAAACACTGGTTTTGCTCGTCTAGTTGTGTGCGCCATACGCACTTAGCGATGTGAAGCAAGGAGAGAGAGAAGGGGAAATTTTCGGTGAGAGGAATCACGGGTATAGATTTAAAAGTGATTCCAGATGAGATTCAAGGCTCTTTTTTTTTTTTCCTTGGTTGAATGAAAAATTATCACAAAAAATGGTGTTTTGAATGTCTTCCCAAGACAATGTGGCACCTTCTTATTCTGCGCTGATTTCTTGATTGACGTTACTTGAAAACTTATTTGTTTCAGTAGGGTGTCTATAATTTCGGTGAAACGTGGGGTGTTGGTGTAGTTGACTCTTGTTTTAAACTATCGCATAATTTTAGCTCTGTCTCCTTTTTCATTTTGATTTTAATTTAACTGAATTTAACGCTCAGAAACACACTTGTAAAGCTTCTTGATGTTAAATTGTTTCTTAAATTGTTTTTGTTATTTCTCCAATCTTTTTAGATATACTCCTTGGAATCGACCCCCAAGTGGGTTCACCGACTTTTGGACTTGTTCCTCGTCGTCTATGAAAAACTTTTGGACGTGTTTGCATACAATTGGAAACCAAATCTACGCGCAAATGCATAATTGCATATATCTATGGTGCAAATTCTTGAATGCGGATTGTTTTTTAGGCTTTACTCCTGAATAGGTTGTAGTCGGATTAGTTTACGTAAATCTAAGATCTTTGCGGATCATCAATCACTCATTAAAAAAAAAAAAAAAAAAAAAAAACCATTCTTAAACACATAGAGGTTCTTCACCGAAGATGCTCAAAAGCAAGGGTATAAAGCATTTCTCAAGGAAAGAATGATCCGAGAAGAGTATATATTCCACACTTTCGGCTCTGTAAAAAGATTCACCAAAAGCACACTAAAGAAAGCGTTTCCACCACGCCTTGTGGTGTCGATTCCTCCCACCTTTCTTTTGTCCAATTACCACGGTGTCCTCGCTTCCAACCCTAATTCCACCTCTTATCCTAATTCAAAGGCAAAATTAACAAGGGCATAATAGTCCTATTTTGTTATTAATCAGACAAATCAAGCTATGCCTTTTTTTTTTTTTTTTTTTTAAATATTTTGGGGACTCCACATTTCTTTATAATCCGCGGCCGATCTGGGGAGCAGACGAATAGTTTGAGAGAAATGGAAGACCAAGTCGAAGTGGTTGGAAGGGCATTTGTGGATCATTATTACCATCTGTTTGATAATGACAGAGCTAAGCTTTCTTCTCTGTACCAGCCGAACTCCATGCTGACCTTTGAGGGCCAGAAAATACAAGGCAACGACAACATTTCCTTCAAGCTGATCCATTTGCCGTTCGATCAATGCAAACATGTGATCACCACCGTTGATTCGCAGCCATCGTCGTCCACCGGTGGCATTGTGGTGTTTGTCAGTGGCTGCATCCATTTGCCAAGCGAAGAACACGCTTTGAGATTCAGTCAGGTTAGTTGCACACTCATTCTATCAGACGACACTTGCTTGCAATGCTTCGCTTCATTGGGGATGTGCACGTTTCTTTGGAGCATCTACATTAATCCAATACCAAATTTAAATTTTCAGTGCTAATGTTAAAATTTGACATTTACCTATCAAAGTATTATTGGAGACTACAACCATTTTTAATGTTTTGACATGTGTAGCATCTTCAATACAATGCTAAATATTTATGCATTTTGGCATTTGAATAAAAAAAGTGATATCTAATTGAGTGCTATTTATGACGCTAAATTTATTATCTATGTTAAACTTTTTTACAAATTTATCACAAGATATAATCAATACCAAAATTAAAATTTGATTGTTCCTTGGTGTATTCACTTTCTCATGTAATAATTATAATATTTTTATTTTTAAATTATTTAAATACTAAAACTTCATTTTATAGATTCCAAAGTATAATAATGATGATAAACAGTAGATTTAATATTAAAAATAACATTACTTGTTGAATTATAAAGTAAAATAATACTATTTTTCATAATTTTTTTAAGAATAAATGTAACATTAATATAGACAAATGTATTAGAGATGATCATACACTTCATACTAAATGAAAGTATATCAAAATTTTGCACTTAGATTTTATTTTATTTTGTTTTATTGAGAAAATTTAGGTTTTGTTTGGGGTTCTAGTTCAACTCTAACTAAACTGTATTTTTTCATATCATTTTTTTTTTTTTTTTTTGAAAAGTCAACAAAATTTATAACTAGTTTTTGAAAAGTCAACCAACTCTAAATTAAAAATTATCTCCAATCGGCGAACCAAACACAAGCTTAGTTTTTATAAGTTATTGTGTTTTTATTTATTTTTCTTTCTTTGATTTTTTGTGGGTAACGAATAACACAGTCATTATTTTTTATTTTACAAAAACTTCAAAAATTTCTACAATTCTAACGCTTAAAATTGATGACACATAATAGATATAACATTTGTGATTACGAGTTAGTCTAATGATAAATTGACTCTTATTTTAATGTTGTCTAGAGTCAATAGAAGAGAGAGAATAAAATAGCATATAAAATATGTTTTTTTTTAAATCACCTTTTTATGGTCTTAGAATCTCTTTATCATCATCACCATCATTGTTATTATTTAACTGATACAATCATTAAAATCATTTTGAGGTTTTTATCACTCTTGTTCCTAAATTTTAGTAGTTTAGTTTTTTGCCCGTGAACTTTTTTGTCTTGATAATTTAGTCACTGAATTAACAAATGAATGGCAATTGAAATTCTAAGAACACTGATGAGGATCAATTTTAAGGGAAATCTTTGACGAATTCAGGAAAAAATTGTCAAAAATAATCATTCTGTTAGGAATGAAAGTGCCAAATCATGAAAAATTTATAGGACACAAAAGCTAAAAGGAACATGATTATTTTGTCCACAATTTAGCCCCGCTTAGTATTACTACAGCTAACTATTATTATTTCCTAAGTTAAAAAAAAAAAAAAAAATCAAAGTTGAAAACTACGAGAAATGGAAAAGGTTCAGGTGTGCTAAAACCTCTTTACGTTTATTATTATTGTTTTTACTGAAAATCTCTCATGTTAATTGTTATTTAAGGGGGAAAAAAAAGGCTCGACTAATATGTAAAGTGCGGTTGTGGTGCAGATGTTTCATTTGGTGCCGGTCGCGCAAGCAAACTATGTTGTGCAGAATGATATATTCCGCCTCAATTATGGCTAAAATTTCACACTCCACTCTTCATCTGCATGGGGTTTCCCCATCTCATCCAATTTTAATGCTGTCTTAATGAAATAATTTGAGATATATATATATATATATATATTTATAGTTATATATGCAACTATTGCATCTATTCTTTCTTTTTTAGAGGAACTTTTAACCTCTATTCTTAATTCTCCCAAAAAAAGAAAAGCTTCTTTATTTGCAATTTCCCTTCTAATGATCCGTTCAAGTACTAATTTGATTACCTCAATTAATTAATTTCAAGGCACTAATTGGGTCTGTCGATACTATGATCAGTATGATCTAATGTGGCCGGTACTCTTAAATTGGGCTGTTTTATATATAGGAATGCCATACATCCATGCTTTGGATTGACTTACGTCATGGAAAAAAAAAAAAAAAATTTTTTTTTTGAGAATCTCCTCCGCGCATAGGGGAGATGGCCCGCCGTGGAGGACCCTCGCGTCGTGATTGCCCGCGTTGAGATATATCCCGTGGGATATCATGGCGAAAACGAGTTCTCCATGATCTATAGACAACATGGATCTATTCGGTGAGATGTTCGGCTGAGGTCACGAGGGATTCAGCGGTGTTGGCCGTCTATGAGGGATTCTAACACTGAGATTTACTTAATTGTCGCAACTCTTGTGTCTAAAATGACTAATCGGCCTTGGACGGTTATAAAATTTTGGTTAATCTTAAGGAAACCTGTTGAACATAAAGGGTTATAGACCAAGCATGTGTTGAACATCAATTAGGGAACATGGTCAAGTATGTCAGTTTACAAGTACGTGATAAAAGGCTTTAAGGATACGGTCGAGAGAATATGATTCCCTACCCTTTTACTTATTTTAGAAAATAGTCACTTATTCTTAGATCTTTTTTTTTTTTTTTTTTAGATTTAATAAAATTACTAATTTAATAAAATTATCAATTGCGTAAATAAATAAAAGACATGCAATTTTTACGAAGTTAAGTCACACTTACTCCTCCAGGTTACGCCCAACTATCAAATAATCCAATAATATCAAATTATTACAAGCACTCTCGGACTTATACAATCAAAAGACTCCTTCTTCTTATTGTTACTGGTTGCCTTGAACCTATTAACTAGATCTATTTGGTGAGCACCACTCGTCTTATTCTACTCCATTGTTGAACTCCTTTCAACAGGTTAATGATAACGCCTCCTCTTGAAAACTCCAAATTCTTCTCCTTAAAAAAGTACATTGATCACACAAACTAAATTTCAAATGTGCATGAATTTCCAAGTGCTCGGGTTGAACACAATCTGGATTTGAAAAGCATATTAATAGCAGCAACGTCCTTAACCCAAATCTTATCAGGACAAATTCGAATTTCATTCGAATTTCAAATGTTGCAACATGGACTGCATCATTTTGAAATTCAAATATTAAATTCCTTTTCTTTGTTGAATAAAACAGAATTATCCAAATAAGCTGCACATAATCTAAATATAAATTGCAAAGTATCTTTAAAGAATATCTCCTTGATTAAAAATGCTATCTTTTAGAAAAATCTTGGGATATTTTTAAAATTCTAATTTGAGTAGAATTAGGAATCCTGCCTAAATTAGATTTTCTATTTAAATTCAAAGCCACAACATAATCTTCCTAGAAACAATTATTATCATCAAATAAATCCCAGCTGCAAATTAGGGCTATGCAAGAAAAACCGTAAACCTTTAAACCAAACTAAGCCAGTGGTTTTTAAGCGCTTGGTCTAATTCCACGTAAGAGCTGTTTTAAAATGGTTTGAAACCTGACCGGACTATTTAAAAAAACGGTCCAGTCTGGTCTATAATTTTTTATAAGGATTTAGATCGGATCGGACTATTTCTCATATAATATTATATTTTTAGTTTTTATTTATTTTTTTAATTATATACTTTGTAATTAGATATCTCTATGTTTCTTTAGTTTGGATGTGTTTACGTTTGTTTGAATTTTGGACTTTATAATTTAGTTGTATTTATGATTGTTTACATTTTGAACTTCGTGGTTTGAATATGTTTATGTTTGTTTGAATTGTTAATTTTAGATATATTTATGTTTATTTGGATTACTTTTATGTTTAAATTTATGTTTCATTATTGGAATCAAATAACAAAGTTTTATTAATAAGTATTTTATTTTATTTTTAAAAAACCATATAAAAAATCTATCAAATCAAAATTGAACCAGAAGAAAGAGGCAAACTGCGGATTAAACTGGACCAAAACACTTTAAAACGGTCCAGTCCTGTCTGATTTATGCATATAAAACGGTTTGGTCCGGCTTATAATTTTCTAGAACATTTAAAATGGTTCGGTTTTACAAACATAACAGCTTGGGATCGGACCGGACCATCCACTCCCCTAAATTCAAATTTCAAACTTCTTCAAATCTGCATCTTCACTCAACTGACATGCTGATATTATAACATGGATTGGAACATTAACATTAACATTAGAAATCTTATATATGTTTGATTTAATTAGAAATTAATATTTAGAAGTACAATTATTGACCTTTCCTTTTCTTTATGTGGGGTCTCTAAACTCTTTTTTAAAAACTTTCTTTAAATGATTTTTTATAAACTTTCAATTAAAATCTTTTTACTTATAATTTCATAAGCACTCACATGAATAAATGGGAAATAAAATCACTGCTTCCCTTTTATGTTTCATGCTAGTAAATGTGCTCTTAAAGTGAGATATTTTGTGCCATTTTCGTCGCTCCTCCATTATGAGATATGAGTAACCATTATACATTGACGTTTCAAAGAGAAAGATATGAGTGTCACACTATGTGTTTACTCATCCTAACCATTAAAAATTACACTTGCTTTATTTTAGGCCCTAGAACATATTTAGCCATTTATTAGTTTAAATTTTTTACTGTATTACTTATTTTTTTTTTTGGATCAAAATGTAATAGTACACTACTAGAAACCCCAGAATGCAGTGTGGATAGAGTAATTATACACATCATAAAAAGTTTTATTATAAATATTAAGTCAAGTGTCTAAATTTTATGAATTCTATAAAACTGAAATGATAGATTTATCATTATCACTACTAAGTTATTTTTTAATTTTATGATGCATCATGAATTTTATTTTTTTAATAGCAATAATTTTCATTGTGGATGTTGTACAAGTCGATATTGGCCATTTCATAATATATACTCGATTGTTTATCATCCATGATGTTTTTTCCATTATTTTTCCCCTAAAAAAGAGGATCTTACGAGAGGTAGTTCATGAAGCGTTTTCACTATTCTCCGACGATAAAAGTAAAAACAATGCAATACTGATGTTGGAAAGCTGGCATTACTACACGTAACATTGCATGATAATAACAATGTCAGAACTACTTGTGTACTATTCTTTTTAATAATCAAGATATTCCGATTACATCAGCCTCTTTACTATCATCATCTCTTTTCAATGCCATAGTAATTTTATTAAATAAAAGGAAAATAATAAATCAAAGTTCCAAAACAGGGAAAGAAAAGCAACTCCCAAAAAAGAAAGAAAAAGAAGAAGCTAAGCTAAAACGCTAACAAATATACTGAAGGGCAGTCGCACTCGTTTGATTTCCAAATATATATGATTATATATTTGGGATTGTTATGCAAATAAGTTATAACTTTGTACAATATAAGGACCAATTTATCTATACTAAATTTTGACTACAACTTTGGTAATAAGCTTTTTTTTTTTTTTTTGGTAAATAACTTTGGTACTCAACGTACTGTGTGATAGTACTTTTACTTTCCTTATTAGATTATCATTCAAATTAGTTTAAAGTTCCGATTGACGTCACAATAATTAGACAACACTCTGTTGTAATTTTCCAAATTAATTAACTACAACACCATGATCATTGGTTGATCAAATTTTAATCATACTTAAATGACAACGTTATCTCATTTGCTCTCCGAGAAACCATGCCTATGTATAGCAAGAAATGATGTGGTTAAATGATATCCCTCTCATTCTTCAAAATCAAAAGAAGAGAAGAGAAGAAAAAAATAATGACACTAAGAGGAGCACTTGAAAAATAAACAACTTTAGAATTTTGGGGAAACAGAAAGTAATGCCCTTGGAATATTACGCTCTCAATCATCTTATCTCCCCAAGTTAAAATATTATGTACTAGATTTGAATGTCACGCAACTCCAAAGTCCAAATCAATATACTCATGTACGTTTAGCCATGTGCTATATATATATATATATACATACACACATGTATTCGGTACCGTATAATATCTGATATGTGAATTTTAGTTACTAAAAATGTGATTTCATACATAACGAAATGTAGTTAAAGTGAATGTGAATTCTTTTTATTTTATATTTTCTTCTGCATGAATTTACATTATTAATAACTAAAGTTCTCATTTACAGTAATTGAAATTCATATTATCCGATACCATCTATAACCAGATAAGAGATCAATCCAATATATTGATGTCATATTACGCATCTTGACTTTGCTGCCACAATAATTTGTTCAAACTTACCAATAATTGTGTTAGTTTTAACTAAAAATGAGACCTAATCATTTTATTTCTTTCGTACAGACTTTGTATGTAAATGTCAGTTCTTACATAGAATGAATTCCAGTTCAAGCCAAAGCAACAAAAATACATTTATTATTTCACACAGTATTTTTGGGAAGTGTTAATGTTGTTGTTATCTTTATCTCGTAATAACTTAATTTCTTAATATAGATTGGTAAAGTAATATAATATTATAACAGAGGTTGTCTCTTTTGATAAGCTTATATTGAGCATTTGCATTCTTCCATTTTTTTTTTTAAATTGGTCCATGTTGGATATTTGTTAGTTGGAGAAATGATATACATTCCATGGAATGTCTAATATAAAATAGAGATTTAGAGTATTTTAGAAGTCGAATTATTTTTTATGATTATCAAATTTTATGCTATACAATTTGTACTATCTAAAACATATTTAATTTATTGTTATATTTCAATTTTATTAACTAGATTTTGTCCTGTATCTAAAGAATTTGAGGGATTGATTAGCTAATTAATGGCAAGAACTATATAGATCATGATATGATAATACGATTCAAAAAATGACATGTTTACGGATTAATGTCGGAAGGAAAAAAAATTACGGGTCAATTTTGGGTTGACTTAAAATTAAGACAAAAAAAAAAAAAAAAAAGAGAGTGAATTTCAAATTGGATACGACTAACCCAAACACGATACATAGTTTTTTTAGAATGTTAATTTAATATGACTTTGTTATGAACTTTATTTTGCTAACTTTGTTATGAATTTGTAATTTTATGGTAGTTTTGTTTTGTTTTTGGTCTTGTTTTGTTTTTTGTTTGCTTTATTTTAATGGATACTATCATTTATTTCAAAGTTGTGAAATTTTAATTTGTTAAAAGACTTAAAATAAAACTACTCAAGAGAAATACGTTATTTTAGTGCCAAGTTCACGGGCCAATTTCATGTCACCAATCATTTTCGAGTCGTGTTATGTTAACCCGTCAAGTGATTTTGTCATGTTTGAGTCACGGTTTTCAAAAATTTTTACGCCGAATAGATCACCAGCTCTGAAGGCCCATTTAGGTGCCTATATTGGGCGGCTCCACGGCCTCTCAATCACATCTGAAAATAAATACGCGGCAAACAAGACTAGGTAGTAAGATTTTTTACGAAAAAAATAAAATATTATGAATCGGATTCGGGTTAAATTAAAATTAAAATACAAATGATCAAAATACAATACGAGACATGAACTGCCATCCTCATTGATTACAATTTTGGGCCGAGCTGGATTTGAACCAGCGTAGACATATTGCCAACGAATTTACAATTCGTCCCCATTAACCGCTCGGGCATCGACCCGGAAAGAATCACTCCTATTTATGCTTCATATTTGATAAGAAGTGGAATGATGATAATAAGGGAAAAAAGAAAATGAGAAATAGGGCGATGAATCAAGTGACTATAGTATTTCTCGGTCTAATAATACTTAATCTACCAAATTTTAGTACCAAGCATCACCACCAACACTGAATTGCCAAATAATTTAAATTATAAATATGGTCCCAAGAAAAAAAAAAAAAGTTACCTGCTCCGCCTAAATCAAGCATCACAATAAATTGATGGTTGGTCTATCATTGACGTTCTTTGGTCACCAAGGATGGAAAGGAATGAAGCTCAGGAGAGCCTCATCTTTTCATTCATTCTTCTTTCTTCTTTCTTTTTTTAAGTTCCCCTAAAAAGAAAAAAGAACGAGAAATTTTTATTTATGTTTGAAAAATCATTGAGAAAATATCAAATTTATACAAAAGTGGAACAAAATTCAATATACTTAAAAGAAAAATAACCGAACTAATTCTTTTGGAAAGAAAGAAAAGAAATAGATTTTCCAAAGCAAAAAAAAAAAAAAAAAAAAAAAATATATATATATATATATATATATCTCATCTTTTAGGCAGCAGTTGATGGAGTTCATGATAGAGATTTTAAAAGAAAGAAACTATTTATGTAAATACAAAATAGTAAAATAAGATATTTAAGAGAAAAGTTAGTCCTGTACTTAGAATTTGGTAACAAATAAAAGACCAAACTTGTATTGACTAGATTAGTAATTAAGTTTTACTAACTTTTTTTTTTTATATATATAAATAATGGTGCACAAAGACACCCTAATTTAGTCCGCGCCACTAAAGTCTTACTAACTCTTATTTAATAATGAGTGCTTATGATAAAATTTTTTAAATTTTGATTGTAGTTATTAGTCCCCACAAAAATTCGTGGCTCTAGGGTCCCAAATGGTAGTATAAAAAGACACTTCACTACCTTGCCTAGAGAAGTCACAACCACAACACCAATCATGGCAATCAATCAGCCTAATTTGCTTGAAGCCTCCAAAAGTTCCATTTCCAAAATCACTCTTTTTCTGATTTTCACATCCTTTGCTGCTCTTGTAAGCACATGTTTTTCTTCTCCACAATTGCCTCTACACCATAAAATCTGTGATCAATCGGACAACAAAGAATCATGCCTAGCCATGATCTCCGAAGCAATGTCTGTCGGCCGGGAATATTCGGCAAAGCGACCGAACATGGCCGATCATCCTAATCTGCTCAAAGCCTTCCTAGAAAAAACCACGCCTCGCATACAAAAAACCTTCGAGATGGCAAACGATGTCAGCCGTCGGATCAACAATCCCCGAGATCGAACGACGCTCCTCGACTGTGCAGAGCTGATGGACCTGTCCAAAGACAGGGTTAGGGATTCCATATCAATTCTTGACCATCAAAATCTACCGACTCGTTCTCATGAAGACCTCCATACATGGCTTAGCGGCGTCTTAACTAACCACGTGACTTGTTTGGACGGTCTAGAAGAGGGTTCTTCAGATAATTATACCAAGATCTTAATGGAGTCTCATCTTAGTGAGTTGATATTAAGGGCTAGAACTTCCTTGTCAATTTTTGTTACACTTTTTCCGTCGAAATCCAAAATGATTGAGCCGGTGACCGTGGATTTCCCAACGTGGGTGACCGCCGGGGATCGGAGGCTGTTGCAGAGTTTGGGGAAGGAAATAAAGCCGGATATTGTGGTGGCACAGGATGGGAGCGGAGATTACAAGACCTTGAACGAAGCTGTGGCTGCAATACCAGACAAAAGCAAGAAACGGTTTGTTGTGTTTGTGAGGATGGGGACTTACAAGGAGAATGTTGAGTTTGGAAAGAAGAAAAAGAATGTGATGCTTGTTGGGGATGGAATGGATTACACTATTGTCACTGGTAGTCTCAATGCTGATGATGGAACATCCACTTTCAGATCTGCAACCGTAGGTAATTTTGTAATAGCTCTTTTTTGGCTAATTTGTAACCTTGATCGATTTCTTTATTGTCTTGTCTATGACGTGAACGCTTATATATATATATATATATATAATAATAATAATTCATTCACGACTATTTGCAGCTGCCGTCGGCGATGGATTCATAGCACAGGACATATCGTTCCAGAACTCAGCGGGCCCACAGAAGCACCAAGCCGTGGCACTCCGAGTTGGCGCCGATAAGTCCGTCATAAACCGGTGTCGTATCGACGGATACGAAGACAGTCTCTACCCTCACTCTCACCGCCAATTCTACAGGGACTGCACCATCACCGGCACCATCGACTTCATCTTCGGGAACGCCGCCGTCGTGCTCCAGAACTGCAAGATCATTCCCCGAAAGCCGATGACGGCGCAGAAGAACATGATCACGGCCCAAGGCCGAACAGACCCGAGCCAGAACACCGGGACTTCGATCCAGAACTGTGATATCTTCGCTAGCGCCGATCTCGAGCCCGTTAAGGACACGTTCGAGACGTATTTGGGCCGTCCTTGGAAGAAGTACTCGAGGACTGTGGTTATGGAGTCCTACATCGGTGACGTCATTGACCCAGCTGGGTGGTACAAGTGGGATGGAGATTTCGCACTGGAGACGTTGTTCTATGGGGAGTATAGGAACAGAGGACCAGGCTCTGGAACTAGCGTGAGGGTGAAATGGCCTGGCTATCATGTCATTACAACCCCGGCGGTGGCCGAGCAGTTCACGGCGGCGGAGCTCATACAAGGCGGTTCTTGGTTGGAGTCCACTGGAGTGCCTTACACGGAGGGGTTCGTTTATACGTGAATGTGGAAAATATATATATATATATATATATATATATATATGGCTTACGGTGGGTTTATCAGTTTATATGTATGTCCGCAAAATATATAAGTAAGCAAATAAATAAAGGGATTTGTTATGTGTTAATGGTATTTTTTTAAGAAGTATTATAATAATAAGTTGCTGAAGTTTTGTAAAATTTAAAAAAAATTTGTTGTTTTTGAAAAAGAGAAATCAATTATTGATTGATAATGATTTTTGATTAATCAATGATTAATTAATATTAAGACGTATTATTTATACTTATTGACAGCACGATTGAATCCTTATTTTATGAGTTGGCTTCCCATGAGAGAAGAAGAGTTAGCGCCCCAAAAATAGATCATGTTAATACTACTTAGTTAAGCTATTGCATCGACGAGCACCAATATTACTACCATTTTCTATTGCATGAGAGGAATACCATTGCATAACTTTGAGCCAGATGCAAGGGGCGTTGGACATATATGGATCCAATTTCCCATGTCCCTTTTATTATGTCTCTTTTTATCATGTTCTTTAATAATGTTATACTATGTTCATTAAAAAAATATTAATTTAAATTCTTAATTGATTATGAAAAAATAAGAGATATTTAACTGGATGCTTTGTCATATATAATATGGAATATCGCAAATGAGTGCAACTAAGAAAATTCAATGTTTAACATAGAAAAAGGTTTCAAATAATTCTCTGAAAAAAATTAAAGAATCAATTGCACTGCAAAAATCAATTAAGATGAGTAGTAAACAAACAAGAGAGATGTTTTCTATATTCTTTAAAAAAAAAAATTCTCGAAGAAATTATGATGGTCTGGTAAAATCCTGTACTGTAAGATACATCTAGCGTGGATCCAAATTAAATTAAAAAAAAAAACTAAACTAAACTAACCTAAACTAAACAAATTAAGAGAATTTAGAAAGACAAAAGTTTGTGTCAAATATAGTACCGTTAGAATTGGAACTAGTACAATGCGTACTATTTTGAAGGCAATGTCTTCTTTTTGTAATAAACTTTTAAGCTTTGTACTACTATATATATTTGATACCAAATTTAACATCAGAGACAATTTTGCCAAACTTGATATTAAAAATACCATTACATTGTATGTAAAATGATATTTAAAAAAAACATATACATATAAAAAGAATACCATTGCATTGAAGAATGAATTTACTACCTAAATGCTAACTTATAACAGAAGCATGGACATTTGGCCTTAAAATTAGGAATGCTCTTATTTACATGTTAATACTAAGAGAAGAAAAACTTGCTGCCTTTAAACATTTGTCCATCGAATTGCATTAAAAGCCGCTGATCTTCAGCTTTTTTCCTAGAAGATCAAAGGATATATATATATATATATATATATATATATTTACTATATTTACTAGAAGATCAAATATATTATTTAAGGACGGAACTACGTAAGATCTATTTGTATTGTCTCTTTAAAATTAAAATACTTTTAGAATTTTCTCTTTTATTTGCTCCTCTCTGAATTCTTTGAATCACACTATTTTTGTTTGAAAAAAAAAAATCAATTACCCCTATTTGAATTTTAAGTACTCATATTTCATACTTAAAATCTCAAATAAATAAGTAATCAACTAGTACTATGTAGAATGGTGGAATACCAACAAATTTCTATCTTCATACTTCATCAAACAATTCTCCAAAGAATTTAAGACTAAGTAATCAGCTAAAGCATGGAATATAACATTTTCTTATTGAGAAAGAATGAAATAAGTAGAAAAATGGCAAAAATATTGTACAAAAAATGTGCAAAAAATCACTGCCAAATTTGGTATAAAAAGGAAAAGATTTAAAACTATCTCAAGAAGCTTTTTTTTTTTTTTTTTTTTTTTTTTTTTTTTTACAAGATCTAAAACACATGTATCATTTAAAAAATAAATAAATTAGCTACAACAAAAAAAGAAAGAGACGTCAAACAAATTTTTTTTTTTATTCTATAGATTAAAAAAGAGGAAAAAAAAAAGAAAAAAATTATTTATTTCAGTTTCTTCTATTATAGTTCAAGATTGGATCTTTTATTTGAACTCCATCTTGCGGGGCATATTAGGAAAGTTAATATAAAGAATAATTATCATTTTGTACGTACTTATCTTTATTAGGAACTTTATTTATCCATAATTATTATAAGTATTGATTTTAGTAGATTTATAAGTATTAGGTAACTTACCTGATTCTGTTGTAACTTGTAGTTATATGAGAGCCTTATATATAGTGCTCCTTCACTAATGAGTTGTTATTGGTCTTAGTTTGTGTAAGTACATCCATACATTAAACATCATTGTGTTTTTCTTCTTCACTTTTTCTTTTTATTGTTTTCTTATTTATTATTGCTTTAATGTGCAGGTTGAAGGATGTTTGGATTAGCCAATTAAAAATAAAAAAAAAGAAATCAGTTATTAATAATCGAATAGAAACAAGGAAGAAAGAAGAAAACAATGGCCCAAGAAACGTTTGTTATAATGGACAACACTGCAGGGGAAAAAAAGGAAGGAAAACTTGACATATGGAAGCAGAGAAAAGCGAGAGAAAAAAAAGAAAAGCCTTCGAAAACAAAAAAGAATCAAGCAAGCAATCACACATGGAGAGATAAACACATCACAACAAAAAAAGACATGCAAATTGATAGAATTTAAATGTCTTACCGATATAAAATTGCGCAATAATATTAATAAAATATTACTTCTTCGTACTTTTTGAAAACGTTCTCCAAATAATACAAGATTACAATTGATTATTTATTTGTTTAATGCACTAGTGTTTTTAATAATAAGCAAAAGCATGATATAACATTTTCTAGTGAGAAAAGAATGAAAGTACAAAAATGTTCTACGAAAAAAAAAGGTGCCTAAATGAATTAAAGCCATTGAGTTTGTAGTTGAAACTTTGCTAAACAACTTCTAGTTGAACTTGGTACAGAAAGGATAAAATTGAAAATTAAAGAAGGTAATATCTTATCTGGACTCATTAAAAAGAAATTAGCTAAAAAAAAAAAAAAGATCATGTGAATAATTCAACAACTGATGCATATTACCTATCTTTACGATAATTATAAAAGTACGAAAAGCTCCTTTCAAATACAAAAAGTCAGACAAAGTACTGTATTTGAAAAAAAGAAAGAAAAAAAAAGTATGATAAAGTGGTCGAGCATAACCACATAATAGATTAGCCCAATGTAGGTGTCCTTTTTTAATAATTATTTTTTTTTGGTAAGGCTCAACATTTTTGAATTATTATTGGTACTACCTACTATTATTTTTTTGAAAAAGGACGTGACTGTGGTAGAGACCTTCTGAAGATCATTATCGGTAGAGTCTTTTTTTGGACCGTTAAGATTTAATCAAACCGTTCAAATGTTGATGGTGTACGATATTTATCATACACGTAACCTCATACAATCATTCCCACCTAAACTCTTCTCCATCGCCGGCGATCTTCCCGCCACCGGCGACGGACGCCGGTGACTCATCCCCGACGCCGGCGACCTAACTCTGGCCACCTCCGACCCCGAGCCCCGGACGCCAGCCGTCCCGCCTAAGGAATTACATTTTCTCTCTCTTCCCCTTTCTCTCTTCTCTTTCTCTCTTCCCCTCTTTCTCTTTCCCTTTCTCTCTCTTCCCCTCCCTCCCGCCGGCCCCCATCCACGGCCTCCCCCCAACCCTACCCCCGGCCGCCACCCTCCCCCGGCCGCCGCCACTTCCCCCCCTCTCTTCCCCTTTCTCTCTCTTCTCTTCTCTCTCTCTCTTCCCCTCCCTCCCGCCGGCCCCCACCCCCGACCCCCAGCCAGCCCCCGGCCCCGCCCCCTCCCCCGGCCTCCCCCGCCCCCGATGACCCCTCCCCCCGGCCGCCACCCTCCCCGACCAGTTTTGTAAGTAGCATATATATATATATATATATATATATATGAAATGAAGTAACATTTTTGTAATTAACAGTAAAACAATGGTCGATAATTATGCTTCATTTTTAATAAAAAATGGAATGAAATGACATCATTAGAAAATAGAGAACGAGAAATACAGTGATAAAACAAGTGATCCATAATATTTATTGGTCTAATTATAATTCATTTTCTTACTTTAAAGTAAATTATCTTTAATCTGGCAAATTTTAGTACCAGCACCATCACCAATCTAATTTTACTAGGTATTTAAATTTATAAACGTGGTCCCCAAATTAAAAAGAAAAAAAAATACCCGCTCCCGTAAATCAAGCATCACAATTATTGATGGTTGGTTCACCATTGATGCCTCACTTTCTTCGGTTAGCAGGGATGGAAGGAATGAGGCCCAAGACGTCTCATATTTTATTTTATTTTTTTCCTTTAGTAAAAAATACTTTACATTACAATAAAATAACACCTATATTATTGAATAACACCTCCCCCCCTCTGAAAAAAAAAAGAAATATCTTTTCCTAAAACAATTGAGAAAATATCAATTTATACAAAAGGTCCAACAAAACTCAAATACACTTAAAGACACGAGAACCCAACTAATAATTAAAGGTTCTATTTTATTAGCTTGGAAAGAGAAAATAAAAAGAAAAAAAGAAAAACATTTTCTAAGCGAAGATAAAATTTGTCTATCTATTATTTAGGCAGCAGTTGATGGCGTGCATGATAGTGAGATTTTAAAACATTGAAGTTAACCTTGCAAATGCATAACAGTAAATATTCGATAAGAGAAGAGTTAATCTTGTACATAGAATTTGGAAACAAGTAGAAAACCAAACTTGTAAGTACGTTTTAGTAACATTTCTTTAATAATTAAAAAAAAAATGTAACAAGAATCAGTAAATGTATAAATCCATCCCAATTAGGTTGGCTTTACTAACTTTTATTTTATGATCAGTAATAATTATAATGTGTTTATTCAGATTTTAATTGGAGCTATTAGTCCCGACAAAATTTCTTGGCTCAAGTGTCCCAAATGGTATTATAAAAGACACTTCAGTACCATGCCTAGAGAAGTCACAACCACACCACCAATCATGGCGATCAATCTGCCTAATTTGCTTGAAGCCTCCAAAAGTTGCAATTCCAAAATCACCTTTTTTCTGCTTGTGATATCCTTTGCTGCACTTGTAAGCACAGGTTTTTCTTCTCCAGAAATGTCTCTACACCATAAAATTTGTGATCAGTCAGTCAACAAAGAATCATGCCTAGCCATGATCTCAGAAGTAACCGGCCTGAACATGGCTGATCATCGTAATCTGCTCAAATCCTTCCTAGAAAAAACCACACCTCGCATACAAAAAGCCTTCGAGACAGCGAACGACGTCAGCCGTCGGATCAATAATCTCCGAGATCGAAGGGCTCTCCTTGACTGTGCAGAGCTGATGGACCTGTCCAAAGAAAGGGTTGTGGATTCCATATCAATTCTTTTCCATCAAAATCTAACGACTCGTTCTCATGAAAACCTCCATGTATGGCTTAGTGGCGTCCTCACCAACCACGTGACTTGTTTGGACGGTCTAGAGGAGGGTTCTTCGGATTATATCAAAACCTCAATGGAGTCTCATCTGAATGAGTTGATATTAAGGGCTAGAACTTCCTTGGCAATTTTTGTTACGCTTTTTCCCGCGAAATCCAATGTGATTGAGCCGGTGACAGGGGATTTCCCGACGTGGGTTACCGCCGGGGATCGGAGGCTTTTGCAGACTTTGGGAAAGGATATCGAGCCCGATATTGTGGTGGCGAAGGATGGGAGCGGAAATTACAAAACCTTGAAGGAAGCCGTGGCTGCTATACCGGACAAAAGCAAGAAACGGGTCATCGTTTTGGTGAGGAGAGGGATTTACGAGGAAAATGTTGAGTTTGGAAAGAAGAAAAATAATGTGATGCTTGTTGGGGAAGGAATGGATTACACTATTATCACTGGTTCTCTTAATGTTGCGGATGGATCAACCACATTTAACTCTGCAACCGTAGGTAATTTTTGTCTCTTTCGGCTAGTTTGTGAGCTCAATTTCTATATATTGTTTTGTCTCCATTAGATATTTGATAAATTAGCAGCCTAGTTAATTGTAACGAGAATTAAAATAATCTCCCCTTTAGAGCTTAGATTCAGATTTTCCACCAAAATTTCACCAGATCTTATCAACTCTCTAATAAAAAATGTTACATTGCATAACCATGTAGAAAATTAGGATGAGTAAAAGAGTGTACTCTTGTCTAAATACGATTTGACGTCCCGGTTGGTAGTCTTGTACTACTAATTTTTTAAAGTTGACAGCAAATTGATTTACTATTTTATTCATATTTTTACAATATTGAAAATCTTATTTACTATGTTATTCATCTTGTCAATGCCAAGTGTGTGGAGCTTAATTTTTGCTCAACATGCGGATTTGAGTTAAATATTGTAGCTCTGATATTGGGATTAGCGCCATTCCAGAGAAAACCACGGAGAGACAAAACGACGTTAGTTATGTGATTTCTCTTGTAATCTTTTTTTTTTCTTGTCTTTTTAATAATAGTGAAATTCTACTTGGATTAAAAGTAGACATGTATATATAATATGTCTGTTCATTGTTATCAATTTTATTACTCTCGGTAGTATATGATTTGGATATCTAAGTTTTAACCGTAAAGGGAATATAAAGAAAAAAATTATTGAAATCATATTGATTCATAGATTAAAAAATAGATTTAATTTACTCTCCCATGCTTAATTAGTCAATGGTGGTGTAATTAAGTGACTAATTAGTTATGCAAAATCAACTACTGTGCAGCTGCTGTGGGCACTGGGTTCATAGCCCAGGACATGTGCTTCCAGAACACAGCGGGGCCAGAGAAGCACCAAGCCGTCGCACTCCGAGTTGGAGCCGATGAGACCGTCATAAACCGGTGTCGTATCGACGCATACCAAGACACTCTCTACGCTCACAACTACCGCCAATTCTACAGGGATTGCACCATCACCGGCACCGTTGACTTCATCTTCGGCAACGCCGCCGTCGTGTTCCAGAACTGCAAGCTGATTCCTCGGAAGCCGATGACGGCACAGAAGAACATGGTCACGGCCCAAGGCCGAACCGACCAGAACCAGAACACCGGGACTTCGATCCAGAACTGCGAAATCTTCGCCAGCGCCGATCTCGAGCCCGTTGAGGACACGTTCAAGTCGTACTTGGGCCGTCCTTGGAAGGAGTACTCGAGGACTGTAGTTATGGAGTCCTATATCAGTGACGTCATTGACCCGGCTGGGTGGTTCGAGTGGGATGGAGATTTTGCACTGAAGACGTTGTTCTATGGGGAGTATAGGAATAAAGGACCGGGTTCTGGAACTAGTGAGAGGGTGAAGTGGCCCGGCTATCATGTCATTACGAGCCCGGAGGTGGCCGAGCAGTTCACGGTGGCGGGGTTCATACAAGGCGGTTCTTGGTTGGGGTCTGCTGGAGTGGATTACACGGAAGGGTTGTATGCATGATTTGGAAAATGGCTTAGGGGCTTAAGAGATCATTATTAATTTATATATACAAATATATATATATATATATATATGTCAGAAAAATATAAATAAATAAACGATGTCCTATTTGGCCTTTTCCTGTTTATGGTTTTGTTATGTGGAAGGCGGCTCGGATAAATCTATGATTTGTAATACTACTACCGATGAGTAATAATATTAGTACTATTTTTCTTTACACCAGTCTTATTCTTTTCTTTAAAAAAAGAAAAAAAATGAAGGTCGGGAATTTTATACAATATGCTAAAATTGAGAGTAGAATTATCATTAAATTATCTATGATTATTTATTTTATTGAAGAAAAAAAAAAAAGAAATCAGTGGTGTCATCGCATCTCTTATATCACTACAGGAATCTACAATGACTACAGGGGAACAATGCTTAACCCATGCTTTTACAACCAAACATCCAAGAGAGAACCATCTCTGTTTGGGCCTTAGTTCATATTGAGATACTCTAGGAAAATGTGTCAACCTTACATAGGGATCTGAGATTTGATCTTGAATGTTGGGAACGAGAGCTTTAATAAGTAATTTCAAATCACTATGTCACCATCACTGATGATTTGTGAATATAGATTATATTATTTATGCTTATTATAACTCAAATTAATAGGTGCTTTTTGGATTTCTTGTTTGAGGGTGTCATTTTTACAGTTTGCTTAGATGTGGAAACACGTGCCTTCACTGCAGCTAGGATGATCAACTAGATGATTCCATTGGAATAAAAATCGTTACCATGTGGGTGGTTTCTGGGCAGTACAAAACATCCGTATGTTATTGGCCGTGGGGTTGTCTTTTTGTTCTACTCACCGGAAATATATTATCTTTGCTCATTTGTTAATTGTTTCTTCTTCTCTCATATCTTTATTGTTTTTTTATTTTTTTTTCCCCTTCCTCATCATCAAATAGAAATTTATCCTCTTCTCGCTTTATGCTTCTCTTCTAAATTTTCTTCCAATTTATTTAATTTATTCTAAAATCCATTTTTAAGTAACAGATGGAATATATATATAAAAGAACGTATCCTATTATTTGTTCATTATTCTTTAAATCCTTTCTAAGTAACAAAATATAAATAAAAGTTATAACTGATCAAAATAATATGGTTAAACTTCTTCTCCTCTTATATTTGATGATTTTACGAAATTCTAATGACATAAATAATATCAAGCACTTGAATTGATAAATTTTAATAATCTCTCATTTATTAAAAACTAAAATTCAATCTAAGCCTTCATTTGGTATTACGGTTGGAGTTAAAATTTTTAAGTTGAAATTGGTTGACTTTTTAAAAACTAATTATAATTTTTGTTAACTTTTCAGAAAAAGATAAACTGAGATGAAAAATTTAAATTTGAGTTAAATAATCAAACGGAGCATAAAATTTTTTTTATTATGCTATTGTTATAGTTTAAACTTTATAATTTTGTATAAAATTGTCCCCACTAACATAAATTCTTGAATCTACCACTGATCTGTCCAATCAAAATCTTTTGGCAGAACTTTAATAAAAAGACCAATTAGAAAAAGAATTAATAGACCCCTCAGCAAATGTTTATCACAAGTTGGAGCCCGTAGTATATAATAGGGATGGAAATGTTGACGTTGTCGGAGTTGTCCTAGTTTTAATTTATGAATGATGTCTACCGATATCTCAAGAAAAAATTGATACTTAAAGAAAATTTATAATTTTTGATAAAACTTCACACACTATCAATATAATAAATATTACATAATATGAATGAATTTTATAATCAAATGATATTTTTTTAATAAAATATAGGAGTTATATTACATAATATAATAGTAAATTATAATAATTCAATATTGATTATAATTTCAATATGATATTATGTATTTTCATTAATCATTGTAAATACTTCAATATAATAGGGTACATAAAAATTAAATGTCAGATATAAAAGAGTACATATAAATTTTGAGTGTACTTAATCTAAAAAGAGTTTCTAGTAGGTTGGAAAATATTAAGTAGTTATCGATTCTAATTTAATATAAACAATACATTTATCAAGATATTACTCTTGAATGGTTTTGAAGGTAACTGTTAATGTCTCACATGTATGTTTCTTGGTCTCTAGCTATCAACTATTAACCCATAAATTGGATATTGTTGATTTGTTCAATATGATGTGTAGGCTTAATGAGTATACAATAACATCTCGATATCAATTCATGGTAGAGGAAAAACCAATATATCAAAAATAATATCTCAATTTTGTACTTCTAAACTATACACCATTTGATAATCATATGGAGGATTATAACCGTATGAACTTCGTTTAATTCTTAAGCTCTTGAAATAAAAACTCAAGGTGAATCTTCATCAATTTGACTCATTTGAGTTACACCACGTCTTCTTATATAATATTTTCCAATTGTCTAATACCCTCACTTGTTATCTTATAACTATGATTTTCATCTTGTATATCATATTGTCATATTTTATTTATATTAAAAAATGAAATGTGTGTAAAAATTGAAATTTTTGAAAATAAAAATTTCCCCAAGTTTTTGGATGTTTTGTAGAAATATCTAAAAATATTCTGAATATTGTGGATATTTTTGAACATTGTGGACATTTAACGGATATTCCAGGAAATATCCTTCTCCTGTTATCCATAATGAGAATTCAAAATATGAATAATATCGTGAATATATCGATGACATCGCGGATGTTTTTACCCTTGCATATACCCAGCAGTTTTATTACTTCTGCTTTATCTTCTTTAGAAAACACAACAGAGAGAAAAAGGAGAAGAACAACTTGCTGGCTTAATTAATTTGTCGATCTAATATTTACTTCATACTAGACTCGATCTTCAACTTTTTTTTTTTTTTTTTATCTCCTGTATACTTTCTCTGCGTAATTTATGTAAAGTAATATATAGTATAGGAATTCTATAATAGAGGAGGAAAGGAGATTGAGATGGATAGTGAGGGGAAGAAGAGACCAAATAGATAAGAAATGAAGAAAAGTTTGGAATTGAAGTTCACAGTCAGATATCATTTAGTATTAGATGGGAGACCAACTCCCTAGTCTTAATGGAGTGTTTTTTTTCCCCCCTTCCTTACCTAACCGTATTCTTCATTAAATAAATGAAAAAAGATTTACCATGATGGTTGTAGCAAAAGATCAGCCCACTGGTTTTTAATCATGACATATCTTATACTTTTTTAAAGTTATTATATATATATATATATATATATATATATTGGTGTCCCCAGATGCGGCTTCCACTATGACTAACCCACTAGTTTCAAGGGGAAAGATGAGTGTCATAATACCACTATGTGCATGTCTCATCCTTGGCATCAAAAGCGTACACTTGTTTTACTTTATGCCTCAAGACATCTTCAATCTTTCCCCAATTTATTCTACTACTTTGTTAATTTATATCTTTACTGCATTATTAGCCGACATGCAAGAGTGTGCCACTAGCTTATCCTTATAAATCAAGGCATCATTTCTGTTTTCTAAGTAAGAAGAAGATCAGATAGCTACTCTCTATATTGTGAATGGGAAACTTTTTCATTTCTGGTTGAAGCTATAATTTCATTCTTAGCCGGAATCAAATTGTCTGCTAGATCCGGGTCGGATCACAATCATTCATATTCATTAGAAAATTAAAATAATTCAGATAAGTGACTTTCGAAAAGAAAAAGTAAAACAAAATGTCATTCAAGATGGAAAAAAAAAGTAAGACCAAATTGGACAAAGGATATTAGTTTTTATGATCCTATTCTTCTAAACAAAATTAAAATGATCATATAATTGACATATAAAAAAGGAATCCAAGCTAGGATGTTATTAATTTAGTAATTACTTTTGGTGCTACTCTAATTGTTATCTACACTTTCGTATTTTTCATATTTTATTCTCAATCTAACAAATTATAGTCCATCATCACCAATATAATATACTACATATTTTGAACAATGAAGATAATACCAACAAATTAATTAAACCAAAAGTTATCTGCTTCACAATGAAGAGATGATGGACATAGGTTCATCACTAATATTGTCACGTGCTTTTTAGTCCCACTTGGTCTTTATTTATAGTCGTCACAACACTTCCACAACTTCGCCATACAGAAATCTCACCGACCCTCACCAATATGGCGAGCAATCAGCCTTTGCTTGAAATCTCCAAAACTTCCCACTCTCCTAAAATTCTCTGTTTGCTCTTGATCTCCTCTGTTGCTCTTATAGGCGCAGCTTTTTTCGCTTTCCATTCCATCAAAACGACCTCGTTTAGCCATGTAATCTGTGATCAATGGGTCAACAAAGAGTCATGCTTGGCCATGGTCTCTGAAGTAGCTCAACAATATCAAGATAATGATCTACTCAAAGCCTTCCTAGAAAAAACCACACCTCGCATACAAGAAGCTCTCAAGACGGCGAACGATGTCAGCCGTCGGATCAATGATCCCAAGGATCGAGCGGCTCTCCTTAACTGCGCCGAGCTGATGGACCTGTCCAAGGATAGGGTTGTGGATTCCATATCAACTCTTTACCTTCAAAATCTAACGACTCGTTCCCATGAAGACGTCCACGCATGGCTTAGTAGCGTCCTCACTAACCACGTGACGTGTTTGGACGGCCTAGAGGAAGGTGGTTCGGAAGATATCAAGATCTTAATGGAGCCTCATCTGAATGAGATGATATTAAGGGCCAGAACCACCCTGGCCATTCTGGTTTCGATTTCTCCATCGAGATCTGATGAAATCCAGCCGTTGACTGGCGATTTCCCTACGTGGGTTGCCGGGCGTGATCGGAGGCTCTTGCAGGCTTCGGCGAAGGATGTGGATGCGGAAACTACAAGACTGTGAAGGAGGCAGTGGATGCTGTACCAAAAATAGCAAGAACATGTTTGTTGTTTATGCGAAGAAAGGGACTTACAAGAAGAATGTTGAGCTAGTAAAGAACAAACAGAATGCGATGCTTGTTGGAGATGGCATGGATTCCACTATCATCACCTGTAGCTCAATGTCATTGATGGATCAACTACTTTCAAATCTGCAACCGTAGGTAATTATTATCACATCGAATGTCTTAATTAGTGCGCTTACAGAGTTAACTCAATCACTCAGTTTCCGTTTGGCTTTTAGGTCCAAACCTAAATTTTTTATTTAAGTTTATCTTGGCGTGGCGCTCCGGGTCGGCGCCGACCAGTACGTCGTAAACCGGTGTCGTATCAACGTATACCAAGACACTCTCTACGCTCACTCCAACCGCCAGTTCTACCGCTACTCCACCGTCACCGGCACCGTCGACTTCCTCTTCGGCGACGCCGCCTTCTTGTTCCAGAACTGCAAGCTGATTCCTAGAAAGCCCATGGCCGGGCAGAAGAACAAGGTCACGGCTCAAAGCCGAACCGAGCCGAACCAGAACGGTGGGACTTCGATCCAGAAATGCGAGATCGCTGCCAGCGCCGATCTCGAGCCCGTCAAGGCCTCGTTCAAGACGTACTTGGGCCGGCCGTGGAAGGAGTACTCCAGTACTGTCGTCATGCAGTCCACCATTGGTGACGTCATCGATCCAGCTGGGTGGGCCGAGTGGGACAATGAGTTCGCACTGAAGACGTTGTACTATTAAGAGGGTGATTTGGTATGTGCTATGTTTGGTCCGAGTGAAAAGTGGAAGAAAAGGAAATGTACAGGGATTTTAGGTTGTAAATTATTAATTTGAAGTGTTTGTTATGATGGAATCTTGGGTGCAAGGAAAAGAGAATAATATAGTGGGTCTTACCAAAATTAATCTTCCCAAACGTACAAGGATTTTGGATTTTGGGAGCGAAAATATTGATATAATGTATAGAAGTAAAATCATATAATTATCCTTCTCCATCAAAATTTCAACAAAAAATGAATGATCGCATTAGGACAAATTAATAGTTTTGTAATTTTTCATCCCTTTTATTTTACATACAGTACCAAATAAGAGAAGATAAAATCATTTTCTTTCCAACTTCTCATACCAAACAATTAAAGAGAAAATCAAAATATTTTCTTTTCTTAAAATTTTCTTTCCATCATAGTTTTCTTTCCCTCCTTTTTTCTTTCCTTCTTATAGAGAAAACCTTGGTAGGATCTTGAGTTATGAAGGAATGGTTTGGAAGAATAATTTTTAGTTCTATCATATCTGGTGAGAGACTAGGAAATGCTTTCAGCTCTATAAATGTCCGTGTGAGAGAGAAAGAGAGCCTTGATATAAAAGTCTTAGTTATCACTGGAGGCCGTGAGAATGCTTCTAAATTTGTAGTCCCGTACAATTCTCTACTAGTTTATGTTATTTCTAATTTTAAAATCCTCATGAGAATTGTAAAGAAAACTAGGAAATTTTACCCTGTTTAGGGAGCCTTTAGGCCAGGTTCTGTTTGCTAAGTTTACTGCTCTCTCACTATGGTCTAGAAGAATCCATGTGCTGGAATTATAAGGAAGTCTCTTTTGCTCTCAAAATCAGCTTTCCAATTCTAGCAAATTATGTTCCCGGTCAACAGATAGAAGGAGAAATATAGTTCTAGTTTTGCATTTTTCTGTTTCACCTTTGATACCTGACAAGCGAAAATTCATGACCTGTCACTTCGGTCTTAAGCATTTTAAATTCATTTGGTCTCATCTCTGCCATCAAGTAGTCATAAACATTTTAGTTAGGTCCTCAGAAGATGCGAATAATTTGTTTGTCTTGAAATATTTGTTTTGGCCCCGTTTATGTATAAATGAAAAAAGAGCAATTCCATCCAGCGCATGCTCTGAAAAGCTCATCAGGGTGGGAGTTTGATTCATTAATGTTACTGGAGGATGGCTAAATGAGGTGGAACCAAATGGAGGGAGTGCAGAGGGGCTTCTGCGCATGCGGATGTGGAAAACACTGGTTTTGCTCTTCTAGTTGTGTGCGCCGTATGCACTTAGCGATGTGAAGCAAGGAGAGAAAGAGGGGGAAAGTTTCGGTGACAGGAATCACGTGTATAGATTTAAAACTGCTTCCAGATGAGATTCAAGGCTCTTTTTTTTTCTTTGGTTGAATGAAAAATTATCACAAAATCTGGTGTTTTGAATGTCTTCCCAAGCATTGTGGCACCTTCTTAATCTGCGTTGATTTTATTGATTGACGTTACTTGAAAACTTATTTGTTTCTCTTGGGTGTCTATAATTTCGGTGAAACATTGGGATGTTGGTGTAGTTGACTCTTGTTTTAAACTATCGCATAATTTCCAGGTTCTATTAGCTCTGTCTCCTTTTTCATTTTGATTTTAATTTAAGTGAATTTAATGCTCAGAAACACACAAATTCGTAAAGCTTCTCGATGTTAAATTGTTTCTTAAATTGTTTCTGTTATTTCTCCGATCTTTTTAGATAAACTCCTTAGAACCACCCCCAAGTGGGTTCACCAACTTTTGGACTTGTTCGTCGCCTATGAAAAACTTTTGGACGTGTTTGCATACAATTAGAAAGCAAATAATTGCATAAATCTATGGTGCAAATTCTTGAATACGGATTGTTTTTTAGGCTTTACTCCTTAATAGGCTTTAGTCGGATTAGTTTACGTAAATCTAAGATCTTCGCGGATCATCAATCACTCATTAAATTAAAAAAAAAAAACCATTCTTAAACACGTATAGGTTCTCCCCCGACGATGCTCAAAAGCCAAGGGTACAAAGCATTTCGCAAGGAAAGAATGTTCAGAGAAGCGTATATATTCCAGACTTTCGGCTCCGTAAAATGATTCACCAAAAGCACACAAAAGAAAGCGTTTCCACCGAGCCTTGTGGTGTCGATGCCTCCCACCATTCTTTTGTCCAGTTACCACGGTGTCCTCGCTTCCAACCCTAATCCCGCCTGTTATCCTAATTCAAAGGCAAAATTAACAGGGCATAATAGTTGATAAGTTAGTTTTCGACTAATTAATTAGGTACTTAGTTTTAGACTAATTAATTAGGTACTTTTTACTTATTATTTTATTGGTTTTCAATTTGTTTCTAGGTTATTTCACTTCGTTTTATTCTCTTTTGTAGGATTTAGGTAAAAAGGTGGGTTCGTTGTTTTTTCGGTTGCGATTGGAGCTAAAATGGAGCATTTGGGATGTTTTGGTGTGAAGATTATGTTTTGAAAAGTACTAGGCAACTACGCATCAATTTTATGGAGCCTAGGCGCTTGAATTGAGTTTTTTAGTACAAAAACCCGAGAGCTTCAGGCCTAGGCGTTGTTTTAGTAGTATCTAGGCGCCGAAAGAGATTTCCGTCTACGTACCAGTTTAGGGCCTAGGCGCAGAAAAAAGAGGGCCTAGGCGCAAATCGTGAATACCAGTTTAGGGCCTAGGTGCCAATGCGGGATTACGCAAGATTCGTTTTGATTCTTCAAATTTGAAATTCAAATTTCAAATCTTTCAATCCATGGTTATAAATAAAATCTTTTTAGGGTTCCAAAAGGAGATTTTTTTTCGCAGAAAAAGAGAGGAGTGAAGGAGAGGAAAGCATTTGGTGACTTAGAGAAGAAGAGTAGCAATTCTAAAGACGGATCGCAACAGTTCCGATTCATAAATAAGTTCTTTTCCTTTTCTCATCATGTTTAGAATTTAATTTAGGATTTTCTTTAGTTTCATTATGAATTAAATTTCTTTTTCTAGGGCTATGATGTAGCCGGATTATGATTGTTTAAATTCATTATGGTTTAATTCAATTTTGATGTTTATTCATATCTATGCTGAGTGTTTAATCTATTCTTAATGCTTGTGAAAGTGTGCGTGTCCGTTCCCATTAATTTGTGATTCAATTTGAGACTGAGAAGTGATAATTGGATTAAACTTTAATTAAATACCATGAGATTGTCGTAGGATAGAGATATCTATGAGGCTCGTGTGATACTATAAATTTCTTGTTCTTAATAAATTATGATAGGTTTGGAATTTGAGACTGAGAGGTGAAAACTAGCTTGTTATGATATTTTGCTAATGCTTGAGAAAGATTAGTGATTACATTAGGGAAATTTGTTATCAGCATAGGAATAAGCGTTGGGTGATTAAACTTGATACTTTAAACATGATTAATCTGGTGAAATCGGAAACCCTAGATATCCTAATATATTGAATTTCTCCTTGCTAAATTTGTGCGTTGTATTTATTTTTATTTTATTTTATTTTATTACATCTCATGAATTTATTGTTCAAATAGAATTGGGATTAAAGTAATTTGGTAATTAGTAGTATATAGTCCTCGTTGGGAACGATATCTTTTCATCATTTTATTACTTGAACCGGCTCGTATACTTGCGAAAATTACCTACCAATAGTCCTATTGTGTTATTAAGCAAACAAATCAAACTATGTCTTTATAGATGCAAGAAAAACTGTAAACCACCAAACTAAACCAATCCAGCGGTTTTTAAACCCTTGGTCCAATTTCACGTATAAATGTTTTAAAATGGTTTGAAACCGGACCGAACTGTTTAAAAAAATGATCCAGTTCAGTCTATAATCTTTTAGAATGGTTTAGACCAGATCTGACCATTTCTCCTATAATATTATATTTCTCGTTTTTATTTTTATTTTTATAATTATACACTTTGTAGTTGGATGTCTCTATGTTTCTTTGAACTTTTTAGTTTGGATGTGTTTACATTTGTTTGGATTTTGGACTTCATAATTTGGTTGTATTTATGATTGTTTACATTTTGAACTTCACGGTTTGAATGTGTTTATGTTTGTTTGGATTTTTAACATTAGATATCTTTATGTTTGTTCGAATTAATTTTATGTTTATGTTATGTTTCATTATTGGAATCAAATAATAAACTTTTATTAATAAGAGTATTTTAGTTTGTTTTTAAAAAATCATATTAAAAATCTATCGAGCCAAAATTGAACCAAAAGAAAGAGGCAAACCGTGGATTAAACCAGATCAAACTATTTTAAAACGGTTTGGTCCGGTTTAATCTATGCAAATAAAATAGTTTGATCTGATCTATATTTTTCTAGAATGTTTAAAATAGTTTGGTTGTACAAATATAACTGTTTAGGACCGGACCGAACAATGTACACCCCTAAATTCAAACTTCAAACTTCTTCAAATTTGCATCTTCACTCGATTGGCATGCTGATGATGTAACATGGATTGGAATTAACATCAACATTGGAAAAATATGAACTGGCCTGAACTAAACACTTGTTTTTTATTTTTCTGTACATGTTACTATAAATGCCAATGCTTATAAAAACCTAGTTATCAACTTGATCATCTACAACCATTTGTAGTGAATAGTTAATCACATATCATTTGTAGTGATTTACTATTTAAAGATCTTTGACTATGTAATTTCACATCGAGAATTATTTGCAGATGAAGAGATGTCAAACGGGCTTAACATCCATCTACTTTCTATCTAGAGATGGCAAAAGGACGACCCTAAGAATAAAAGGTCGTGCAAAGGCCGGGCCAATGTTATTCAAGTCAAAAAGGGGTTCAGCCTTTACCCTAGGCCTTGGTCCTTGAAGATCATAAACTCGCCAAGTCCGACCTCCATGCATGAATTGAAAAACTTGATTGATCGCATAACAAATGTCGGGTTTGATCATAGGGAGGTTTTAAAAGACGTTAGCGTTAAAAATTCTATGATGGACTATTGCGTCGGAGAGAAGAGCACAATTGCATGGAGACGTTTTTGAGCTAGATGCAACTTAGAGTCTTGCAAATAATAAAAGATAGTAACGATATCCGATATTTTACATAGAGATCAAAGGTTCAATTCTCTGGCAATTTAAGATTATAAAGAATTAAAATTAAAAAAAAAATAAAGAAAGAACTAGCCTTAAGATAAGTAATAAATTTGAAATCCATGTTGTAGATAAATGGCTAAATGATAGAGCCAATATTTCATCTTTCTTTTCTAAGGAGCTACTAAGTGTCGGGCCAGTTTTATATATATATATATATATATATATATATAAATACATACATACATACATACACACACACATATATATATATATATATATTCTTCTCATGCACCAAAACTTATTGACAGTTTCCAATTTTTTTGCAAGACCATATATAGTTTTTTGTTGTGGTTACCTAAAGATACGTAAATTAACGGATACATACTTACATATATATATATATATATATATATATATTCTTTTCATGCACCAAAACTTAACGACAGTTTCTAATTTTTTCACAAGACCATATATAGTTTTTGGTTGTGGTTACCTAAAGACACGTTAATTAACGGAATTTGATAAAATGTTGTTGATGTAAAATGGTGGAACCAGTTATTATTTTCTTCATACTTTATCAATGACCTCTAAGCTCTCCAAAGAATATAAGCTACATAATCAACTAAAGCATGCATGATATAACCTTTTATTAGTGAGAAAGAATGAAAGAAGAAAATGTGCAAAAATGTTCTACAAAAAAATGTGAAGAAATGAATATAATGTAATCATATAGACTAATTGTTTATTTTGGTGGAAAAAGGAAAAGACTTAAAACTATAAAAAGAAGATATTTTTCTTTTTAACATCTGAATCACGTGTATTACTCATAAAAAAATTAAAAAAAAAAAAAAAAAAGCGCTCTACAACAAAAATGAGACGCCTGTGCACGTCGAAGAATGGTTTGGATTGATCCAAATTAGCAAAAGATAAAATTGAGTAAGCAAAAATAATTTAAGTCACTAATACGGAATAAAAACAAGGAAGAAAAAGAAGAAAAAAGTGGCCCAAGAAACATGAAACTTCTATGGTAATGGCCAACACTACAGAAAAAGAAGGAAAAAGAAAAAAAAGAAAGTAGAAAAAAGCAAACCTAGACATAAATGGAAGCAATTAGAAGATTAGAGAGAGGGGGGGCAAAAAAAAAAAAAAAAAAAAAGGTGTTCGAGAACAAAAAAGAATCAAGTAGCAAACATACAGGGCCAGAATCATGACAAAAATATATTTAAATTAATTGAATTTAATGAAGTACAACGCACCAGCATAAAATTGCCGAATATTAACAAATTATTTCTTCATACTCTTTCAAAACATTCCCCAAAGAATATAAAACTACGATTTCTTTTTTAAATTAATGTGTTGTGTTTTTAATAATCAGCTAAAGCATGATATACCAGGGAAAAAAAAAGGAAAAAAAAAGTGTGTGTGTGAGAGAGAGAGTGAAAATACACAAGTGTGCGAAATTGTTTTATGAAAAAAAAGTGTGCTAAAATTATTTAATGTCTAACTTGTTGTTGACTTTGGTAAAATTTATCTGGACATAAATAATTCATTAAGAAATTAGGTTTTAAAAAAAGAAGAAGAAAAGATAAGAAAGAGACATCATGTGAAAGTTGAAGAATGATTTGGATTAATCTAAAGCAAAATATAAAATTGAATTAGCAAAAAGAATTCAATCATTAAACAATTAAAAACAAGGAACAAATAGTAAAATGCATGGCTATAGATATTTGTAACCATTAAATTTAAAAATATCTTTTTCAAGATTGTGACATCATTTTTTGTCTTTTATTTTTTTCCTTTAAATAAAAATAACAAATTTTCACTTATTGAAAATACATAATTTATGAATATCTCGACTTAATATCTCTTAATAAAAATTTTATTAAGATACCATTTTATGAACACTGTCTTCATAATAGTATGTCTCTTTCAGGCTCTAGAAGATCAAAGAACGCTAGCTTTTGCAGTGATCCGTACAAAATTTGAAACTTTAGAGATACAAATTGGAAAATAAAGTAATAAAATACAAATTAGAATTATCGACTAATTTCTTAGTGTATACTTATCTATTAGAAAATGTTAAGTGTAGGAACCTTTATAGTGGTTACTGCATTTAGAAATAAAAATCTTATCAATACACTTTGTGAAATATCTTTTTAAATAATTAATCAATTTATGATGTGCAAACTTATCAAGGATATATAAGTTAATCTAATAAGTTTGATTTAATTAGAAATCAATATTTATAAGAAGTACAATTATTGACCTTTCCTTTTCTTTATCTTTAGATCACGTGGGGTCTCTAAACTCTTTTTTCAAAAACTTTTAAATGATTTTTTATAAACTTTCAATTAAACTCTTTTTCCTTATAATTTCACAAGCAATCACATGAATAAATGGGAAATAAAAACACTGCTTCCCTTTTATTTTTCTTTTCATGCTAGTAAATGTGCTCTTAAAGTGAGATATTTTGTACCATTTTGGTCCCAAGGAGCGGGACTTCCATTATGAGGTATGAGTAACCATTGTAAATTGACGTTTCAAAGAGAAAGAAATGAGTGTCACACTATGTGCCTACTCATCCTTATCATTAAAAAATTACACTTGCTTTATTTAATTTAGGCCCTAGAACATCTTCAATTCAGCAATTTTATTAGTTTAAATTCTTTACTGTGTTAGCTATTTCAATTTTGGATCAAAATGTAATAGTACAGACTCCAAAATGTATTGTGGATAGAATAATTATACACATAATTAAAAGCTTTATTCTAAATATCAAAAGTCTAAATTTTATGAATTTTATAAAACTGAAATGACTGATTAATTTGTCATTACCCCTATTAAATTATTTTTTAGTTTTATGATGCATCATGAATTTTATTTGTATAATAAGAATAATTTTCCTTGTGGATGCTGTACAAGTCGATATTGGCCATTTCTTAATTGCACGGTCATTTCAAAAACAAAAAAAAAAAAGAAAAAAAATATCACAACTTTTCTACTAGAGTGCGTGCTAGCCAATCCTTTCAAATTCAAAGCAATATCAATATTTCAACTTTAATTGTTACAAGGCATCAAATTCAAATTACAAAAATTAATGTGATGAGTCATTCCGTAAATGGGCGTGTAAGAAGAAGATAAATTTATATTAATGATTAATTTTTTATAACTTCTAATTAATTCATGCTTATGTGTGGACCCAATATCTAACTCTACAATAATAATTAAAGTAAGAGAAGTGCCTTAAAAAAAAAGTAAGATAAAGTGTTTAAAAAAAAAAAAAAAGAAGTATGATAAATGGGTCAATGAATAATTTATATAATCGTAAAACCAAATAAAAAATGAGTCCAATATTGCTGTTGCTTATTAATTATTAATGGTACTATTTCTGTTATCTTCGTAGAGAAATGTTAGTTTCACTTGTTTTATCACTTTTCTTCCCCCCCCCCCCCCCCCCCCCACAGATTGCCGTATGTCATCCTAACTTTTAATTAAATGATTCATAAATACATACTCGATTGTTTTTATCATCTACGATGTTCTTTCCATTCTTTTTCCCCTAAAAAAGAGGATCTTACCAGAGGTAGCTCATGAAGTGTTTTCACTATTCTCCGACGATACAATTAAAAACAATGCAATACCGATGTTGGAAAGATGGCATTAGTACACGTAACAATATTGCATGATAATAACAATGTCAGAACTACTTGTGTATTATTATTATTTTTAATAATGAAGATTTCTCAATTAGGTCAGCACCTCTTTATTATCCTCATCTTTTTTCCATGTCATAATAATTTTATTAAATAAAAGGAAAATAATAAATTAAAGTTCCAAAACAGGGAAAGAAAAGCAACTTCCAAAAAAGAAAAAGACAAAGAAGAAGCTAAGCTAAAACGCTAACAAATATACTGAAGGGCAGTCGCACTAATTTGATCTCCAAATATATATGTTTATATATTTGGGATTGTTATGCAAATAAGTTATAACTTTATACAATATAAGGACCAATTTAAATCTACACTAAATTTTGACTACAACTTTGGTAATAAACTTTTTTTTTTTTTTTGGTAAATAACTTTGGCAATCAACTGTGTGATAGTACTTTTACTCTTCTTGTTAGATTATCATTCTAGTTATTTTAAAGTTCCGATTGACTCCATAATAATTAGACAACACTCTGTTGTAATTTTCCAAATTAATTAACTGCAACATCATGATCATTGGTTGATCAAATTTTAATCATACTTAAATGACAACGTTGGCTCATTTGCTCTCCGAGAAACCATGCTTATGTATAACAAGAAATGATGCGGTTAAATGATATCCCTCTCATTCTTGAAAATAAAAATAAGAGAAGAGAAGAAAAAAATAATAATAAGGACACTAAGAGGAGTACTTAAAAAATAAAAGTAAGAAGAAGAAAGTAAAAAGGGACACAATAAAGGCAACTTTGTAAGTAGCACATTTGTAATATGCAGTTAATTAACAATGGTCCATATTTATGCTTCATACTTGATAAGAAGTGGAATTACATGATAATAAGTGAAAAAAGAAAATGAGAAATAAAGCTATGAAACAAGTGACTATAGTATTTCTCGGTCTAATTATAATATTTTGCTTTCGTATTTGGAAGTATAATACACTTAATCTACCAAATTTTAGTACCAAGCATCACAAACACTGAATTGCCAAACATTTTGAATTATAAATATGGTCGCAAGAAAAAAAAAAAAAAAAAGTTACCTGCTCCACTTATATCAAGCATCACAGTAAATTGATGGTTGGTCTATCATTGACGTCGTTTGGTCAGCAAGGATATGGAAGGAATGAAGCTCAGGAGTGCCTAATCTTTTCGTTCTTTCATTCTTTCTTTCCTTTAACAAGTCCCCCTAAAAAGAAAAAGAAGAAGGAACTTTTATTTATTCTTGAAAAATCATTGAGAAAATATCAATTTATACAAAAATGGAACAAAATTCAATATACTTAAAGGCAAAATAACCCAACTAATTTAGCTTGGAAAGAAAGAAAAGAAATAGATTTTTCTAAGCAAAAAAAAAAAAAAATTATATCTCATCTTTTAGGCAGCAGTTGATGGAGTGCATGATAGAGATTTTAAAAGAAAGAAACTGTCTATGTAAATACAAAATAGTAAGATAAGATAATTAAGAGAAAAGTTAGTCCTGTACTTAGAATTTGGTAACAAAGACCAAACTTGTCTTGACTAGATTAGTAATTACGTTTTACTAACTTTTTTTTATATATAAATAATGGCGCACAAAGACATCCTAACACCACTAAAGTCTTGCTAACTCTTATTTAATCATGAATATTTATGATAAAATTTTTTAAATTTTGATTGTAGTTATTAGTCCCCACAAAATTCGTCGCTCAAGTGTCCCAAATGGTAGTATAAAAGACACTTCACTACCTTGCCTAGAGAAGTCACAATACCACACCACCAATCATGGCAATCAATCAGCCTAATTTGCTTGAAGCCTCCAAAAGTTCCATTTCCAGAATCACTCTTTTTCTGATTTTCACATCCTTTGCTGCTCTTGTAAGCACATATTTTTCTTCTCCACAATTGCCTCTACACCATAAATGCTGTGATCAATCGGACAACAAAGAATCATGCCTAGCCATGATCTCTGAAGCAATGTCGGTCGGCCGGGAATATTCGGCAAAGCGACCGAACATGGCCGATCATCCTAATCTGCTCAAAACCTTCCTAGAAAAAACCACGCCTCGCATACAAAAAGCCTTCGAGATGGCAAACGATGTCAGCCGTCGGATCAACAATCCCCGAGATCGAACGGCGCTTCTCGACCGTGCAGAGCTGATGGACCTGTCCAAAGACAGGGTTAGGGATTCCATATCAATTCTTTACCATCAAAATCTACCGACTCATTCTCATGAAGACCTCCATACATGGCTTAGCGGCGTCTTAACTACGTGACTTGTTTGGACGGTCTAGAAGAGGGTTCTTCAGATAATTATACCAAGATCTTAACGGAGTCTCATCTTAGTGAGTTGATATTAAGGGCTAGAACTTCCTTGGCAATTGTTGTTACACTTTTTCCGTCGAAATCCAAGATGATTGAGCCGGTGACCGGGGATTTCCAGACGTGGGTGACTGCCGGGGATCGGAGCTAGGCTGTCGCAGAGTTTGGGGAAGGAAATGAAGCCGGATATTGTGGTGGCACAGAATGGGAGCGGAGATTGCAAGACCTTGAACGAAGCTGTGGCTGCAATACCGGACAAAAGCAAGAAACGGTTTGTTGTGTTTGTGAGAATGGGGACTTACAAGGAGACAGTCTCTACCCTCACTCTCACCGCCAATTCTACTGGGACTGCACCATCTCCGGCACCATCGACTTCATCTTCGGAAACGCGGCCGTCGTGCTCCAGAACTGCAAGATCATTCCCGGAAAGCCGATGACGGCGCAGAAGAACATGATCACGTCCCAAGGCCGAACCGACCCGAACCAGAACACCGGGACTTCGATCCAGAACTGTGAAATCTTCGCCAGCGCCGATCTCAAGCCCGTTAAGGACACGCTCGAGATGTATTTGGGCCGTCCTTGGAAGAAGTAGTCGTGGACTGTGGTTATGGAGTCCTACATCGATGACGTCATTAACCCAGCTGGGTGGTACAAGTGGGATGGAGATTTTGCACTGGAGACGTTGTTCTATGGGGAGTATAGGAACAGAGGACCAGGTTCTGGAACTAGCGCGAGGGTGAAATGGCCTGGCCATCATGTCATTACAAGCCCGGGGGTGGCCGAGCAGTTCACGGTGGCGGAGCTCATACAAGGCGGCTCTTGGTTGGAGTCCACTGGAGTGCCTTACACGGAGTGGTTCGTGTATACGTGAATGTGGAAAAAAAAAAAAATATATGGCTTACGGTGGGTTTATCAGTTTTTATGTATGTCCGCAAAATATATAAGTATGCAAATAAATCAAGGGATTTGTTATGGGCTAATGGTAATTTTTTAAGAAGTATTGTAATAACAAGTAGCTGAAGTTTTGTGAAATTAAAAAAGTTGTTGTTTTTAAAAAAATAATCAATTAGCCAATCATTGATTGATCATAAATTTTACTTAATCAATAACTAATTAATATTAATATGTATTAATATTAGTACATATTTTCACTAATTAATAGCACGATTGAATCCTTATTTTATTAGTTGGCTTCCCACGAGAGAAGAAGAGTTAGCGCACCAAAAATAGATCACGTTAATATTACTTGGTTAGGCTATTGCATCGATCGGCACCAATTGTACTGCAAATTTCTATTGCATGAGAGGAATACCATTGTATAGCTTTGAGCAAGATGCAAGGGGTGTTGCACATATATAGATCCGATTTCCCATGTCCCTTTTATTATATCTCCTTTTGTCATGTTATTTAAGAATATCATGCTACTATGTCTCCTTTATCATGATCTTTAATAACATCATACTACGTTAATTGAAAAATATATTAACTAAAATTCTTAAATGTGATATGACATTATGTTCAGGATATGAAAAAAAAATGAGAGATACTAAAACTGGATGCTTCGAGCATAACATGGAATATTGCAAATGAGCGCAAGCAATAAGAAAATTCAATGTTTAACATAGAAAAAGGTTTCAAATAATTCTCTGAAAAAAATTAAAGAATTAATTGCACTGCAAAAGTCAAATTAAACAAGAGAGATGCTCTCTTTGTTCTTTCAAAAAAAAAATTTTTTCTCGAAGAAGTTATGAGGGTCGGGTAAAATCCTGTACTGTAAGATACATCAAGCGTCGAGACCCAAAAAAACAAACAAACTCAACTAAACAAATTAAGAGAAATTAGGAAAACAAAAGTTTGTGTCAAATATAGTACTGTTAGAATTGGAACTATTACAATGCGTACTATTTTGAAGGCAATATCTTCTTTTTGTAATAAACTTTTAAGCTCTGTACTACTGTATATATTTGATACCAAATTTAACATCAGAGACAATTTTGCCAAACTTAATATTAAAAATACCATTACATTGTATGTAAAATGATATTTAAAAAAAACATATACATATAAAAAGAATACCATTGCATTGAAGATTGAATTTACTACCTAAATGGTAACTTATAACAGAAGCATGGACATTTGGCCTTAAAATTAGGAATGCTCTTATTTACATGTTAATACTAAAAGAAGAAAAACTTGCTGCCTTTAAACATTTGTCCATCTAATTGCATTAAAAGCCACTGATCTTCAGCTTTTTTCCTAGAAGATCAAAGGATATATATATATATATATATATATATATTTATTTACTATATTTACTAGAAGATCAAAGGATATATTATTTAAAGACGGAAAGACGTAAGATCTATTTGTATTGTCTCTTTAAAACTAAAATATTTTTACAATTTTCTCTCTTATTTGCTCCTCTCTGAATTCTTTTAATCACAATATTTTTGTTTGAAAAAAAAAATCAATTACCCTAAGTTTTGAATTTTAAGTACTTATATTTCATAATGAAAATCTCATTTAAATAAGTAATCAACTAGTATATATAGAATGGTGGAATACCAACAAATTTATTTCTTCATACTTTATCAAACAATTCTCCAAGAATTTAAGACTACGTAATCAGCTAAATTAAAACATGCAATATAACATTTTCGTAATGAGAAAGAATAAAATAAGTAGAAAAATGGCAAAAATGTGCAAAAAATCACTGACAAATTTGGTACAAAAAGGAAAAGATTTAAAACTATCTCAAGAAGCTCTTTTTTTTTTTTTTTTTTTACAAGATCTAAAACACATGTATCATTTATTAAAAAAAATAAAAAAGCTACAATAAAAAAGAAAGAGACGTCAAAAATATTTATTTCTATAGATTCCAAAAAAAAAAAAAGGAAAAAAGAAAAAAATATTTATTTCAGTTTCTTCTATTATAATTCAAGATTGGGTCTTGTATTGGAACTCCATCTTATGGGAGCATATTTAGAAAGTTAATATTAACATGAGGGAAATTTATCATTTTGTAAGTAATTATTTTTATTCGGAAATTTATTTATTCGTAATTATTATAAGTCTTGAATTTAGTAGATTTGTAAGTATAAGGTAACTTACTTGATTTTGTATATTATAACTTATATTTATATAAAAGCTTCGTAGTGTTTCTCACTAATGAACTATTATTGTTTTTAATCCGTGAAAACACATTAAGCATCCATGTGTTCTTCTTCTTCTCTTCTTCTTTTAATTATTTTCTTTTATTTATTATTTCTTTAATGTGCAGGTTGAAGGATGTTTGGATTAGCAAATTAAAAATAAAAAAAGAATTCAGTCATTAATAATCGAATAGAAACAAGGAAGAAACGTTTGTTATAATGAACAACACTGCAGGGGGGAAAAGGAAGGAAAAGGGGGGAAGGAGCAAACCTTGACATATGAAAGCAGAAAAGAGCGACGCGAATAAAAGAAGAGTCTTCGAAAACAAAAAAGAATCAAGCAAGCAAACACACAAGGACAGATAAACACATCATAACAAAAAAAAAAAAGACATGCAAATTGATAGAATTTAAATGTCTTACCGATATAAAATTGGGCAATATCAATAAAATATTACTTCTTTGTACTTTTTGAAAACATTCTCCAAAGAATACAAGATTACAATGGATTATTTATTTATTTATTTGTTTAATGCACTATTGTTTTTAATAAGAAGCTAAAGCATGATATAACGCTTTCTAGTGAGAAAAGAATGAAAGTGCAAAAATGTTCTACGAAAAACAAAAGGGTGCAAAAATAAATTAAAGTCATTCACTTTGTACTCGTAACTTTGATGAACAACTTGTAGTTGAATTTGGTACAAAAAGGATAAAATTGAAAATGTAGTTGAATTTGGTACAAAAAGGATAAGATTGAAAATTAAAGAAGGTAATTTCTTATCTGGACTCATAAAAAAACAAATTAGCTACAGCAAAAAAAAAAAAAAAAAAAGAGAGAGAGAGAGAGATCATGTGAATAATTCAACAGCTGATCCAAATCACCTATCAAATCACCTATCTTTACGATAATTGTAAAAGTAGGATATGTTCCCTTCAAAAAAAATATAAAAAAGTAAGACAGAGTACTGTTTAAAAAAAAGACACAAAAAAAAAAAGTGTGATAAAGGGGTCGAGTATAACCACATAATAAATGTGACCAATAGTCCAACGTGGGTGTTCTTTTTTAATTTTTTTTAATTTTTTTTTGGTAGGCCCGACATTTTTGAATTATTATTGGTACTACATTTGTTCTGTTCAGAGAAATGTTATATTCAATTATTATATCACTTTTTTCTTCTCGTACCACCACATATCATGTCATCATAATTTTAAATAAAAACGAATGGTAAATATAGACAGTTATTTTATCATTTATTATAACTTTGCAACTCTTTGATAAGAAATTTTCTCGTCTTTTTCCCATTAAAAAAATAGTCTTTTTGAGGTAGTCATCATTCTTGATTTCTCCCGTCTTCATGCATCCATTTTCATCCTATAATCATCCTCCGACGATGTATAAAAACAATGCAATATAATGCTAGGTAAGCATTAGCATATATATATATATATATATATAACAATGTCAGAACTACTTGGGTACTAAATTTTGGTCCTCATCTATGCAAACAAATTAAAACTATATATAACATATATAGAAGGACCAGTTAATTATATATCATCTACTAATTTGGACTAAAATTGTGGTAATAAACTGTCTGATTGTGCTTTTAAAGCTGATATATTGTACAACATTCAAACAACAGTCAAATTTACTGCAAATTATGTTCAATTTTTTTGTTATAGTTAAATGAGAACGTTGGCTCATTTGCTCTCCAAGAAACCGTGCTCTTGTATAACAAAAAATGATGTAAGTAGACACTAAGAGGGGTACTTATAAAATAAAACAATAATAAGAAAGTAAAAAAGGACACAATAATGGCAGTATTGTAAGTAGCATTTTTTTTTATAAAGGAAGTAGCATTTTTGTAATAAACGGTAAAAACAATGGTCCATAATTATGCTTCATTGTAAATAAAAAGTGGAATGAAATGGTATCATTAGAAAAAAAGAGAACGAGAAATACAGTGATAAAACAAGTGATCCATTATATTTATTGGTCTAATTATAATTTATTTTCTTACTTTAAAGTACATTATCTTTAATCTAGCAAATTTAGTTCCAGCACCAGCACCATCATCATCACCAATCTAATTTTACTAGATATTTAAATTTATAAACACTATCCCCAAATTAAAAAGAAAAAAAAATTACCCGCTCCACGTAAATCAAGCATCACAATTATTGATGGTTGGTCCACCATTGATGCCTCACTTTCTTCGGTTGTCAGTTATGGAAGGACCGAAGGCCCAAGACGTCTCATATTTTATTTTCTTTTCCTTTAGTAAAAAATACTTTACATTACAATAAATAACACCCATTCATTACCTAACTGTAGTATTCTTCATTAAATTAATTGAAAAAAGATTTACCATGATGGTTATAGCACAAGATCAGCCCACTGGCTTTTAATCATGACATTATATATATATATATATATATATATTTTTTTTTTATACATTTATACTTTTTAAAATCTAGAATTTTTTACTTTTCTTTTAAAGGTATTATATTTTGGCGTCCATAGAAGCGGCTTCCATTATGACTAAAGAAAATTAAAATGATCATACAATTGACATATAAAAAACGAATTCAAGCAAGGGTGTTAGTAATTTAGTAATTACTTTTGGTGCTACTCTAATTATTATCTACAGTTTCGTATTTTTTATATTTTATTCTCAATCTAACAAATTTTAGTCCATCATCACCAATATAATTACTACATGTTTTAAATAATGAAGATAATACCAACAAATTAATTAAACCAAAAGTTATCTGCTTCACAATGAAGAGATGATGGACTTAGGTTCATCACTAATATTGTCACGTGCTTTTTAGTCCCACTTGGTCTTTATTTATAGTCGTCACAACACTTCCACAACTTCGCCATACAGAAATCTCACCCACCCTCACCAATATGGCGACCAATCAGCCTTTGCTTGAAATTTCCAAAACTTCCCACTCTTCTAAAATTCTCTGTTTGCTCTTGATCTCCTTTGTTGCTCTTATAGGCGCAGCTTTTTTCGCTTTCCATTCCATCAAAACGACCTCGTTTAGCCATGTAATCTGTGATCAATCGGTCAACAAAGAGTCATGCTTGGCCATGGTCTCTGAAGTAGCTCAACAATATCAAGATAATGATCTACTCAAAGCCTTCCTAGAAAAAACCACACCTCGCATACAAGAAGCTCTCAAGACGGCGAACGATGTCAGCCGTCGGATCAATTATCCCAAGGATCGAGCGGCTCTCCTTGACTGCGCCGAGCTGATGGACCTGTCCAAGGATAGGGTTGTGGATTCCATATCAACTCTTTACCTTCAAAATCTAACGACTCGTTCCCATGAAGACGTCCACGCATGGCTTAGTAGCGTCCTCACTAACCACGTGACGTGTTTGGACGGCCTAGAGGAAGTTGGTTCGGAAAATATCAAGACCTTAATGGAGCCTCATCTGAATGAGTTGATATTAAGGGCCAGAACCACCCTGGCCATTCTGGTTTCGATTTCGCCATCGAGATCTGAAGAAATCCAGCCGTTGACCGGGGATTTCCCTACCTGGGTTGCCGCCGGGGATCGGAGGCTCTTGCAGGCTTCCGCGAAGGATATCAAGGCCGATATTGTGGTGGCAAAGGACGGAAGTGGAAAGTACAAGACTGTGAAGGAGGCTGTGGATGCTGTACCCAAAAATAGCAAGAACAGGTTTGTTGTTTATGTGAAGAAAGGGACTTACAAGGAGAATGTTGAGCTAGTAAAGAACAAAAAGAATGTGATGCTTGTTGGAGATGGAATGGATTCCACTATCATCACCGGTAGTCTCAATTTCATTGATGGATCAACTACTTTCAAATCTGCAACCGTAGGTAATTATTATCACATCCACTGTCTTAATTAGTGCGCTTACAGCTAATAGTTAACTCAATTTATCTTATTTTTATTTCCGTTTGACTCGATAGTCCAAATCTAAAATTTTTATATCAATTTATTTTTTTTCTGAAAAATCAATAAAAATTATAATTAATTTTTAAATAATTAATTAATTTAAATAAAAAAATGATATTTTAAACTCATACACTCGTGTAAGTTTAATTTCTATTTGTTCATTGTCTATTAGCCAAGATTAGTCTTTTTTGAGTAATAGTACTAGACCTTGTTCTCAGCCAAAAAAAAAAAAAAAACTGTTTGTAGATCATATTTCCAAGAAAATTTCTTACGGTATCTTATCAAATCTCTAATTAAAACTCTCTATCGCATAACCATGTGAGAATGAGAAATGTTTATAATTACTTACACATTTATTTTGGCATAATTTGGAAGAGTACAAGCTCTTGTCTACTTAGGCTGTAACGCCCCAGTTGGCAAGCATTACAAATAAAAGTATAAAAATTACAAAGTGGACATCATTATTATTTTATTTCAAAGTGGCTGAAGAAAAACAGGCATGATAAAAAGTGAAAAAGTAGCATCATTATATATTTATATGTAAGAATTGTCACATTTATATAAATAATCCACCGTTTTCAGCTGCTGTCGGCGACGGATTCATCGCCCAAGACATATGGTTCCAAAACACGGCGGGCCCACAAAAGCACCAAGCCGTGGCGCTCCGGGTCGGCGCGGACCAGTCCGTCATAAACCGGTGTCGTATCGACGCATACCAAGACACTCTCTATGCTCACTCCAACCGCCAATTCTACAGGGATTGCACCATCACCGGCACCGTCGACTTCATCTTCGGCAACGCCGCCGTCGTGTTCCAGAACTGCAAGCTGATTCCAAGAAAGCCCATGGCCGGGCAGAAGAACATGGTCACGGCCCAAGGCCGAACCGACAAGAACCAGAACACCGGGACTTCGGTCCAGAAATGCGAGATCTCCGCCAGCGCCGATCTCGAGCCCGTCAAGGCCTCGTTCAAGTCGTACTTGGGCCGGCCGTGGAAGGAGTATTCCAGGACTGTCGTCATGCAGTCCACCATTGGTGACGTCATCGATCCAGCTGGGTGGCACGAGTGGGACAAGGATTTCGCACTGAAGACGTTGTACTATGGCGAGTATGCGAACAAAGGCCCAGGTGCTGGTACTAGTAAGAGGGTGAATTGGGCCGGTTACCATGTCATTACGAGCGCAGCAGAGGCCCAAAAGTTTACTGTGGCTGAGCTCATTCAAGGTGGCTCTTGGTTGGCGTCCTCTGGGGTGGCTTACACGGAGGGGTTGTGAACTTTGTGATTTATGAATTATTATGTGATGGTGTTGTGGGAATATCTTAGGATTTGTGTATTTTCAACTTCTTTTGTCTCCAATAAGTGAAATCTCCTGTTCGGTCTTTTCCATGTCAAATGTTGGTTTGGTAGGTCGCCAATGTCAAGTCTTTAGTGGGTTTTTCTATTGTATTTTCTATGTGAAAGGAGCTTGGATAATTACTTGACTTACTATCATGTGTCACACCACTAATGAGTAATATTTGGAGTATTTCTCTTTTTTTTTTTATTTTTTATTTTTGTACACACACTATAACACAAACAACAACATATATATATATATATATTCTTGCATGGCATATCGAGCACAAAAATTTTTAAGAGTGAGAATTAATTGGACCTATAAATGAATCTCACTAAGTTATTTTTAATACTATCGTATATTCACAATTGAGTACGAACTTTTTTAGCCTGTGTGTCATATGATTGAGCCATAAAAATGTTGTTAAACAATTTTTCAACCAAATAAACACAGCTTATTGAGACAAATAGATTTACTCTAAACAACGATTGTTTTTAATATCTCACGTTAATAAAGAACAGTTATAAAAAAAATATACCGATTTTTACATTACTCGATACATGTTGGTCTAAATTAAAACTGAAGTTTTTACAAATGGTATTTGACCGAACACTAGGCATCATATTTCAACCAAGAAGAAAAAAAGAAAAAGAAAATATTGGAATTTTTGTTTCACAAATCATAATTATTGCCCTAAGCGAACGACGAGCTGTTTTATGTAAACCAATCTTTAAGGAGAGATTTGTCTCCAATACAATAAAACCATATCTTCCTTTTGACAAATGTCACAATTTCACCTCAATTTTCTTCGAACCCATAATTGAATTTTTGATCATCTCAGAGTTGACTTTCATTTTTATGTGTCATATCCAAAATGTTCAACCATACGCTGACTTTGTAAATGTTTGGTGTGAGGCTACATGTAATGGTACAGTGATAAGCTGGGAGACACACGCATACACACACACATATATATCCTATATATAAATAAATATATATATTCTCGAAAGCACTATATGCGAATCCAGAATTTTATTATTTCAATATAAAATGTGCGAGTCTCTAGTGAATGTCAATAAATCTTTGTTGCTATTAAAAACACATATAGGTGACCAGCACGTTTCCAAGTTGCGTACCCGGCAACAAAGATTAATTAAGAGTAAAAGACCAAACTTGTCTTGACTAGATTAGTAATTACGTTTTACTAACTTTTTTTTATACATAAATAATGGTGCACAAAGACATCCTAACACCACTAAAGTCTTACTAACTCTTATTTAATCATGAATATTTATGATAAAATTTTTTAAATTTTGATTGTAGTTATTAGTCCCCACAAAAATTCGTGGCTCAAGTGTCCCAAATGGTAGTATAAAAGACACTTCACTACCTTGCCTAGAGAAGTCACAATACCACACCACCAATCATGGCAATCAATCAGCCTAATTTGCTTGAAGCCCCCAAAAGTTCCATTTCCAAAAATCACTCTTTTTCTGATTTTCATATCCTTTGCTGCTCTTGTAAGCACATGTTTTTCTTCTTCACAAACCATAAATTCTGTGATCAATCGGACAACAAAGAATCATGCCTAGCCATGATCTCCGAATCAATGTTGGTCGGCCGGGAATATTCGACAAAGCAACCGAACATGGCCGATCATCCTAATCTGCTCAAAGCCTTCCTACAAAAAACCACGCCTCGCATTCAAAAAGCCTTCGAGATGGCAAACGATGTCAGCCGTCGGATCAACAATCCCCAAGATCGAACGGCTCTCCTCGACCGTGCAGAGCTGATGGACCTGTCCAAAGACAGGGTTAGGGATTCCATATCAATTCTTTACCATCAAAATCTAACGACTCGTTCTCATGAAGACCTCCATACATGGCTTAGCGGCGTCTTAACTGACCACGTGACTTGTTTGGACGGTCTGGAAGAGGGTTCTTCAGATAATTATACCAAGATCTTAATGAAGTCTCATCTGAGTGAGTTGATATTAAGGGCTAGAACTTCCTTGGCAATTGTTGTTACACCTTTTCCGTGGAAATCCAAGATGATTGAGCCGGTGACCGGGGATTTCCAGACGTGGGTGACCGCCGGAGATCGGAGGCTGTCGCAGAGTTTGGGGAAGGAAATGAAGCCGGATATTGTGGTGGCACAGAATGGGAGCGGATATTGCAAGACCTTGAACGAAGCTGTGGCTGCAATACCGGACAAAAGCAAGAAACGGTTTGTTTTGTATGTGAGAATGGGGACTTACAAGGAGACAGTCTCTACCCTCACTCTCACCGCCAATTCTACAGGGACTGCACCATCACCGGCACCATCGACTTCATCTTCGGAAACACGGCCGTCGTGCTCCAGATCTGCAAGATCATTCCCCGAAAGCCGATGACGGCGCAAAAGAACATGATCACGTCCCAAGCCGAACCAACCCGAACCAGAACACCGGGACTTCGATCCAGAACTGTGAAATCTTCGCCAACGCCGATCTCGAGGCCGTTAAGGACACGCTCGAGATGTATTTGGGCCGTCCTTGGAAGAAGTACTCGAGGACTGTGGTTATGGAGTCCTGCATCGGTGACGTCATTAACCCAGCTGGGTGGTACAAGTGGGATGGAGATTTCGCACTGGTACAAGATTTCGCACTGGGGAGTATAGGAACAGAGGACCAGGTCCTGGAACTAGCGCGAGGGTGAAATGGCCTGGCTATCATGTCATTACAAGCCCGGCGGTGGCGGAGCAGTTCACGGTGGCGGAGCTCATACAAGGCGGTTCTTGGTTGGAGTCCACTGGAGTGCCTTACACGGAGGGGTTCGTGTATACGTGAATGTGGAAAAAAAAAAAAAAATGGCTTACGGTGGCCTTATCAGTTTATATATATGTCCGCAAAATATACAAGTACGCAAATAAATTAAGGGATTAGTTATGGCTAATGGTAATTTTTTAAGAAGTATTATAATAATAAGTAGCTGAAGTTTTGTGAAATTAAAAAAATTGTTGTTTTTAAAAAAATAATCAATTAGCAAATCACTGATTGATCATAAATTTTGATTAATCAATAACTAATTAATATTAATATATATTAACATTAATACATATTTTAACTAATTGATAGCACGATTGAATCCTTATTTTATTAGTTGGCTTCCCACGAGAGAAGAAGAGTTAGCGCACCAAAAATAGATCATGTTAATATTACTTGGTTAGGCTATTGCATCCATCGGCACCAATAGTACTGCAAATTTCTATTGCATGAGAGGAATACCATTGCATAGCTTTGAGCAAGATGCAAGGGGTGTTGGACATATATGGATCCGATTTCCCATGTCCCTTCTATTATGTCTCCTTTTGTCATGTTTTTTAATAATATCATGCTACTATATGTCTCCTTTATCCTGTTCTTTAATAACATCATACTACGTTAATTGAAAAATATATTAATTAAAATTCTTAAATGTGACATGATATTATGTTCTGAAAAAAATAAGAGATATTTAAACTGGATGCTTCGAGCATATATGACATGGAATATTGCAAATGAGCGCAAGTAATGAGAAAATTCAATGTTTAACATAGAAAAAGGTTTCAAATAATTCTCTGAAAACAATTAAGGACTTAATTGCACTGCAAAAGTCAAATTAAGATATGTAGTAAACAAAAAAGAGAGATGTTCTCTTTATTCTTTAAAAAAAAAATTTCTCGAAGAAGTTATGAGGGTCGGATAAAATCCTGTACTGTAAGATACATCAAGCTTCGACCCAAAAAATAAAATAATAAAAATAAAAATAAAAAATAAAATAAAACCAAACTAAACTAAACAAATTAAGAGAAATTAGGAAAACAAAAGTTTGTGTCAAATATAGTACTGTTAGATTGGAACTATTACAATGCGTACTATTTTGAAGGCAATATATATCTTCTTTTTGTAATAAACTTTTTAAGCTTTGTATTACCATATATATTTGATACCAAATTAAACATCAGAGACAATTTTGCCAAACTTGATATTAAAAATACCATTACATTGTTTGTAAAATGATGTTTTAAAAAAACATATACATATAAAAAGAATACCATTGCATTGAAGAATGAATTTACTACCTAAATGCTAACTTATAACAGAAGCATGGACATTTGGCCTTAAAATTAGGAATGCTCTTATTTACATGGTAATACTAAGAGAAGAAAAACTCGCTGCCTCTTTAAACATTTGTCCATCTAATCGCATTAAAAGCCACTGATCTTCAGCTTTTTTCCTAGAATATCAAAGGATATATATATATATATTTACTATATTTACTAGAAGATCAAAGGATATATTATTTAAGGACGGAAATACGTAAGATCTATTTGTATTGTCTCTTTAAAACTAAAATATTTTTACAATTTTCTCTCCTATTTGCTCCTCTCTGAATTCTTTTAATCACAATATTTTTATTTGAAAAAAAAAATCAATTACCCTAAGTTTTGAATTTTAAGTACTTATACTTCATACTTAAAATCTCATTTAAATAAGTAATCAACTTGTACTGTATAGAATGGTGGAATACCAACAAATTTCCTTTATCAAACAATTCTCCAAGAATTTAAGACTATGTAATCAGCTAAATTAAAACATGCAATATAACATTTTCCTAATGAGAAAGAATAAAATAAGTAGAAAAAATGGCAAAAATGTGCAAAAAATCACTGACAAATTTGGTACAAAAAGGAAAATATTTAAAACTATCTCAAGAAGCTCTTTTTTTTTTTTTTTACAAGATCTAGAACACATGTATTATTTATTAAAAAAAATAAGCTACAATAAAAGAGAAAGAGATGTCAAAAAAATTTATTTCTATAGATTCAAAAAAAAAAAAGGAAAAAAGAAAAAATATTTATTTCAGTTTCTTCTATTATAGTTCAAGATTGGATCTCGTATTGGAACTCCATCTTGCGAGAGCATATTTGGAAAGTTAATATTAACATTAAGGAAAGTTATCGTTTTGTATGTAATTATCTTTATTCGGAACTTTATTTATTCATAATTATTGTAAGTCTTGGTTTTAGTAGATTTGTAAGTATAAGGTAACTTACTTGATTTTATATATTATAACTTGTATTTATATAGAAACCTCATAATGCTTCTCACTAATGAACTATAATTATTTTTAGTCTGTAAAATCACATCCACATTAAATATCCATGTGTTCTTCTTCTTCTCTCCTTCTTTTTATTATTTTCTTATTATTTATTATTTCTTTAATGTGCAGGTTGAAGGATGTTTGGATTAGCAAATTAAAAATAAAAAAAGAATTCAGTCATTAATAATCGAATAGAAACAAGGAAGAAACTTCTGTTATAATGAACAACACTGCAGGGGGGGAAAGGAAGGAAAAGTGGGGAAGGAGCAAAACTTGACATATGGAAGCAGAAAAGAGCGACGCGAATAAAAGCAGAGTCTTCGAAAACAAAAAAGAATCAAGCAAGCAAACACACATGGACGGATAAACACATCATAACAAAACAAAAAAAAAAAAAAAGAAAAAGGACGTGCAAATTGATAGAATTTAAATGTCTTACCGATATAAAATTGCGCAATATCAATAAAATATTACTTCTTTGTACTTTTTGAAAACATTCTCCAAAGAATACAAGATTACAATTGATTATTTATTTATTTATTTGTTTAATGCACTAATGTTTTTAATAAGAAGCTAAGGCATGATATAACGCTTTCTAGTGAGAAAAGAAAGAAAGTACAAAAATGTTCTACGAAAAACAAAAGGGTGCAAAAATGAATTAAAGCCATTCACTTTGTACTTGTAACTTTGATGAACAACTTGTAGTTGAATTTGGTACACAAAGGATAAGATTGAAAATTAAAGAAGGTAATTTCTTATCTGGACTCATAAAAAACAAATTAGCTACAACAAAAAAGAAAAAGAGATCATGTGAATAATTCAACGGAGTACTATTTTTGAAAAAAAGACAAAAAAAAAAGTATGATAAAGGAGTCGAGTATAACCACATAATAAATGTGACCAATAGTCCAATGTGGGTGTTTTTTTTTATTTTTTATTTTTTATTTTTTTTGGTAGGCCCGACATTTTTGAATTATTACTGGTACTACGTTTGTTCTGTTCAGAGAAATGTTATATTCAATTATTATATCACTTTTTTCTTCTCGTACTACCACATGTCATGTCATTATAATTTCAAATAAAAACGAATGGTAAATATAGACAGTTATTTTATCATTTATTATAATTTTGCCACTCTTTAATATGAAATTTTATCGTCTTTTTCCCATTAAAAAAATAGTCTTTTGAGGTAGTCATCATTCTTGATTTCTCCCGACTTCATGCATCCATTTTCATGCTATTATCATCTTCTGATGTGTTTTCACTAACCTCCGACGATTTATAAAAACAATGCAATATAATGCTAGGTAAGTATTAGCATATATATATAAAACAATGTCGGAACTACTTGGGTACTACATTTTGGTCCTCATATATGCAAACAAATTAAACTATATATAACATATATAGAAGGACCAATTAATTATATATCATCTACTAATTTGGACTAAAATTGTGGTAATAAACTGTCTGATTGTACTTTTAAAACTGATATATTGTACAACATTCAAACAACAGTCAAATTTACTGCAAATTATGTTTGATTTTTTGTTATAATTAAATGAGAACGTTGGCTCATTTGCTCTCCAAGAAACCGTGCTCATGTATAACCAAAAATGATGTAAGTAGACACTAAGAGGGGTACTTATAAAATAAAATAATAATAAGAAAGTAAAAAAGGACACAATAATGGCAGTTTTGTAAGTAACATTTTTTTTAAATGAAGTAGCATTTTTGTAATAAAGTACGGTAAAAATAATGGTCCATAATTATCTTCATTGTAAATAAAAAGTGGAATGAAATGGCATCATTAGAAAAAAGAGAACAAGAAATACTGTGATAAAACAAGTGATCCATAATATTTATTGGTCTAATTATAATTCATTTTCTTACTTTAAAGTACATTATCTTTAATCTAGCAAATTTAGTACCAGTACCAGCACCGTCACGAATCTAATTTTACTAGATATTTAAATTTATAAACACTGCCCCAAATTTAAAAAAAAAAAAAAAAAACCCGCTCCACGTAATCAAGCATCACAATTATTGATGGTTGGTCCACCAATGATGCCTCACTTTCTTCGGTTGTCAGTTATGGAAGGAATGAAGGCCCAAGACGTCTCATATTTTATTTTCTTTTTCTTTAGTAAAAAATACTTTCCATTACAATAAATAACACCTATCTTGAATAACAACTCCCCGGCGCGCCGCCCCGCGCCCCCCCCCCCCCCCCCCCCCCCCACAAAAAAAAAAAGCAAATATATTTTTCAAAAACAATTGAGAAAAATATCAATTGATACAAAAGGTCCAACAAAACTCAAATACACTTAAAGACACGATAACCCAGCTATAATATTATATATAATATATATATATTTCTAAGCACAAAGATAAAATTTTTCTATCTATTAGTTTGATAGCAGTTGATGGAGTGCATGATAGTAAGATTTTAAATTACTTAATTTAACATTGCAAATGCATAACAGTGAAGATTCGATAAGAAAAGAGTTAATCTTGTACATAGAATTTGGAAACAAGCAAAAAAACAAACTTACTACAACAAAGATGGCATTTCATAGCATTTTGTAAACGCTATAATAAAAATTTTACAACATTTAGTAAACGCTATTACTGTCCCTGTTGTTAAAAGTTTGTGTCTATAATAGCACTTTTTTGATGCTTTGTTTGACCAGTACGCAGCTTTTTTCTGGTGCAATGTTTTCCTTTATGTAGCATTTTTCTGGTGCTATGTTTGGCCAGCAAGGCACGACATTCGTAAAATCTTAAAATTTGCTATTTTGATATTTATCAAATGACATATTAAAGCATTCCCCATCTCAATTATTAATCCCTATTTTTAATGGACAATTTAAAATTCACAACATATTGTATAATTCATCAAAAGAAAAGCAACAACGGTTTAGTGACAGTATATCCTAAATGAAGTAATGCAACTAAAACCGGGGAAAAACACTTCTTATTGAGTCTTCCAAGGAAATTGTGCAGTCAACCAGAAGCCTCCAAACATGCTTGTCTTTTATCAATGGTTCACATCTTTCTCTAGTCTCCAAGTTGTATCTTCTATCAATTGTTCAAACATTCTCACCCCTTCCTACATAAGCATGGAACAAAAAATTTATTTGCATTTGTTAATAATAAACGTTACACGAAGCTACCAAAGGTCCAAATCGCAAATCATATAATTTTTGTTTTACTAACACTTTCTTGATCAGCATTCTATACAATTAGAGAACTAATAACTTGTTCAATATTTGTCATCTTCAATTTATCTCCAAAAAATGCATTAGGCTTTCTTGCAAACTAGGAGAGAGAGATGAAAATTTGAACTTTTGGATTCAAAACATGCGCAAGTGTAAATTTATTTATTTTTATAATTTTATTTAGGCCAAAAATCCAACCTTTATGCCAATCTCAAGGGAGCCAATTTCATCATCCCAATGTATCAATTTTGCATCGATTTTACACCATTAAAAGAAGGTTCGACTTTATCTAACCTTTCTACCAAGTTCCTTAACCCATTCTCCTGCAAGAAAGGTTAAATTATTTGACAAACACGTGCATATTGCAAGAACAAAACCAACTGATGGATACGCAAACAATAGAATATATAAGTGCACCTAGGACCTTAAGTAACATAAAGTTATTAAACAAAGCCAACCGTGGCAATGATAACTAGAAGACAAGTGGTATGTAGCTGAATCTGTGTGGGGAGTGGAGAGTTTCCAAAAATATTGTTTGTCTCCTGGATGATTCAACAGAACATATCACTATTCTGACAAGAGAAAGGATGCAAAAAAACAGAAAATAGGACTAAATGAAGCTTCATAGAAACCTTGTTACCAAATCAAATATTACATGTTTGTCTAGGATCTTGGCGAAGGAAGAGCTTCAAGATGAATTCATCTTTACAAATACAAGATAATTATATGTAAGTCTAGTCATAATCATCTAATTATTTCTTAGTGAATTTTTTTATCTTCCATGATCTGCGTTTCGCCCCTTAACAGAATCTTGGTCCTAATATGGTAGCTCTGCTGCAATATGCTAAACAATGAAAATGATTGGTCTACATCAAACATCAATATTCATTCTTCAAGTTCAGATTTTGCCCTGTTTATCAGACCAAGGATCCGATTTTTTATGTTTGAATTGCCAAAACTTATTTTCTTGTCACATTTTTTCACTTTTGTGTTGTATCCAGAAGCTTATATCTAATATTCGCAAAATAAAATTTATGTTTATGGCGTTTAAGAAAAAGATGAAGAAAATTAAGATCAACTTTGTTAAAAAGATTAAGTTTATTTCTTTGAATTTTTGTTACTTTTTATTCAATAACAAATGAAAATTTTCATTTCACCCAATTATTTCTAGAAGAATATATCACTTCAGTAGTTCTCTTCTAGTTATACAATGCAAATGAAACATGCAATGATGTACATAAAGAACAAACAAAGACGAAAACCCAGTCTACATACTGAATATTAAACTCTCTTTTCATAACTCAATTGCCAAATGCTAATCACAAATAGTGTTAGCAAACTCAGATCAAAGTTTTCCTAATTTTTCTGTTTGTTATGGTTCTCTTACCTAGAAACGTCTCTATTTCCAATTAAATAGTTGATGCATAAATGAAAGAACAAATAATTGAACAAAATAACACCAAATAATTTTTTTATTCATTATAGTCTTGGATGACATTCAACAACATCTCTTTTCGTAAAACTCAAATATTTCATGTTGGATCATGAATTGGAAATATAAAAAATAAAATAAAAAATAAAAAACAAAGCAGGCAAAGTCAACCAAACTAGACAGAAAATAAGATTTCTTCAAACAATTTTTCCAACTAGACATAATTTTACTTCCTTCCGACAAATCGTCCAAGACAGCAACCAATTGATATGCAAGAGTTCCGTCCAGCGAAGGTGTCGTCACTTTATGAATTCCATCCCGTGAATGGTCGCACGACGATGTCCACCGAACAGTGCAGCAAGGTCTCAAGTTAGAGTTCAATTCGGCAAAGACAGGGTGGTGGGCAATTTATGCGATGAAGTTCAAAACAACGAGGAGCACTCATGGGTGAAAAGAAAAATCGTTAAATGCTTTGGGGAAAATTTTGGGAGCTTAGGATTAATTCAGAATTTGACAAATTTTAGGGATTTAAAAGAAAGAGATTGTCGGAGATTCTGACTCGATCAGTTTTCATCCTTCAAGTTCTAGGGGATGCAGTTACTCATTTTTCGACTATTAGGGAAAAATGATTTTGATAGTTGTGCAACTATCTTTCTTAGGTATTCTCAGAAGTTCGTGGGTTATCCTTTTCAAAAAAGACAAAAATTTCGTTAACCATTGCTGCTAAAAAATTCGAGCCTTTTTTTTTTCAAATTTGTTTATGTTGATTGCCGCCACATCGGGAACGTTTTTTGAGAAATGCTATTACTTGATATTATAAAAAGAATTTATTGTTGTAGATTGTAAGTACGTTTTAGTAACATTTATTTAATAATTAAAAAAAAAGTAACAAGAATCGGTAAATGTATAAATCCCTTTTATTTTATCAGTAATATTTATAATGTGTTTATTCAGATTTTTATTGTAGCCATTAGTCGCGACAAAAATTTCTTGGCTCAAGTGTCCCAAATGGTACTATAAAAGACACTTCAGTACCTCGCCGAGAGAAGTCACAACCACACCACCAATCATGGAGATCAATCAGCCTAATTTGCTTGAAGCCTCCAAAAGTTGCAATTCCAAAATCACCTTTTTTCTGCTTGTGATATCCTTTGCTGCACTTGTAAGCACAGGTTTTTCTCCTCCAGAATTGTCTCTACACCTTAAAATTTGTGATCAGTCAGTCAACAAAGAATCATGCCTATCCATGATCTCAGAAGTAACCAGCCTGAACATGGCTGATCATCGTCATCTGCTCAAATCCTTCCTAGAAAAAACCACACCTCGCATACAAAAAAACCTTTGAGATGGCAAACGATGTCAGCCGTCGGATCAACAATCCCCAAGATCGAACGGCTCTCCTTGACTGTGCAGAGCTGATGGACCTTTCCAAAGAAAGGGTTGTGGATTCCATATCAATTCTTTTCCATCAAAATCTAACGACTCGTTCTCATGAAGACCTTCATGTATGGCTTAGTGGCGTCCTCACTAACCACGTGACTTGTTTAGACGGTCTAGAGGAGGGTTCTTCGGATTATATTAAAACCTCAATGGAGTCTCATCTGAATGAATTGATTTTAAGGGCTAGAACTTCCTTGGCAATTTTTGTTACGCTTTTTCCCGCGAAATCCAATGTGATTGAGCCGGTGACCGGCGATTTCCCGACGTGGGTTACTGCCGGGGATCGGAGGCTTTTGCAGACTTTGGGGAAGGATATCGAGCCCGACATTGTGGTGGCGAAGGATGGGAGCGGAGATTACGAGACCTTGAACGAAGCCGTGGCTGCTATACCGGACAATAGCGAGAAACGGGTCGTCGTTTTGGTGAGGAGAGGGATTTAAGAGGAAAATGTTGAGTTTGGAAAGAAGAAAAAGAATGTAATGCTTGTTGGGGAAGGAATGGATTACACTATTATCACTGGTTCTCTTAATGTTGTGGATGGATCAACCACATTTAACTCTGCAACCGTAGGTAATTTTTATCAACTCTCTAATAAAAAATGTTACATTGCATAACAATGTAGAAAATTAGGATGAGTAAAAGAGTGTACCCTTGTCTAAGTAGGATTTGACGTCCCGGTTGGTAGTCTTGTACTACTAATTTTTTAAAGTTGACAGCAAATTGATTTACTATTTTATTCATATTTTTACAATATTGAAAATCTTATTTACTATGTTAATCATCTTGTCAATGCCAAGTGTGTGGAGCTTAATTTTTGCTCAACATGCGTATTAGAGTTTATATTGTAGCTCTGATCTTGGGATTAGCGCCATTCCAGAGAAAACCACGGAGAGACAAAACGACGTTAGTTATGTGATTTCTCTTGTAATCTTTTTTTTTTTCTTGTCTTTTTAATAATAGTGAAATACTACTTGGATTAAAAGTAGACATGTATATATAATATGTCTGTTCATTGTTATCAATTTTATTACTCTCGGTAGTATATGATTTGGATATCTAAGTTTTAACCGTAAAGGGAATATAAAGAAAAAAATTATTGAAATCATATTGATTCATAGATTAAAAAATAGATTTAATTTACACTCCCATGCTTAATTAGTCAATGGTGGTGTAATTAAGTGACTAATTAGTTATGCAAAATCAACTACTGTGCAGCTGCTGTGGGCACTGGGTTCATAGCCCAGGACATGTGCTTCCAGAACACAGCGGGGCCAGAGAAGCACCAAGCCGTCGCACTCCGAATTGGAGCCGATGAGACCGTCATAAACCGGTGTCGTATCGACGCATACCAAGACACTCTCTACGCTCACAACTACCGCCAATTCTACAGGGATTGCACCATCACCGGCACCGTTGACTTCATCTTCGGCAACGCCGCCGTCGTGTTCCAGAACTGCAAGCTGATTCCTCGGAAGCCGATGAAGGCACAGAAGAACATGGTCACGGCCCAAGGCCGAACCGACCCGAACCAGAACACCGGGACTTCGATCCAGAACTGCGAGATCTTCGCCAGCGCCGATCTCGAGCCCGTTGAGGACACGTTCAGGTCGTACTTGGGCCGTCCTTGGAAGGAGTACTCGAGGACTGTAGTTATGGAGTCCTATATCAGTGACGTCATTGACCCGGCTGGGTGGTTCGAGTGGGATGGAGATTTTGCACTGACGACGTTGTTCTATGGGGAGTTTAGGAATAGAGGACCGGGTTCTGGAACTAGTGAGAGGGTGAAGTGGCCCGGCTATCATGTCATTACGAGCCCGGAAGTGGCCGAGCAGTTCACGGTGGCGGAGCTCATACAAGGCGGTTCTTGGTTGGGGTCTGCTGGAGTGGATTACACGGAAGGGTTGTATGCATGATTTGGAAAATGGCTTAGGGGCTTAAGAGATCATTATTAATTTATATATACAAATATATATATATATATATATGTCAGCAAAATATAAATAAATAAACGTGTCCTATTTGGCCTTTTTCTGTTTATGGTTTTGTTATGTGGAAGGCGGCTCGGATAAAGCTATGATTTGTAATACTACTACCGATGAGTAATAATATTAGTATTATTTTTCTTTACACCAGTCTTATTCTTTTCTTTAAAAAAAAGAAAAAAAATGAAGGTTGGGAATTTTATACAATATGCTAAAATTAAGAGTAGAATTATTATTAAATTATCTATGATTATTTATTTTACTGAAGAAAAAAAATCAATGGTGTCATCGCATCTCTTACACCACTACAGGAATCTACAAGGACTACAGGGGGAACAATGCTTAACCCATGCTTTTACAACTAAACATCCAGAGAAAATCATCTCTGTTTGGGCCTTAGTTCATATTGAGATACTCTAGGAGAAGGTGTCAACCTTACATAGGGATATGAGATTTGATCCTGAATGTTGGGAACGAGAGCTTTAATAAGTAATTCCAAATCACTATGTCACCATCATCAATGATTTGTGAATATAGATTATATTATTTGTGCTTATTATAACTCAAATTAATAGGTGTTTTTTGGATTTCTTGTTTGAGGTTGTCATTTTTACAGTTTGCTTAGATGTGGAAACACGTGCCTTCACTGCAGCTAGGATGATCAACTAGATGATTCCATTGGAATAAAAATCGTTACCATGTGGGGGGGTTTCTGGGCAGTACAAAACATCCGTATGTTATTGGCCGTGGGGTTGTCTTTTTGTTCTTCACAGGAGGACTCACCGGAAATATATTATCTTTGCTCATTTGTTAATTGTTTCTTCTTCTCTCATATCTTTATTGTTTTTTTATTTTTTTTCCCCTTCCTCATCATCAAATAGAAATTTATCCTCTTCTCGCTTTATGCTTCTCTTCTAAATTTTCTTCCAATTTATTTAATTTATTCTAAAATCCATTTTTAAGTAACAGATGGAATATATGTATATAAAAGAACGTATCCTATTATTTGTTCATTATTCTTTAAATCCTTTCTAAGTAACAAAATATAAATAAAAGTTATAACTGATCAAAATAATATGGTTAAACTTCTTCTCCTCTTATATTTGATGATTTTACGAAATTCTAATGACATAAATAATATCAAGCACTTGAATTGATAAATTTTAATAATCTCTCATTTATTAAAAACTAAAATTCAACTAAGCCTTCATTTGGTGTTACGGTTGGAGTTAAAATTTTTAAGTTGGAATTGGTTGATTTTTTAAAAATTAATTATAATTTTTGTTGACTTTTCAAAAAAAGATAAAACTGAGATGAAAAATTTAAATTTGAGTTGAATAATCAAATGGAGCATAAAATTAGATTCATTTTTTTTTATTATGCTGTTGTTCTAGTTTAAACTTCATAATTGTATAAAATTGTCCCCACTAACATAAATTCTTGAATCTACCAATGATCTGTCCATTCAAAATCTTTTTGGCAGAACTTTAATAAAAAGACCAATTAGAAAATGAATTAATAGACCCCTCAGCAAATGTTTATCACAAGTTGGAACCCGTAGTATATACTAGGGATGGAAATGTTGACGTTGACGGAGTTGTCCAAGTTTTAATTTATGAATGATGTCCATGGATATCTCAAGAAAAAATTGATACTTAAAAAAAAAAATTTATAATTTTTTATAAAACTTTACACACTATCAATATAATAAATATTACATAATATGAACGAATTTTATAATCAAAATGATATTTTTTTAATAAAATATAGGAGTTATATTACATAATATAATAGTAAATTATAATAACTCAATATTGATTATAATTTCAATATGATATTATGTATTTTATTAATCATTGTAAATAAAATACTTCAATATAATATGGTACATAAAAATTAAATGTCAGATATAAAAGAGTACATATAAATTTCGAGTGTACTTAATCTAAAAAGAGTTTCTAGTAGGTTGGAAAATATTAGGTAGTTATCGATTCTGATTTAATATAAACAATACATTTGTCAAGATATTACTCTTGAATGGTTTTGAAAGTAACTGCTAATGTCTCACATGTATGTTTATTGGTCTCTAGCTATCAACTATTAACCCATATTGTTGATTTGTTCAATATGTTGTGTAGTCTTGATGGGTATACAATAACATCTCGATATCAATTCGTGGTGGAGGAAAAACCAATATATCAAAAATAATGTCTCGATTTTGTACTTCTAAACTATACACCATTTGATAATCATATGGAGGATTATAACCGTATGAACTTTGCTTAATTCTTAAGCTCTTGAAATAAAACTCAAGGTGAATCTTCATCAATTTGACTTATTTGAGTTACACCACGTCTTCTTATATAATATTTTCTAATTGTCTAATACCCTCACTTGTTATCTTATAACTATGATCTTCATCTTGTATATCATATTGTCACATTTTATTTATATTAAAAAATGAAATGTGTGTAAAAATTGAAATTTTGAAAATAAAAATTTCCCCAAGTTTTTGGACGTTTTGTAGAAATATCTAAAAATATTCTGGATATTGTGGATATTTTTGAACATTGTGGACATTTAACTGATATTCCAGGAAATATCCTTCTCCCGTTATCCATATTGAGAATTCAAAATATGAATAATATCGTGAATATATCGACGACATCGCGGATGTTTTTACCCTTGCATATACCCAGCAGGTTTATTACTTCTGCTTTATCTTCTTTAGAAAACACAATAGAGAGAAAAAGGAGAAGAACAACTTGCTGGCTTAATTAATTTGTCGATCTAATATTTACTTTATACTAGACTCGATCTTCAACTTTTTTTTTTTTTTTTTATCTCCTGTATACTTTCTCTGCGTAATTTATGTAAAGTAATATATAGTATCGGAATTCTATAATAGAGGAGGAAAGGAGATTGAGATGGATAGTGAGGGGAAGAAGAGACCAAATAGATAAGAAATGAAGAAAAGTTTGGAATTGAAGTTCACAGTCAGATATCATTTAGTATTGGATGGGAGACCAACTCCCCAGTCTCAAATGGAGTGTTTTTTTTTTTTTCCCCTTCCTTACCTAACCGTATTCTTCATTAAATAAATGAAAAAAGATTTACCATGATGGTTGTAGCAAAGATCAGCCCACTGGTTTTTAATCATGACATATCTTATACTTTTTTAAAGTTATTATATATATATATATATATATATATATATTGGAGTCCCCAGATGCGGCTTCCACTATGACTAACCCACTAGTTTTCAAAGGGAAAGATGAGTGTCATAATACCACTATGTGCATGCCTCATCCTTGGCATCAAAAGCGTACACTTGTTTTACTTTATGCCTCAAGACATCTTCAATCTTTCCGCAATTTATTCTACTACTTTGTTAATTTATATCTTTACTGCATTATTAGCCGACATGCAAGAGTGTGCCACTAGCTTATCCTTATAAAATCAAGGCATCATTTCTGTTTTCTAGGTAAGAAGAAGATCAGATAGCTTCTCTCTATATTGTGAATGGGAAACTTTTTCATTTCTGGTTGAAGCTATAACTTCATTGTTAGCCGGAATCAAATTGTCTGCTAAATCCGGGTCGGATCATAATCATTCGTATTAATTAGAAAATTAAAATAATTCAGATAAGTGACTTTCGAAAAGAAAAAGTAAAACAAAATGTCATTTAAGATGGAAAAAAAAAAGTAAGACACAAGTGGACAAAGGATATTAGTTTATATGATCCTATTCTTCTAAACAAAATTAAAATGATCATATAATTGACATATAAAAAACGAATCCAAGCTAGGATGTCATTAATTTAGTAATTACTTTTGGTGCTACTCTAATTGTTATCTACACTTTCGTATTTTTCATATTTTATTCTCAATCTAACAAATTATAGTCCATCATCACCAATATAATATACTACATATTTTGAACTATGAAGATAATACCAACAAATTAATTAAACCAAAAGTTATCTGCTTCACAATGAAGAGATGATGGACATAGGTTCATCACTAATATTGTCACGTGCTTTTTAGTCCCACTTGGTCTTTATTTATAGTCGTCACAACACTTCCACAACTTCGCCATACAGAAATCTCACCGACCCTCACCAATATGGCGACCAATCAGCCTTTGCTTGAAATCTCCAAAACTTCCCACTCTCCTAAAATTCTCTGTTTGCTCTTGATCTCCTTTGTTGCTCTTATAGGCGCAACTTTTTTCGCTTTCCATTCCATCAAAACGACCTCGTTTAGCCATGTAATCTGTGATCAATCGGTCAACAAAGAGTCATGCTTGGCCATGGTCTCTGAAGTAGCTCAACAATATCAAGATAATGATCTACTCAAAGCCTTCCTAGAAAAAACCACACCTCGCATACAAGAAGCTCTCAAGACGGCGAACGATGTCAGCCGTCGGATCAATTATCCCAAGGATCGAGCGGCTCTCCTTGACTGCGCCGAGCTGATGGACCTGTCCAAGGATAGGGTTGTGGATTCCATATCAACTCTTTACCTTCAAAATCTAACGACTCGTTCCCATGAAGACGTCCACACATGGCTTAGTAGCGTCCTGACTAACCACGTGACGTGTTTGGACGGCCTAGATATCAAGACCTTAATGGAGCCTCATCTGAATGAGTTGATATTAAGGGCCAGAACCACCCTGGCCATTCTGGTTTCGATTTCGCCGTCGAGATCTGAAGAAATCCAGCCGTTGACCGGGGATTTCCCTACCTGGGTTGCCGCCGGGGATCGGAGGCTCTTGCAGGCTTCCGCGAAGGATATCAAGGCCGATATTGTGGTGGCAAAGGACGGAAGCGGAAACTACAAGACTGTGAAGGAGGCTGTGGATGCTGTACCCAAAAATAGCAAGAACAGGTTTGTTGTTTATGTGAAGAAAGGGACTTACAAGGAGAATGTTGAGCTAGTAAAGAACAAAAAGAATGTGATGCTTGTTGGAGATGGAATGGATTCCACTATCATCACCGGTAGTCTCAATGTCATTGATGGATCAACTACTTTCAAATCTGCAACCGTAGGTAATTATTATCACATCCACTGTCTTAATTAGTGCGCTTACAGCTAATTAGTTAACTCAATTTATCTCAGTTTTCGTTTCCGTTTGACTCGTTGGTGAAAACCTAAAATTTTTATATCAGTTTGTTTCTGAAAAATCAATAAAAATTAATTTAAACAGTCAACTAACTTTAATATAAAAAAAATATTATTTTAAACTCATACACTTATTGTAAGTTTAATTTCTATTTGTTCATTGTCTATTAGTCAAGATTAGTCTTTTTTGAGTAATAGTACTAGACCTTGTTCTCAGCCAAAAAAAAAAAAAAAACTGCTTGTAGACCATATTTCCAAGAAAATTTCTTACGGTATCTTATCATATCTCTAATTAAAATTCTCTATCGCATAGCCATGTGAGAATGAGAAATGTTTATAATTACTTGCACATTTATTTTGGCATAATTTGGTAGAATACAAGCTCTTGTCTACTTAGGCTGTAACGCTCCAGTTGGCAAGCATTACAAATAAAAGTATAAAAAATTACAAAGTGGACATCATTATTATTTTATTTCAAAGTGGTTGAAGAAAAACAGGCATGATAAAAAAGTAAAAAAGTGAAAAAGTAGCATCATTATATGTAAGAATTGTCACATTTATATAAATAATCCACCGTTTTCAGCTGCTGTCGGCGACGGATTCATCGCCCAAGACATATGGTTCCAAAACACGGCGGGCCCACAAAAGCACCAAGCCGTGGCGCTCCGGGTCGGCGCCGACCAGTCCGTCATAAACCGGTGTCGTATCGACGCATACCAAGACACTCTCTATGCTCACTCCAACCGCCAATTCTACAGGGATTGCACTATCACGGGCACCGTCGACTTCATCTTCGGCAACGCCGCCGTCGTGTTCCAGAACTGCAAGCTGATTCCAAGAAAGCCCATGGCCGGGCAGAAGAACATGGTCACGGCCCAAGGCCGAACCGACCCGAACCAGAACACCGGGACTTCGGTCCAGAAATGCGAGATCTCCGCCAGCGCCGATCTCGAGCCCGTCAAGGCCTCGTTCAAGACGTACTTGGGCCGGCCGTGGAAGGAGTATTCCAGGACTGTCGTCATGCAGTCCACCATTGGTGACGTCATCGATCCAGCTGGGTGGGCCGAGTGGGACAAGGATTTCGCACTGAAGACGCTGTACTATGGCGAGTATGCGAACAAAGGCCCAGGTGCTGGTACCAGTAAGAGGGTGAATTGGACCGGTTACCATGTCATTACGAGCCCAGCAGAGGCCCAAAAGTTTACTGTGGCTGAGCTCATTCAAGGTGGCTCTTGGTTGGCGTCCTCTGGGGTGGCTTACACGGAGGGGTTGTGAACTTTGAGATATATGAACTATTATGTGATGGTGTTGTGGGAATATCTTAGGATTTGTGTATTTTCAACTTCTTTTGTCTCCAATAAGTGAAATCTCCTGTTCGGTCTTTTCTATGTCAAATGTTGGTTTGGTGGGTCGCCAATATCAAGTCTTTAGTGGGTTTTTCTATTTTATTTTCTATGTGAAAAGGGCTTGGATAATTACTTGACTTACTATCATGTGTCACACCACTAATGAGTAATATTAGGAGTATTTTACTCTCTTTTTTTTTTTTAATACACACTATAACACAAACAACAACATATATACATTCTTGCATGGCAAATCGACTACAAGAATTTTTAAGAATAAGAATCAATTGGACCTATAAATGAATCTCACTAAGTTACTTTTAATATTATTGTATATTCACAATTGAGTACAAACTTTTTTAGCTTGTGTGTCATATGATTGAGCCATAAAAATGTTGTTAAACAATTTTTCAACCAAATAAACACAGCTTATTGAGACAAATAGATTTACTCTAAACAACGATTATTTTTAATATCTCACGTTAATCAAGAACAGTCGTAAAAAAAAATGCCGATTTTTTACATTGCTCGATACGTGTTGTCTAAATTAAAACTGAAGTTTTTACAAATGGTATTTGACCGAACACTAGGCATCATATTTCAACCAAGAAGAAAAAAAGAAAAAGAGAATATTGGAATTTTTGTTTCACAAATCATAATTATTGCCCTAAGCGAACTACTAGCTGTTTTATGTAAACCAATCTTTAAGGAGAGATTTGTCTCCAATACAATAAAACCATATCTTCCTTTTGACAAATGTCACAATTTCACCTGAATTTTCTTCGAACCCATAATTGAATTTTTGATCACCTCAGAGTTGACTTTCATTTTTATGTGTCATATCCAAAATGTTCAACCATACGCTGACTTTGCAAGTGGTTGGTGTGAGGCTATATGTAATGGTACAGTGATAAGCTGGGAGACACACACACACACACATACACATATATATCCTATATATAAATATATATAGATATATATGTATTCTCGAAAGCACTATATGCGAATCCAGAATTTTATTATTTCAATATAAAAATGTGTCAGTCTCTAATGAATGTCAAGAAATCTTTGTTGCCATTAAAAACACATATAGGTGATCAGCACATTTCCAAGTTGCGTACCGGCAATAAAGATTAATTAAGACTAATATTCTGTTGCAGTTTTAAGCAACAAACCAGAATAAAATGTGCCTCCAACCATCTACAAAACCTCTAAAGCTAGTTTATATTGTCAGAAATATAGCTAAGCGATTTTGTGGGAATCTTCCAACAAACTGCAGAATCTTTTAATCAGACTTTATTATTATTATTATTTTCATATTATTCTCGTTTTTCTTTTACTAAAATTTTAGGATTATTCTCACACAATCTATTGAAATTTAAAATCTCTCACTGTATTTCATGAATTTTAAACTAGTCTCACTTAACCCACTTTGTGAGAATTTCTATTAAAAACATAAAGACAAAAAAATAAAATAAAATAAAATTATGTGCGGTGATGTGTCTTTTTTCATTTGCTTTTAACGAAATTCCTAATAAAAGTGGTTTAGTAAGACTAATTCACCTATTTTTCTGTCATTTTTTAATAAAAATTCTGACACAGGGGGGTTCAATAATAAACTATATTTTAAAAACTCAATAACTAAAGTTAGAGTTTTTATGCTCATAAGGTAAGTGAAAATAACCGTAAAATTCAGGAGTGTCAATGAGATTAGTTCATTTTTTTAAAAATAAAAATTATTGATGTTATCCCATTCTCCATCCTCATTAATTATAGAAGAAAATTCCAATTCTTATTAACGAAAATGATTAAATTTTACTCGAAATATGAGCTCATTTGCTGCAGGTACTAACTTCATTAAGTATATTATTAAGTAAGCTTTCAAGATGAGATGATGAAGTATCAAATCATAAACATATTATAGTAGGAGAGGAAGGAAATGCATGGTTACTATACTACACCAATTTATTGATAGTTTGATCAGTCTAGTTTGATTACAAAAGGATAGCATGTATAACTGTATACAGGTTTGAGAATAAAATACTTAGACGAGAGGCCCAATCAAATACAAATCAAAAGGGTAAATTGCCCTTTGCATATCTTTTGATCTGATGATAATAATAATAATATTTATATTTATATTTATATTTATAATAATAAAAGACACAACTGTTCATGTGGAGGGCACGAAGGGTCTTAAACAATATACAGACAGTTAAGAAAGATACTCTTATAATTTGCATATTTATATGTATATAATTGTTGGTAGGATACTTTTCTCCAAACCAACTGTATAATAAAAATTGGTAATTCTATGAATCTTTTTAACAGAAAACGACATGTTCCAAGACTTATAATTTAATATCTATTAAAAAAAAAAGACCTACAACTTTTTTTTTTTTTTTTTTTTGTTATTAATGTCTGGATTTAGACGCCAAATCAGAGCAAGCAACAGCTGGGTAGTAGTTTATTTAATGCTCGATATCAAGGTGTACTAAACAATACTAAACAATTAAAGAGTGGAAAAAAGAAAGAAATAATAAAAAAAAGGTGTATTAAACAATATGTTTATCCATTAATACGTGGAGAAATAAATTTTGGATAATGGGTTATATATTACAACTCATAATTAGGAAGTTTGTGCTCTTATTATTTTGTAATATTAGAATTTTGTTTTAATTTTTAGATTCATTTTTTTTAACTATATGATCTTTGACGAGCAATTTTGTATCATGTGTAATAAAGTTTTAACATACACACTCATAAATCATATGGCTAAAAAATTAATACATTTGAGCTATTTGATGATAGAGACATTTAAGGCTCACACCCCCACAAATGTTTTTTGTTTTTCAAAATAAGCTCTAAATTTTTTTTTTTCATTTCACCCCACTAACATTAAGTTTTTATATGTATGCCTTCATTGAACTTTACATTTTGTTTCGTTTTTATTTCTCTAATTTTAAAAATTAATTAGTACGTGCTTATATTAAAGTAGAATGTTGGCTTTGTTTCTAATTCTTACCAAGAGACTGAAGTAAGAGGTCAAATCATAAAATCTCCCCTCTAAAATATTAGTTTGCATAGAATTCAAATTTATTGTCATTACATTGTAAACTTTTGGCTCCTTTACTTTGCATGAAAACAGAAGGGAGAATAAATTTTATCTAATTATATATTTACTTATATAATCAATAATGAGAATTTAGTGGACGCATACAAGATAAGAAATGAGAAAAGGGAATGTTAATCCCCACTCCCTACATCTTCCTTGGTATTGATTATTTGTTAAAGATAATGGATGCTAAATCTACTTAATGCTCTCAATAAGTTCTTATGTTATGTATTTATAATTAATTAATTATATAGAAGGGCATTTTAATAATTAATAAGACCATTATTTTTAAGTTTAATAAACACTAGAAATTGAATTTCACCGTTAAGTAATCATAAAAAATGATTGAATAATCTTTAATGTTTTTTTTTTTTTTACTTCTTTTCAATCCCATCACCTTTTATATTATATTCATTTATAATTTAATTAAGACATATTGTATCTCTTTTATACCCCAGATTTTGGTCTGTTGTTCGAAGAAGCTCCGGGGATCTCACTCTCGTTACATAGCCGAGTGTTTTAGCAGCCCGTGAAGGAGTCCAGCTTGCTCAAAGATGTCGTTTTAACATGTGGATTCTTGAATTAGATGCTTCCAATGTGATTAGAGCTATTTCAATCAAATGTCATTTGTGAAATCCAAGACCTTATGTCTCAAGTTATTAGTGATATAGCTCATTATTTAGCTAGTCTTGCTTTTATTATTTCTTGTAGATTTTGTTCCTTTTGTGCTGGGTCTTTTGTATGATTTAAAATAAAATAAAATAAAAAGAGGAAATTTTTACATCCCTACCAAAACAAATAAATAAAAAGGGCAAAAAAAAATTTTTTTTTGCATTATTTTTTAACCCGCAAGCGCATTGCCCGCTCCACGAGAGTACAAAACAACTAAGCATCCACGTAAGCAGTCACATAGATGACATAAACATACATGTAGGCTTTTCCAACAAAAAAAAAAAAAAAAAAAAAACACAAATTAAAGCCCTCCAATTTTGTGCCCTTTCTCAAACTCCTTGCCCCTCCTCTCTCTCTCTCTCTCTCTCTCTCTCTCTCTCTCACCCTTTCGTTTTGGAGCTTTCCTATTTTCCATTTTCCATGGTTGCCCACCTTGTCGTTTCTCCATTTCCTTCCTTTCAGACCCTTTTCTCTCTCTTTTTTTTTTTTTTTTTTTTTTTGTTCTTCTCTGTTTTCCACATTCCTCTGCCCTCGAATCTCAGTTCAAGACCATAATCTTCCCTTCCTTTTTTTTTTTTTTGTGTGTGTAAATCTTTCTCCTAATATTATTATTTTTTTGGGGTCGTTTTTGTTATTCAAGAATTTGTCTTTTATTGGTTTTCTTTTTTTGTAAAAACATAATAATCAAGGAGGGGCTTTTGCATGTTCTTCCATTCATCATCAAGACTACTTCTTGTGGGAAAGATGAAGAATGGAGCTTTGGAACACCGTCGTTTGGAGTTCTGAAATCTCCACCCCTTCATAGGTATTGCATTTTGTTCTTTTGTTATTTATAGGTTCATTCTTAAGAAATGTGTGTGCTTTTGGGTCTCAAAAACCCGTTTCAAAATCGATCTTTTTTGGGTTAATCACACACACACACGCACACACATATATATATATATATATATTTATAATCTTTTTATTTCGTGATTAGTAGATACCAATCTTCGTTCTCAGGGAAAGCAAAAAAGTTCCCAAAATCACATGCAGCGAGTCTTGTCTAAAAGCCTCCAAAGTTCTTTTTGTTCTTGTTCAAGAAAATATAGTGCATATATATATATATATTTGTATATCAGCTAAGTACATCTACTTTCCTGCAGGGAAAAGAACTCTCTCTCTTCTCTCTCTCTCTCTAAAGTGGTTTCTGGCATTGGGCTACTGGTTTCGCCATGGCAACAAAGATGAAAGGAATCTACAAAAGCTTCAAATTTATCTCCCAAATCTTTGGTAATTACAAATACTACTCTCTTTCTAATTTACATTATAAACGTTGCATTTTTTTTTTTTGGCTGAATTTTGCTAATTAACTTAGTGATTTGGGGCTAAAGAGATATGGCAAAAATCAATGCCAAAAATCAATCTTTGTTGTTGTAGTTGTGAAGGAGAGAGAGATGGAAATTGGGTACCCAACAGATGTTAAACACGTCGCACACATCGGATGGAATGGCCCATCTGGCAGTGCACCCAGTTGGGTAAGCTGTCCACAAACTCGCCCCAATAATTTTCTTTTTTTATCCTTCTTTTTTTTTTTTTTTTGGTTTTTGAAAATAATCATCCTTCCTCCCATGTTCTTGCATTTCCTTAAATTCCCATCTGATATATTTGGAACATTATTTTATTTTTTATTTTTTCAGATGAACGAGTTCAAGACTTCAGCAGATTTCTCAGCAACATCTCTTTCCAACATCAGTGACCGACGTGATTCCAATCCTCTAGCTCTTTCCACGTGGTCCTCCCAAGGTTTTTTTCTTTGCTTTTTTTTTTTTTTCTTAATAATTTAGAGTCAGCTGTGAAATTAATCAGTCACTCATTTTAAACATAACGTGTTCACAAATAAGAAGCATGAAATGATTTGGCCAAATTTAGCTTTTCTCATATTTGTACCATTAAACCATGCCTATCTGTCATGTGCAAATGTGGAGAACAAATACATATTTATATATTTACACATACGTATAGATATATATAGATATATAAAACCAGACAAGTACAACACACGAGGCCTTTTCACGGGCTAAACAGTTTGATTGAAGGACGTGGAGAAATGGACATATTAGATCGTAGGAGCAGCCAGAGTTGTAAGTTGTGCAGAAGAGTTTCGAGATTCTTTGCCTCAACAGAAAGAGTTTGGCTGTTACCGTCACGGGGATAACACTTTTTCCCTAACCAGGGGGAATCTATTTCTTCACTGCCTTAAGGAAGCCTAACAACATTGTGGTCCACATTCACAAATATTAAAAGTGTGATTTTATTTTATTTTATTTTTAATCTATATAGATATTATATTTGACTCACTATATATGAGCTGTTAGTCTTGATTGAAAGTTTCTGTTATGGTATGTAGACATTGTAGACTCGGTATTCGGTACTACTAACGTGTGAGTCAATAGGATTTTTTTTTTTTTTTTTTTTTTTAACTTTTTGAGGACAGGCATTTGGGGGAGGGAAAAAAATGAGTGTGATCCAGAATTCGAAATAATGAAAAGTTTATGTTGAATAGGATTTTTTTTTTTTTTTTTTAATATGAAAGATGGATTTAAAATTACGTGCCTAGCAAGGGCAATTTTGTGAGAGTTTCCCTTTCTGCCCTGCATATTAAGTTCAAGTTCGGACCTGTCTTGCCATTATCACTTTTAATAGTAGCCGAGTCAATAAACTTTAGGAGCTATAGCAGCTTATGCGCAATTTTGAGTGAATTTCCCGTTCCGTATGTGTTCTTGGCATTGTTTTCATCATTGCGTACTTTGTGGAAGTTTTCAAATAACATCAGTTTACACGTTTCTCTCTTTGATTTTCTCCTCCTTCTTGATTTCCTCAACAGATTTTGAGCAATCCATGGGATGCCAAACCGCATCCGAGGTGTTCAGCGACGTTCTGCCTAATGACCTTCCCAACATTCCCAAGAAACCAAAGCGGAAAAAGAGCAAGTCTGCTTCATCTTCTAGCTCGGCATCTTCCTCGTCAAGAGGATTTAGATTGACAAAGTCAAAGGCTACATACAACAACGTGGAGGCAACTCCAAACTTGCAGCTACTTTAGATCAATTGGTCTTAAGTTTTCTGAAATTGGTTGCAGATTTTGGAGAAACTGTCACATATGTGCATAGAAAAAGATTTCTGAAGACCCTCTCGGAAGCGAAAGTCTAACAACTTGAACATAATTTTCTGTACGTGTTGAAAATCTTGAGGCTTTAGAGGAAAAAAGGGAGTGAATAATTAGTTGGTGGGAGCACAGAGAGATGTGAAGAGGAAAAGGGTGGTGAAAATTTGTTCAGTTTAGCAAAGGTACCAGTTTTTGCTTCCACAATATAAACATAAGCAAAGATGGATTATGTTCTTGGTTCATTTTGATGGTTTGCTGATTCTGATTATTTGATTAGAATGGAAACCCAGGAATTTGTTCGTTTTGCTTGATGTGCATTGGCAACTATTTTCACATTAAGTTATTTTTATCAGTAGTGTGGCTTTTCTGAACGTTAAGTCTGATCAAAATCATATTAAAATAAAAAAAGTATACAAAACTAACAGAGCTTGATAAAGATGTAATAATTGAAAATATAATGGATGTTGTACCAAATAATAGTGAGAACAGGCTTGTATATGTGAAAAGGGAATTTACAAGGAGAATGTTGAGCACTTCGAGCTAGTAAAAAACAAAAAGAATGTGATGTGTGTTGGAGGTGCACATGACAAGGAAATTAATTATACAAATTCCCCCTGAATTATAGGTCTTGTAACACTTCACCCCTCCCACTTGTTGGAGATGCACATGACAAGTAAATTAATTATACAAATTTCCCCTGAATTATAAGTCTTGTAACACTTTACCCCTCCCACTTTTGAATAATGATATGTAATATTCGCTCCTCTTGATCTATGCTCCATTGACAAATAAAGTCCTAATGCATGAGTTTATTATTATTATTATTATTATTATTATTATTATTATTATTCAAAATTCCATATATTCCTTATAATCTTAATCAAAGAACTTGAAATGTGTAATAGAAAAAAATAGAGAGTAAAGTAGAAATTATGTATTTAATATCTTGGCAACCATACTTAATGCTTGATATATGTAATTTCTATCTATCAAAATAACAGAATGATTAAATTTCTCAACGATTAGGGGATCATATATTTCGTTTTAAATTTCATAAGTTTAAGCTTATTATTCAAGGGGAATTTTTATAATTAGTTAAAAAACTATTATTGTGACCCCAGATTTCCAAGAATACCTTACCGTATCATATCAAGTCTCCAAATCAAAATATCCATTGCATAATCATGTTAGAATAAGAAATATTTTTAATTATTTATACAATTGTACATTGGCATAATAAGAAGAGTACATATTCTTGTCTAGGCTGTGACACTTGGCAAAGCTTTTTATTCATCTTTTTTAAAATTTTGCAAGGATTTTTCACTGAAGACATTGTACACTTGAATGGTTCCTTATTTTAAGGTTTATTGGTAAGATAAAAAGAAAATGTGATGTGATTAGTAAAAATAGATAGTAAAAATAAATAAATAAATTGTCGAATGAATAAATGTATTGTTTAATTATGTTTATATTAAAATAATATATATATATATATAAGATACTCAAACACATATTATAATATATCGAGATGTAATATATAATGAGAGTATTTTTGAACAAAACATAAGCATAATTTATTTTTTATTTTTCTTTTTTAAACGTAGAAAAGGAGTCTCTAATCATCATTTAAAATTGCCGAGAACATTGTTCATTAAAAAAAAAAAAAGTTGGCATTTATCATAGTTTTTTTTTTTTTTTTTTTTTTTTTTTTTTCGTTGGAAAGCACTTATCAGAGTCATTGTCATAAAACGAACTATTGCTGTTTTATCTAAACCAATCTTTAAAAGAGATTTGTCTCCAGTACAAAATATCATATTTCCTTTTGACAAATGTCACAGTTTCACTTCAATTTTCTTTGAAGCCATAATTGAATTTTCGATCACTTCATAGTTGACTTTCATTCCCTGTGTCATCCAAAATTTCAACCCTACGCTGACCTTACAAAATGTTAGCGGGGCAATATTTGATGAGACAATGACCAGCCGGAAGATGTATATTCTAGAAACCACTAATGCGAATCCAGAATTATTACAATATTAAAATTTGTCTCAATAAATGTCAAGAGATCTTTGTTGCTAATAAAACAAATTGAAGTAAAAAAAATTAAACTCAGTTAATTTCTCGATTCAATTTCACTATTTAAGTTTCAAATAAAAAAAAAAAAAAAACCCCCACTGCCACCGTGGTCATGACAGCCTCCAATTTCGGAAAGTCTTTTTGTCCCAATTCCTATACCTCACTCACGACCTTGATGTGCTCTTAAATAAAGTCGTATCCATATTTATCTCTTCCTATTTTCAAGGAAGAATATACAATTAAACTGAAAAAAAAAAAAACCATATATGAAGAAATTGAAAGATCAGTTCAGATCATTTTGAAAAAAAAAAAAGGTCGGTTGAAATTCAAAGTCTCTATCTCTTCGAATGAGAATGAGTGTCAAATGGATTTTGAAGGAGATTTAAGTGATCGATTTTGGATATTTGAATTGAAAAAAACAAGTTCTGATTTTGACCTCCACACATGTATAACCCTACCTTGTCAAGATCCAACTCAATTCAAATGAGCATGGTCGTCGCTAAGATCGTTTTGTGAATTTCTCCCCTTTTCTAGTCCAGAGCTTTTGGTTGTTTTAAGGATATAATAGTTTATTTGGGGTGTAAGTTTAAACTTACACATCAACTCAATTTTTTCTTTTTCTGAAAAAGTTTTTTATCTTTTCTGAAAAAATCAATAAAAATTACTATTTAAATTTAAAAATCTTAACTCAAACTCAAACCCAAATATGTATAAGTTTTTTTTTTTTTTGGTTAATCATATTGGAGAGAAAAGAAATGAGTTATTATTATTCATTATTATTATTTAAAGAAAAAACTCTTTCCACGTTGCCGATGTGCCAAGTTGTTGGTATGAATGACTAATACGTGGGTCATGAGATTAGCCAACTCGGGCTAAATAACAAAAATCTTTATTTTTATTTTTATTATTATTATTTTTTTAATGCTGAAACTCCATTCTTTTGTCCCCTATCTCAATCTCAAACCCTACCCCTCTTCTCTCTCTCTCACTCTCACCCTTTCGTTTTGGAGCTTTCCATTTTTCCATTTTCCCTGGTTGCCCACCTTGTCGTTTCTCTATTTCCTTCCTTACCCTTTTCTTTTTTCTCTCTCTTTGTTTTCCACAGTCCTCTGCCCTCGAATTTCAGTTCAAGACCATAATCTTCCCTTCCTTAAAAAAAAAAAAAAAAAAAACTCTTTCTCCTAATATTTATTATTATTTTTGGGTCGTTTTTGTTAATTCAAGAGTTTCTCTTTTCTTGGTTTTATTTTTGTAAAACATTATCAAAGAGGGGGTTTTCCATGTTCTTCCATTTATCATCAAGACTTCTTCTTGTGGGAAAGATGAACAATGGGCTTTGGAACACCGTCATTTGAAGTTCTGATTAAATCCCCACCCCTTAATAGGTATTGCATTATGTTCTTTTGTTATTTTATAGGGGGCCTTTTATAGGTTCATTCTTAAGAAATGTGTGTGTTTTTGGGACTCAAAAAGCCGTTTCAAACGCATCTTTTTTTTTTTTTTTTAAAGTTAATCAGGTATTTTTTATATTATGAATAATCTTTTTAATTCGTGATTAGTAGATACCAATCTTCCTTCTCAGGGAAAGCAAAAAAGTTCCCAAAATCACATGCAACGAGTCTTGTCTAAAGCTCTAAAGTCCTTTCTGTTCTTGTTCAAGAAAATATAGTAAATGTATATATATATATATATATATGTGTATATAAATATATACACTGTTTATCAGCTAAGTACATCTACTTTCCTCCAGGGAAAAGAACTCTCTCTCTCTCTAAAGCTGGTTCTTGGCATTGGGCTTCTGGTTTCTACCATGGCAACAAAGATTAAAGGAATCTACAAAAGCTTCAAATTTATCTCCCAAATCTTTGGTAATTTTACACATATACCACTCTCTTTCTAATTTACGTTATCGTTTTTGCATTTTCAATTACGAACATGTAAGATTTTGGGGCTAAAGAGATATGACGAAAATCAATCTCTGTTGTTGTAGTTGTGAAGGAGAGAGAGATGGAAATTGGGCACCCAACAGATGTTAAACACGTGTCACACATTGGATGGGATGGCCCATCTGGTAGTGCACCCAGTTGGGTACGCTGTCCTCAAAACTCGTTCCCAATAATTTTCCTTTTTTGTCCTTATTTTTCTTTGGGTTTTTATTTTTAATTGGATAAATTTAAAGGTTGATTCTTTAAATTTTTAGTTTCTTTTAAGTTTGGATCTTAAATTTTTTTTTTTTTTTTTTTTTGTAATTGAAATATTTTTAAAATTTTAAAATATTATTATAAGAGTTTTTTATGTTAATTTTAGATGTAATCTGACAATTAACATTATTTTTTAATCAAATTACTAATGAATTTTATTTAAAATTTACGAGAAATGACAATTATAGTAATATTTTAATAGTTTAAGTGTATTTTTTATTTTTTTTCGTAGTTATAATGATCATAAATTATTAAAAACGTTATTACAGTAATAATTTTTATTAATTTTTAGACGGAATCTGAAGTTAGCTTCACTTTTTGATCAAATAATTGATAGATTCAGTCTAAAAATTAATAAAAATAACTATTGTAATAATATTTTAAAATTTTAATGATATTGCAATTACAGAAAAAAATTTAGGGATTAAAGTTATATAAGATTAAAAATTTAAAGACTAAATGAATTTATCTTTCCTCCTATGTTCTTGCATTTCCTTAAATTCCCATAGGATATATTTGGAATATTAATTTCTCTTAATTGTTTTTTCAGATGAACGATTTCAAGACTTCATCAGATTTCTCAACATCTCTTTCCAACATTAGTGACCGACGTGATTCCAATCCTCTATCTCTTTCTACATGGTCCTCCCAAGGTTTCTTCTTCTTCTTCTTCTTCTTCTTTTTTGGAGTGAATTTCCCGTTCTGCTCTCCAAATCAAGTTTAACATCGGAAGAGTAGTCTTGCCAATATCAGTTTATATTAAAAGCCGAGTCAATAAAGTTATGCGCAATTTTGATCAGTGAATTTCCCGTTCTGCTAGTGTTCTTGGCATTGTTGACATTGTCGTGCAGTTTGTGGTAGTTTGCAAATAACATCAGTTGACATGTTTCTCTCTTTGATTTTCTCCTTCCTCTCGATTTCGTCGACAGATTTCGATCAATCCATTGGATACCAAACCGCATCCGAGGTGTTCAGCGACGTTCCGCCGAATGACCTTCCCAACATTCCCAAGAAACCAAAGCGGAAAAAGAGCAAGTCCGCTTCGTCCTCTGGCTCGGCTTCTTCCTCGTCAAGAGGGTTTAGATTGACAAAGTCAAAGCCTACATACAACAACGTGGAGGCAACACCAAACTTGCAGCTACTTTAGATATATTGGTCTGAAGTTTTCTGAAATTGGTTGCAGATCATGGAGAAACTGTCACAAATGTGCATAGAAAAAGATTTCTGAAAATCCTCTCGGGAACGAAAAAGTCTTAACAACTTGAACATAATTTTCTGTACATGTTGAAAATCACGGGCTTTAGAGCAAAAAAGGGAGTGAGTAATTAGTTGGTGGGAGCACAGAGAGATGTGAAGAGGAAAAGAGTGGTGAGCATATATTTGTTCAGTTTAGCGAAGGTACCAAGTTTTTGCTTCCACATCATAAGCACATGCACGGATGGCTTTTGTACTTGGTGCATTTTGATGGTTTGCTAATTCTGATTATTTGACTAGAATGGAAACACCACAATTTTTTTCATTTTGCTTGATCTGCATTTGCATCTTTTTGCATTTGGCTACCTCTACTGGTACTGTATCTTTCTGAATGTTTAAATCTCATTGAAATAATATAAACATGAAAAAATAGACAAAACTAACTGAGCCAGATAAAGAGGCAGCCGTTCAAAACCTGCTACCCTGTCAGAGTACAATTTCAAAAGTAGACATCAAGGTCTTATTTCAAATCCATAGAGAAAGGCAAAATCACCTTATGCCTGCAGATGCAATTATTCTCTGCTCACCTTGTAGCTAAAGCTTCGGACTCGAAATGATGTTCTTATTCGTTTCGGTCCAATTATAAGAAACGTAGAAAGTGCGAATGTGAATTCTAGTTTGCTTTTCCCAATTCTATCAACTTGCTCCATCGAGATTTGGCCGCTTCTCCTTTCTACGGATTTTAACAATAGTGCTTTTTTATTTTTAAAATATATTTTTCATGAACACAATTGTGTGCTTTTTCGTCTAGAATTTGGAGATAGAAGTTAGATTATGCACTTTTATTTATTTTTTTTTTCCCTTTCTCTGATTGTTTTTCTCTCTCCTTCTGAGGAAGGTTTTTAAGGAGACAACTACTCAGATAGGTAGTTTAGATATTAATAGTAAATTCCATTTTTACTTATAGATTTGTTTTCATCATTAATCGTCTTAAACCTTTAGGACTAGCTCAATAGATGAAAGACTCTCATGTTCGAAATCTTAAAGTATTTTTATTTAGTTATAATAATAAGTGAGAGTCATTGACCCCATACCATTATAAAAAAAAAAAAAACAATAATTATGTTATCTTCTTTTGGTGTTTCTTATTAAAATAAATGCTATTTTATTTTCTTTCAATAAGATGCTTGTACGTTCAAAATTTTCCTGGATGTCTACTTATCCCTGGTTGCCTAAACATGACTGGCTAAAAATGAGGACCAAATCTCACAGAGGAAAACGGAGCCCAATTAAAAAAAATGGTGGCCCAATAGATTAGTAGTACTTGTAATCTTTTACAAGTTATCTTGGAACACAGAACCACCAAAGAAAAACATGAATACCTCATTTTTTGTTGTATTTCAGGGGAAAAAAAAAAAAAAAAAAAATCCTTAAAGAATACCAGTTCAATACAAAATATCAAAATCGATACGTTTAAACTTTCTCTTTCAGTTGGATTAATAGATAGTCTATTTGAAAATGATAACCAAATGCATAGGTTCTCAGGAGGAGTTTGATTTTACATATACAAAGAGTATACTCCTAATTTACTTTATTTTCACTGTAAGGAAGAAAGAAAATTAAAGAACCTGTAAATATTGATAAAAATATAATTATTGTTAATCAAGGAAAATAGTTCGTGTACAAGACAAGATACACTTGAATCAGGAAAATTAGACAATACAAATTTCTCTATTGTACTTTCGGCAACTAGTACTTTACATAGGAACTTTTTGCTATATTAGTAGCTCAATTTTTGGTATACGAGTGGATTATTTTTCTGTACTTTTTTTTTTTTTTTTTTTTTAACAACGGTGGTTGACATTTTGATTTACTTTTCGGTAAAACATGAGTTTACTTTTGGTAAACCAAAATGATATGTCTCTGTTGTCTCTCTGGACACTAGCAAAATACCTTGGTCCTCATGCAGAAGATGGGGTTGACTATCAATGTAAAGCCTCACGCTAAGAGCTCGCAACGAAAAGCTCTTGTATATAGCTTTATTTTTGTCTTTATCTTTAACTTTTATTTTTACTATGTTAAAAAGTGCCAAATGCTATTTTTTGTAATACATTCTTCACTTGACATGTGACATCCTCTTCTTTTTTTCTTTTTCTTCTCCCTTTTCTTTTTTCATTCTTTCATCTTTTTTATTTTTTATTTTTTTTGCCTCAATGAAACTTTTTTTTTTTTTTTTTGCTCAATGTATCCCTATCTAAATTTTTTTTCCATGTAACCCATTTAACTACTATCTTCTTATATATAACATCTCATAAATAACTTTTTATTTGATTCTCTCTCTCTCTCTTTTTAGTTGTCTGCATGTGCTCACCACTATAATATATATATATATATATATATATATATAAATGCGAGTGCTAGAGGGTGTTTGCATCTCGGTGGCCCGTGGAAGCGCTAGATTTGGTGCTCTTTGCCCGTGAAGGGAAGTGTTTGATTCCAGTGCGAGGAAGTGTTGATTTTACAATCTAAATTCGCCACGAGATCGCGCTAGATTTTGCGGGTACTCCGTTTGCAAGCTTGCATATTGAAATCCCATGTAAGAGTAGTGGCGAACTAATTTATTAATATAATAGGGAGCGTATATTAAAAGATAAAGCTTTTAAAAAGATTATATATATAGAGTTAATCAGTTTTCTAATAGGGACAAAATAAGAAAAATGTAGGATTTTAAAAAAAAAATAAAAAAAAAATGAAAAGTTCACTGGTGGCGGAAATTCCGTCCTACTCAATCATAGGTGGCTCCGGCCCTACGTGAGTCATAGGCATTACGAGGGTGAGTGAGAGAGAGATCAGAGAGAAAGGGCCAGGAGAACAAGGGTAAATTAGTTTAAAGTTTTTAAGAAGGTTATATAGGGTTAATCAGTTTTCTATTAAGGGCAAAATAAGAAAAATATAGAATTTTTAAAGATAGAAAAAAAATGAAAAGTTCACTGATGACGGAAATTTCGCTGGCTCCGGCCCTTTGTGCATCATAGGGATTAGGAGGGTAAGTGAGAGAGAGATCAGAGAGAAAGGGCCAAGAGAACAAGGGTAAATTCATCATTTAATATTCTAAAAGTAGTATTTTTCATGTTAAAAAAGGGTACAGCAAAACCTCATATTGATAGTATATATCTCTGACAGTTGTATTTAGTAAGAATCACATAAAAGTAAAAAAGTATGCAAAGCATCCGCTTAAAAAAAAAAAAAAAAAAAACCTTACTGGTAATGCATTTTCACGTCCAATTGTAGAAATATCAATAAATAAATAAACAAATATTTAAAGGATTATAAAATTAAACGCAAATCCCACCCTCACGTGTGTAACATTAACCTTTTCTTTCTTAAGTGACATTAATCCTCCATAACCAAGTTCAACACTCACTATCCGTAGGTGGTATTATGTAAATAAGACGATGACCTTCCGAGACTCTCTTGTTGAACATCTAGGGATCGAGTTTCATTGTCCATTATAATGCTACAATTATACTTCTTAAATGATTTGTCAAGTTGGACTGAATTTCACCTTCAGTATCAGTATATTTCCATAATGACACTGGTTTGAGAAAGTGAATACATCATTGATTTTTTTTTTTTCATATTTGTCAAGAAAAAAGTTGTACAGTCACTAAATCAGGAAAAGAAGGCTATTTTAATTAAAATATATGCCCCACATCAAAGACCATTCAGATCTCTTTTCTTATTAATTTTTTTTTAATTTCATTATATTTTTTCACTTCATTTCTCTATTATTAACTTTGTAAATATAGTACCTAATTATAATTTCCATAGTCCTTTTTTTTACCTAAGTTGCCACAATTATTGGTGACCAAGCCTAGTCAAGTTAGTGATCAGTACTGAGTAATACTGCTGGTCAGTTGCCAGATTCTGCAGTCGAAGTAAATGGCTGATCGACCTCCATTCGTTATCTCTGCAGGCATATATGTGAACAACGTAATTACTATATATGTAGGTGATCTATACATCAATTGTAAAATGCTGTTGTTTATGATTCAGCAAAAAAGCTGTCGCTTATTTTTCTGTCCACGCTGTAAAGGTAAAAATTCATCAAAAAAGTGTTTTGTTACAACTTTCATGGCTAGTCAGAGATACAGTTTTAAGCACAAGGTATAGTATTATTATTATTTTAACATGAAGAATATTCCATGGTAAATATTCCTATTTTGTTTGAAATGGATTTTTGGATATGTCTACATGACCGACATGGAAATTAAGGTGTCTGAGAGACGCCTGTTTCAAGGATTTGTCGATTATTGTTGATTGAAAAGATTAATTCTCTGTTAATCAATCATTGTTTGTATTTCTGAATCTTCTCTACTTCATTAATCAATTGTCTTTTCAAACTCTTCCTTACAATGAGAAACAATTCCACCTTTTTTTTTTTTTTTTTGTAGGCAAAAATTATGTTAAAAACGAAAGAAAAAAAGACCTTACAATTACAAAACCCAAAAGGAAGCAAATAACAGAAAATAAAGAGAAAACCATTACGATTTTATCAATGTAAAACCCTTCATACTATGAGCAATATTAAGTTCGTATGAAATGTTTTTCTTATTAACTAGATTTTTATCCAAATTTATTTTTTCTTCAAACTATCTAGATTTGCTAATTACTCCCAAGGATCGACACAACAATTTCCGCCTTTTTCTTGTAAGCAATAGTACGATTGTCTACATCATTTCAAGTGTTCAGAAGACTTTTCATTCGCTAAATCCGTCCAACTTTTTTTTTTTTTAAATCCTACCCCTTGTGTTCTAGGGCTCCACCTTGTTTCCACTTGTTGCGTTCTTCTTACTTTTTTTTTTTTTTTTTTTTTTCCTCATCACCGGAAGAATCTCTTCAGCATCAACATGATTAGGCCAACTTTTGGAGGCATCAGTGATCATCGCTTACAAGCATTATTAATAGATATGTGTTATTCAAAATAAAAGGAAGATTTATACTATGACAATTTTACTTGCTTGATAAGAAATCTAGCTTGACTGTACCGGTACATTGTTATTAATATATTGATGATCCTACTCTGAATTATGTCTTATAGTGATGCTAGAATCCACCCTAATATTTAATTAATTAAGGTATATCTGAAAATTTAATTTGTGGAGGGTTGATGACTCAATTCATAGTTTTGAGAAATATTGTTATTCTATTTTGAAAACTTGAAGATTCAACAACATTATCAGCTGAATCAGTGATTCATTATTATCTGTACATTGAAGGCTCATAAACGAGATGTTATTAAGTGAAATAATGCCAATGAAGACCCCTTTGTATTCCCTAGAATAAACAAGTGTTCAAGCTTTCATCTTAAAAAAAAATAATAATAAAAGAATAGTAATAAGAATCAGTAGGTGTACCAGAACATCATGATTAGATCGACATTCTTTTAGCACTCTCATTACTTGTCCATCGCATTTCATGACTTCTATCTTTTGATGAGCCATATATATTGTTTATTTAAATCAAAGTCAGGACCCTAACATTATAATCTTGTAAAAATCTCCAAATCTCGATATGCATATGAAAATACAATAATCATATAACAAGTAGGTCCCTTTATCATTTATTCGATAAAATGTTTCTTACCAAATTTCAATTCACAATGGGGTGCTGTCACTTGCAATTTGCTTATCATACTTTGGTGCTTCTCGCGATCGTGTTATTCCGCACAATCTTAAATAAGCCTAGAGATCCTTACTCATGAAGTTTGGTATTTTTTATATGCACGTACATATGGATACATACATATATATATATATATATATATATTGTTTGTTGTTAGAAAAAGCTGTTATAATTAATGATAAAGCCTGGTACGCACATATATATTTTGGAAGGTAATAAGACAATCCTGCATGGTATATAAATATTTTACGAAGTGAATATACTTAAATATCTCACTTATGGTAATCCTAAAATCTTATAAAGAACGACAAAAAGCTTTACCACCAAGAGACGGGGGGGGGGGGGGGGGGGGGGAGGGTTAAATTAGAGAAAAAAACTTGAATGACACAAATTTAAGACCCGTTTAGGATAACATTTGAATATTGTATTTTGGAGGTCGAGTTGAAAATATGTGCTTGAAGGGAAAAACTTTTTATAAAGTTTTGTGATGTATAAAATAGTATAAAAATTTGAAATATGTTTGGAAAATAAAATATGCAAGATGGACCTTATTTTGTTCGTCTCATCGTTACAATCATTATGACACAAAAATAATCTCATTTCGATTTGAAATAAGAAAGTTACGGACTTTTAAAATTTGAGTTTTTTAAAAATGGAAGAGAGAGAAAGTTTGATATAGACTTGGAAATTTAAAATCTAGATGGTAAAATATGACATATGGAGATGTTACCCTAAACATGTTCTTAAAGACCATTGCACTAAAATGACACAAAAATTAAATACTAGTCTAACAAATATAACACAAATTAAATTAAAATTAACTATAATTTATGTTGTGTTAGTTAAGAATAGAAATTTTGTGTAATGTTAGAGTATAGATGAAAAAAATGTAGTTGTTTATGTAATTTTCTCTAAAAATTTATTGATTGCCCTCTATTTTCTCTTTTAGACCGCACCCCGCCACCCAAAGTTTTATTGTTTATTAAACTGTCAGTTTAGTTCAAGCCCCCCTAAATTAATTTCTGGCTCCTGTTACCATCCTACCAAACCACCGATGGTTTTCATGGATACTGTGAGTATACATGCACATATATTTCTATAGATATTTGTATATATACACATTTCCATTTATATATGAGATCATGCTTAACGTATCACGGACTGGGAATATTGGCCGTTACAGCCAATAATCCTCTACAAGCTTAGGAGAATACGGCAGTACATGCATGTCAGGTCTATAGGTAATGTGTATTTTCAATTTCCAGATGACAGAATTTCAGCTCCTCCGGAGCATAATATATATATATATATATATATATATATATGTTTGTATATATACACAAACACACACACAGAACGAACGAGCTCATGAAAAACTAAAATTTCTGCAGATGTGATCTAACTGAATATATGGAATATCATGGATGTTCAACTACAGAAGGTGAGCCCTGTAGATATTGTTCAAGAATGAAATCCCACATTTTATTATATGCTCAAGACAGGGCCGTATATTATTGTAATAAATAATGGAGGGGGTGATGAGATAAATAATTAATTATCTCCAATCTGATCATTTCATTAAATATGTATGTTTGAGTTTAGGTAGAAATTAAACGTCAAACATTTAATTGGTTAGCTTTGGTATTAGAAATATGGTTGTTTGATTCACCAGAGAGTGTGGTGATGGAAATAAAGGGAGTTGTTGTGGGAGCTTTAAATTATCTTTATTACATTAAACTCGTTAATGATGGAAGTAAGGTGGACAATTTATTTGAAGCACTTATCTTTCAACTTCCAAGGTGGACCCACCCCCATTTTGGATTCTGTCGACGCTCAACAACGACACTGTCAGAAAGTTATTAAAAGTTGGTCTCCGTTAGTGTGTGTGCGTTTTTGAGAGAGAATTCAAATTATTATTTTTAATATATGTATATTGTTTTATGCTGTATATATATTTATTAATGAAAATTCGAAAATATTACAAAAGCATATCTCAATAGTGTTATTGGAGTTGCATGTTGGATACTCGACTACTTTCTTCCTAGAAAAATGATTCCTAGGCCCCGCAGAAATCAAATGCGTGTTGTGTCTATTTATTTCTTTACTAAAAAATAACCAAAAAAAAAAAAACATTTGGTCTACCGAACTTTAAGAAATAATTAATTTGTGATGTTACGTTTTTTTTTTTTTTTTTTTTTTTTTTTTTTTTTTTTTTTAGTTTTGTTTTTTGTTTGTGAGCTTGAGATCGTGTGTATGCTAGATAGATGTAACTAAACGGTGCTAATTTTTACTAAAAAAAGTAATTATTATATAAAAAAAAGGTGTCTATTGACATTATTTTATTTACTTTTCTCATTTATTTTTTTAAATTACCCTATAATTAGATTTATATGTCAATTGTTTACTTCTCACACCCCTTGATTATTACAAAAAAAAAAAAAAATCCTATAATTAAGTTCTAATTTTTATTATTTACACTCACCAATTAATAAATAATCCTCTATTTTTCTAAAAATTCCTTTTCTTATCAATTTTGTTGCGTTTCTTCATCGACTTCTCCTTTTTTTTATTTGTGTGTCTTTTTTTTTTTGTTTATAGAAATTCATTCTTTTTTTTTTCGATATACATATTTTACTTTTATTTTTTTTCAACTAATGTCCATATTTTACTTTAAATACGATTTAGTGGACTAGCATAATATGTAGTTTTAGATATATATTTTTTATGATGTAATGGATTTTTTTTCTAAAAAATTAAATCTTGATTTTTTTTCCGCAAAAAAATGAGAAAAATTCTTGACTTATTATATATATAATTAAAATAAAAAACTTTATATGGGTTTTTATCCTCTATGTCATGAGCAACTACTTTCAACAGCAACTAAAATAAAAATTATGAATAGTAACTTGATATATATATATATGTATGTGTGTGTATATATGTAGACATTATGTGATGAAAAGGAAACAAATAAAACTATGATCTTATTGGATTTCAAGTAAAATAAGTTATCTGGAAAAAAAAAAAAGAATATTTGGATTTTAAGAGGGTTAAAAATAGAAGAAGAAGCCGACAAAAAAAAAAAGCAATGAAAATGATAAAAAACTATTTGTTTAAAAAACAGGAGGTTTATTTATTAGTTTGTGGGTGAAAAAATGATAAATATTAGAATTTAATTGTAGAGATTTTTTCGGAATAATAAAATAAGTGTAATAAGTAATAATTGATACTTAAAATTTAATTAGTATGTAATTTAAGAAATAATGGGAAAAGTAGACAAGTGGGTGTCAATAGACACCCTTTATATGTAAATGGTCAACACTTCCTGCTATACTCCTTTCATTTGAATTACAAGCAGCTTCCTCAATTTTAAATTCCTTGGCATTACAATTATCATTGTCCATGCCTAAGTCATTGTTTAAGAATTTATCTTGCTCTTCAAGTCCATCTTCCATGTGCAAATCTAAACCTACTATAGAAGAAGGGATAAGAGGTGGGATAGGGGGAGGGATAGGAGAAGGGATAGAATTGTTAATAGCTACAAGTTGCATGGCTTTGTCACTTTGTCCACCAACTCTAGAAAGGTTGCATAGGTATGCGGTTGCTTTCCCTTACCTCAGGCGATATTGCTTCGGCCACTAACTCATCCAATACATCGATACTAATTAGGAATTTGCTAAGCACATGAATATCATTCTTCTTTAGTTGTATGTAGAAATTAACATCAGTATCAGCATCATAGTGTATCCTCACAGGAGGAATTTCAGGTTCAACGGCATATCTCATGACTATAGTCTTCTCTTGGCTCCTCAATCTAATAACATTCCTCATCAACTCAATAAGACCAATATAAGTTGCGGTAAGGGGCACCGATATTTTCTTCATTTCACCACCAACATATCTCGATATACTGTTTCACTGACTATTATATTTGATGAAAACACAACAACAGTCATTCCTAAACGAAACAACAATGTGTTAGTCAATATCATAATTATCATTTAGTAAATATATTATTAACTGATTTTGTCATCATAATGATGATTGAAGGTCATTATGTCGTTTGTCATTAGTACTGTTGAAATTTTTTCAGAACATGAATAATACAGTAAGAGACCAAAAAAATACAGGAAATCTATCTTACTACCCACAAGTACTAAAGGAGATAATAAATGTTGTAAGATCTTACCCTCAAAAGTTTAATATAGTCATTTTTTATATTATAATTTAAAACACAAACCCATTTAAAGCATATAAAAACAAATAAAACCAAAGAACAAGCAGTAATACCTCAGATCTATACTTGATCTAAGCTAGAAAGATGCTGATGCAGAGTGGGAGGAGCTGCAAGTAAATCGGAAGATGAGTTGCAACCTTATTCAACTATGGTGAGGATAGGGAATGAGACGTGAATAGAATGACGAAGGATGGGGGAGAGATTTGTTGGACTTAGACTGAAATAGTTGAGCTCAGATATTCAACAATGGTGAAGAGAGTGTGCATGGGACTAGGGTGAGAGGAAAACGGGGAAAAAATGAGAGATATAGAGAGGATTTAAAATTATAGGTTGGGGGGAGGGGGGCGGACTGGGCGAGAAAGTGAGAAAAATGTAAGGTTTAGAGTTGACTGAGGGCATTTCTGATTTTTTACAGTCACATCAATTATTGTGATGACATGACAATACTAATAATAAAAAAAATAATATTGTTATTAGTTTTAATAATATTTTTCTATATGTACTATATTTGAAATTAACCCATAAATCAAGGGTTCACCAACCAACTAATGGATGGGTTGGCAGGACGGAGAGGGAGCAAGGGCCTAGGCCTCAACTTTTATTTTGTTTTGTTTTGTTTTGAATGAATTTTACCATGATAACCTCTAATCACTTAGTAAACAGTTATTAGTCACTCTTGTTAAAAATTTTTGCCTTCATTATTGTGGGTTGGTAAGACGGTCATCCTTTTTTGTATATAACTTACTCCTACAGTATCGATCAAGATATATGACAACAAAATATGTGACATTATACCACATGGAGCGGTGCGACGGCTCTGGCTGGTTCTATAACCTTTTACTTGAGCAAGGGAAAAAAAAAAAAAAGAAGATAAATTAAAAAATTGCCTCAAAGCTGAATACATAATATAGTTTTGTTTGAACTCTTTTGTCTGGGGAAAAATAAACAAACGAAATTCGACATGAATTTTTATCTTTTCAGCAACATCCTTAGGGGGATCGCAATAGGACACGTTGGTAATTATAACAGAAAATGTGTTTCTGATGGTTTTTTTTTTTTTTTTTGGTTAAATTGTTTCTAATGATTGTGACATGTGAACTGGGAGCCACATAAATTAATTCAAATTTTAAGAGAGAGGGAGAAGAGTTGGGGCATTCTATAACGACGTAAGTACAGCATTATATATAAATTAAACTCATTTCTCAGTACAAACTAGAAAGTAAAAATTATATATATAGATCTTAAAATTTTTTGAAAGCGACTACCGAAATTCATTCGGACAGGAACATTAATGTTTATGAAAAGGTCTTTGTCAAATTTGTTTGAAAAGGCGATTTTGTAATTAATAAAATTGTTTCCATATCAACAAATAACTTACGGTAAATGCAACATTTATTTGATTGATAGGTTTGAGTTGAAATATTTGAATTGAAGTTATTTGAATTTTTAGAAACTAGTTAAAAAAAACTCATAAATTAGTTAAAAAACTTGTTGAATTTTCATAAAAAGATAAAAAGGAATTGAGTTTTTTTTTTTCCTTTTTTTTCCCCTTTTATTTGAAATGATTTACCAAACAAATGCACAGTATATAATAACTTATATGTAGAAGGATTGTTTTTGAACAACGAAGACAAAAAAACGTCCATTTTTTTATAAGCAAAAATTTCATAGAAAAGAAAAGAAAAAAGAACTTACAAAACTAAAATCATGAAAATAAAAATGCCAAGCAAGGAAAATAAAAACAATCTAGGAGAAAATCATTTGGATTTTCTCATTTTCGAACCCTTTCCTACTATAAGTATTAAGTTTGTCGGATAAATTTTGCTTAATTGGATTTTTATCTAGTTTTTTCCTCAATTTCTCAAGAATCCAAAACAACAATTTTGGCCTCTTTTTGAGTGATAATACCACTCTTGAAAGTATCATCCTCCTCAAGATTTCGATCATCAGAAGAGTCTTCACCCACTAAATCAGCCCAAAATTTTTTAAAGCATGTATCGATCTCGCCCTAGTATTATAAGGCTCCACCTTATTTCCAAAGATGCATTCTTCTTAGTTTGTTTCTTTCAATTAACCGGAATAAATTCCCTTCGGTACTAACTTGATCCGTCCAACATGGAAGCAACAATTCTCATTTCCTTTACAAGCATCATTAAAAGATATTTGAGAGTCAAAGGGAAGATCAATGACAATTGAGCCCGCTTGATAAGAAATTTGGCTTGATTAAACCGATAAATTATTGCCATGATCAGCATTAGAATCGGTCCCATTTGTTAATATAGATATTTTTAGATATAAAATTTGTAGGGGTTGAGGGCTGATTCCAAGCTTTTCAAAGAATCTAGTTCCTTGGTTTGAGAACTCAGAAGATTCAATAACATTCGGACATTCATTAGAGAAGAAGTATTCCTAATGGAGGTGGGTGCTGCTTGTATATATTATCAGGGAAAGTCGAGTGCTCAGGCGGTTCAGAAAAATAAGGATCAATAGAAAAACCTTACTAGTGTTAATGTTCTCCTGAGAAGTTGCAATCGTTTCTCTAGAAACATAAATTGAAATAGCTTTGTCACGTTTTTCATTTCCAATGTTTTTATTTTATCACAAGTCCATGTCAAATGTAATTTAGAAGCCGTTTGATTTGTTCACTTGAGTTGGAGAATTAGAGTTATTTTGGTTGGAGTTGAGTTGAATTTTAAAATGTGTATTTGGTTGAAATGAACTATTTGGAGTTTAAAAGTATAAAAACTTGAAATATGTTCCAAAAGAATATTAAAATGGATTTTGTTTCATTGCTCTTGAAATTAAATGCAATTAAAATAAAAAAAATCTCATTTCACTTGAAATAACAAATTTATATGGATTTTTAAATTTTGAGTTTTTAAGTTAGAATTAAAGATGCAAATAGTGAAATTAAGTTTATTTTTGAAAAAAAAAATAGACAATTGAAATTATTTGGTTGAAGCGAACCCACCAAAAGTCCTTTTGTTGTCATGCCATAATAGCAAAAAGCACTAAATCTCCACTTTGGCATGCTAAACTAACTAGCGAGAACTAGGACCAAAATATTCCTAATATATTTTTTGAACTGATACTAATCCTAATTATTAAAATTAATAATTTTTTTATTAGATGTAAATGATAGAGTAATTTACATCAAGAAATGTTAACATATTCTAATCAATGCCATATAAAAATTAATCTCATTGTACGTCGAGCTTCCCCACCCAAATTTATTGATACAAGAAAAATACAGTGGTACAAAAAATATAATAAAAACGAGGGCCATAAGGGCTTACAATCGAATAAGAAAAGCCAACCCCATCATGAAAAAGAAAAACTCAACTTGGCTTGAAAAACGGTAAGATCATATATATGACTCCTTAATTATATGCCTCATCAATGAGAAATTTTAATTGGAGAAAAATTCAATCAAGAAAATAGAACCTAAAGCAACTAATATGGAGCTCCAATTTGCCAATCTTGATGAATCTTAAAATATAGAAGATTAGCGAATATCCCCAGCCACAAGATGATTGCAGAAATTAAGGCGGGAGAGCACCAGCAACCATTATAAGAGAGAAGTACCGGTTTAGAGAGATTAGTTAGTGGGACGATTTTGATATTTATAATTGTTTGAGAGAGTCCAAATCATTTTAAATATCTCAATTTTAGATCCTGTTTGGAGGAGGATCTAGAGATGTAGTTTTGAATTGAAAATAAGGTGTAGTTTTGAAAATGTGTATTTAGTTAAAAAAAATTATTTAGATGAAAAAATGTATGTAAAGTCTTCAAATATGTTTAGAAAAATATATATATATATATCAATATGGATCTTTTTTATTTTTTTTGAAATTTTATGTATTTTTTTAATTAAAAAATTCATCTCATTTAAAATGATAAAGTTATATACTTTTTAAAATTTGAGTGTATTTGTAGATATTTAAAATTTGAGTGTATTTGTAGATATTTAAAGTTGTAAATGATAAAAAATAATTTTGAGTTAAAAAAAAAAAAAGCTTGAAAACCAGATGTCAAATGTATTCTAAACAGGCCTTAATCTCTAGTGGTTTGATGGTGCGTAGATACAGAGACAACACATTAACATGACATCATCATCATCATCATCATCATCATCATCATCATCATCATCATCATCATCATCATCATCATCATCATCATCCTGACATCCGGGAAAATCGATCAAGCCTCCATGGGGCTTTATCAAATATACATGTTTTTCAAGGAAGGGATTAATGAAAATTCCATGACACGTTTCTAAGAGGAAATGTAAAACTTTAGAAATACTTGAGCCTAATTAGTCATTTATGGTAGTAATAGAAGCTTCAACTCATTGATTGCCTTATAGTGGGATAAGCCAAAATTAATGGGTTTGAAAATCATGCATGGAAAAGGAAATGCCGTTTTTGGTTCTTTTTTTATTTTTTTATTTTTTTTATTTGTTTGTATTTTATTTGTTTGGAATTGGAAATTTAAGACGTGGAATCAAATATGAAATTATTAATAAATTATACCTGTAATCAAAATAAAAAGTTTTTATTCATCAATAAAAAAAGTTAAATGGATGAATTATATTGCAAAGTCTATACGTAGAAAACTAATCAAATGATTGTCCCGGCTAATTAATTAGCTAGATCATGCATGTCTTCCTTCTTAGCTTCTCATATACTTTCATGAAATGTTACTATAATTATATATTGGTAAAAATTTCCAACCTCATTGTTGCCGAGAAATTAAATAAGCTTTCACATAATTACTTTTAAGAATACAAAGATGATCGTAGATGGAAAAAAAGAACTAATAAGAAAAGAAAAATGCTTTACAATTATCAAAATAAATTAAAAAATAAGCTTTAGTGCATAATATAATTGATGTTAAACTCAATAATTAATTAAGAATGAGTTCTACGTATAAATTGTAGGGTCCAATCTTTCATCGATACGAGTTATATATTCAACACTATTCACGTTTCCTTAACATTATTACAAAGAAAAAAAACAATAAAAATTTGATGGGCTTCAAAGATTATGACACAACTATCCAGTCGGGTTAAGCCATTGGGACTAGCCCAGTGAAGAGTGAGGGGGGGGGGGGGGGGGGGGGGGGGTGGTGGGAGGTTTAAGGGTTAGATCTAATAAATTAAAGGTCCAAGCTAATTTAAAAAAATGTGTGGATTATATATTAATGGGGTGTTGGGAACTTACCAATAAATAAATAATAATTCAGTACTTTGGTTGCTATGATTAAGTACGGTGTTCACATTCATTTACTGACTTTTTATTTTTTATTTGTATATTTATATACATAACGTATCATTGACTGACCTTTTATTCTCACAAAAAGATTCCTTACATATTTGTGCATTAAATAATTTCTATAGTAGAAGACGTACGTTTTCTGAGTGCTCAACAAAATCCTATATAACGTACGAAACAAAATCTAGTAAGATTTGGTCGTGTTTAAATACTCTACACTGTATGTCATTACAGGGTATATTTTTGGTAAAAAATATATTCCCGTAATGAACTATAATAATTATCAATGGCCTGGACCTCATTTTGGTCCATGGTGCCTCATGCTTCGACGGGGCAAACATTCATAGTAAATTTTTTTAATATAAAATCCATGGACATACTGAGTTTCTTAAGCCGAAGAGTTTCAAATTAAAGAATTAGTGATTTTTTTTCGCCATTTTTTGCGTTTATATATACTTTTGAAGTAGTTTTTGTTTTTTTTCCTAAATACTTTATTGATTAAGCATATACATTTATACTTTTCTCTTAATATATATTTTTTTCTTATTAAAAATTTAACTGAATTTTTTAAAGCTTCTCTTAGAAAAAAAAAACTTTTAATTAGCTGAGAGTGATGACGTCTCTTCTTCTTCTTCTTCTTCTTCTTGTTCTTCTTCTTCTTCTTTCTCCCTCCTCCTAAGATGCATCTGGGATTTGATACTCTTCTTCTTCTTCTTTTTTCCTCCTCCTCCTAGGATGCATCTAGGTAGGATTTGATACTCTTCTTCTTCTTCGAGAAAAATTCCTCCTCCTAGGATGCATCTAGGATTTGATACTCTTTAGCTCCCACATTTGATACTCCTTGCTCTTTCTTTTTCCCCTCCTCCTAAGATGCATCTACGATTTAATACTCCTTATAGCTCCTACATTTGATACTCCTTAGCTCCCACTTTAGAACCCCTACCTAGTCAATGTGTTCTTCTGTGTTGGGTGGGTGTGTGGTGGTATGAGTAAAAATTCTTCTTCCTTCTTCTTAATTCTTCTTCTTCTTTCCTCCTCCTAAGATGCATCTAGGATTTGATACTCTTTAGTTTCCACTGAAAGGTTCCGAATTTTCCAAAATCATAAACAAAACGGACGAAAATGATGATATTAATTATATTTTTTTTCCTCCTTGCTAAAAAAAGGACAATTAATCAGACAAAATACTTGTTTTGAAGATGATAATTGAAAGGAGACACTTTCATAGATATATATATACACACACGTAAAAATTCATATTAATTTAAACATTTGTCCTGCCTATTATCGAAACACAAATAGATAATTGAAACAATATTTTTGTGGGAATAAATTAACAAATTTAACTCGAATTACTTTTTTGCATGTGTAATCACTACTACAAAATATGGATTCCACGACAGAGCTTCCACGACCGTTTTTTAAAAAATCATCGTGGAAAATGTGGCAAAAACACAGAGTGGAACAGGGTTTCTGAAAACCGTCGTGAAAACCGAAGCTTCCACGACGGTTACAGAAAACCGTCGTGGAAGACCATAAAACCGTCGTGGAATCTTCAAGCTTCCACGACGGTTATAGAAAACCGTCGTGGGATCCGAAGGAAACTTGGGCATTTATTACGTGGACCCTATTTTCGATTTATTTACATACTCGAACAAATAAAAATATTGAAAGTGTAAATTCCGCAATTGTAGCCTCGATGGGCTTTTTTATAATTTGGATATGCTATTTTGGGGTTAATTTATTAGGAATAGGGTTGCATAGTTATGGTTCATTTACATTAACATCTAATTGAATTAAAGATAAAGAAAGAACTTGATAAATAGAAAATAAACATAAGACAACATAAGTGTATAAAATAAAACTTCGTGTAATCCAGGGAGAACCCTTTGATTTGATTCAAAGGGTTCTCCCTGGATTACATACCTGGTTATAATAAACTTCTAATTTATTTTACTCAAACTTAGGAGAAGAAAAATGACTTATTTTTAAGTGTCGAACAAACACTTTTTAAAATCATATGATTGATTTATGTTTGCTTTTTTGGTTTACTCACAAAAATGATGGATAAAAAGAATTAGATAGAAGAGCTTCGAGTTTGTCAACTGATAATGAGAAAATGAAATCTGGATAAATACCAATAGCTATTACGAGTAAAAGAATAGAGATCGAAACAAAAAATTCTCGCGGCCCAGAATCGACAAAATAAGAGTTTGTCGCAGTAAAAAGCTTGTATCCATAGAACATCTGCGTAACATAAATTCAAATTTTTTTTTTTAATTTTCATCCTACCACGACGGTTTTTCCTAAAAACCGTCGTGGTAGGGTATCTACCACGATGGTTTTTTAAAAAACTGTCGTGGTAGGTCAAAAAATTCAAAAAATATTATTTTTTGAAAAATTCAAAAAATTTTTTTTTTAAATTTCATCCTACCATGATGGTTTTTAGGAAAAATCGTCGTGGTAGGGTATCTACCACGACGGTTTTTTGAAAAACCGTCGTGGTAGGTCAAAAAATTCAAAAAAAAATTTTTTTGAAAAATTCAAAATTTTTTTTTAATTTTCATCCTACCACGACGGTTTTTACCACGACGGTTTTTCCTAAAAACCATCGTAGTAAGGCATCTACCACGACGGTTTTTTGAAAAACTATCGTGGTAGGTCAAAAAATTCAAAAAAAAATTTTTTTGAAAAATTCAAAATTTTTTTTTTAATTTTCATCCTAAAAACCGTCGTGGTAGGGCATCTACCACGATGGTTTTTTGAAAAACCGTCGTGGTAGGTATGAAGCGGGGAATTTTGAAAATTTTTGAAAATTTTCAACTTTTTGGAGCGTATATTAAAACAAAAAAAAAAACATCATCTTTCCCACCCCATTACGTTCCGAGCCTTTTTAACTCTCTAATATAAACTCTAACTCCAAACTCAAAGCCGCCCATATCCTCCCTCCATTTATCTCTCTTCGCTCCCTCTCTACATTCTCACCGCTATTCCTCCCTCTCTCTCTAATTCCGAGCCTTTTTTCCTCTCTCTAGCCGCCATTCCTCCCTTTCTCTCTAACTCCGAGCCTTTTTCCCTATCCCTTTCGCCGCTATTCCTCCGTCGCCTACATTCTCTACCACTCCGCCCATACCCACGCTCGACAATCCGGTAAGTTGAAATGTATCTTGCTTGTGTAAGGCACGGATTTGAGAATTTTCCATCCAAAATATTGATCTTGTTGATTGTGGTTGTTGATTGTGAAATTTCCGTCCAAAATGTTAAAAATCCACAATTTTCCTTCCAAAATGTTGATTTGAGAATTTTCCGTAGAAAAATGTCCAAAATCCATCTTTTTGGTGATTATTGATTGTCATTGTGATTTAGATTGCTTTAAAATTGATTGGGTAAGGCATGGATTTGAGAATTTTCCAGATAAAATGTTGATTTTGTAAGTTAAATTTTCCGGATTTGCCACCCGTTGGAAATGAAATGAATTCGCAAAATTTTTTTTTTTGGCGAACCCTACCATGACGGTTTTTCAAATTTTTTTTTCGGCGGATCCTACCACGACGGTTTTTCCGAAAAACCATCGTGATAGACGGACTTACCACGACGGTTTTTTGCGTAGAACCATCGTGGTATGTTCTTAAATGTCTACATTTAAGCCCTATTTTTTATCTATTCTACGATGGGTAAAAAACCGTCGTGAAATCTTTGAAAAGATTCTACGACCCTGGATTTCACGACGGTTAGAAAATCGTCATGAAAATATTACCACGACAGTTAAAACCATTGTGGTATCCATATTCTGTACTAATGAATGTGTCTGCACGTGTTATGCGCTTGTATATTATACACTGCACCCACATTTATTTCTAAGGGGTTATGAAGAAAACAGTCAATTGATGGATTCAGGGTCTGTGTGTGTGTGTGACTCTCTCTCTCTATATATATATACATGTATTCATATATATGTAGTTTGCAAAACAGTTAAAAGGCGTGACACAGTAAATATATGGCCAAATAGCCATTTTTGAAAGGAGACAGACCTTGTACATAGAGCTCAGAGACATTTTATAGTTACTTTTATTCATAATTACTTTTCAGGAAAAAAAAAAAACATGTTATTCAGTTGTTAATAATATTCAATTATTCAAGAAAAGATGTTATTCAGTTGTTACTTTTATTCATAATTATTTTTCAGAAAAAAAATGTTATTCAGTTGTTAATAATATTCAATTATTCAAGAAAAGATTGTGGAAAATATATTATTATACGGTTTTATTTTTTGTACGTGTTGTGGGTGCAGTAGGTGGAGTAGGCCAGAAGGTAAGAGCGTCGTTGGAAAACTTAAGAAAAAGAATAAAAAGAGACCAAACTCTTCAATCTAACCAATGGGACACACTTAAATCACTAAAACACCCCATAACTGCTAGGTTTATTTAACAATGAATTTTTTTTCATCATAAATTTTTCTTTTTTTCTCTCTCTTTTTCGTTGAAGGGCCGGTCGGGTCCGGGCCAAATTAGTAATTTTTTAAATTCATTTACGTGAGATTAAATGGGTTATGAACTTTGCAGGGAAACATGAGTGCATGAAGCAAGATTCCAGGAGATTGCTGGGGCCAAAAATGGTACAACTAGTAGTACTGGGTGAATGGTTGATGGAAAACTATACACAATGGTGTAGTAATACTACTACGAGAGAAATAATCTCATCAGCTACAAAAATGCCGGATTGAAGCCACAGCCTCTTAATCCTTATATATAGCGGCAATTAATATATTTTCAATGGTTCCAATAAGCCTACTACAGGATACACTTATGGCGTTGTCGATATAGCTAGGTAAATTCAAAATATCGTAATTGTATTAAGTCAGAATATTATGGTTCGTTGGCTTTTTTCTGTTGGGATTGGTGTCCATAAAATATATGATGCTATAATTTTATTACGGTTTATATAAATAAATATTTAATTTCATTATAGTTCTATATGCATGTATGTTTGATACTTAATAAATATCATTAAAATTCCATAATTATCTATGTGATCTTAAATAATATATATAAGAGTTATATATTAGAGTATAATATTTAAGAATGATAATTAAAGCGATCTGTGATAAATAATCAATTATTTAATTGACTAACCAATTAAAATATAGAATCTTTAATTGAATATCATTAGTACATGTCATTACCATTAAGAATGGAATATTCTTATCCGAGCCGTTAATGTAGCGAGACGTCTAATGAGTGTACTATACATAATGTGATTATAGGACGAGGACGTGACGTGATATGAATTACTGATAATTTCGGTTAAGTATAGCGAATTCTAATCATGTCAACCGATGGTCATATGTAGAATGATCTTATCTTATTTATAGAATCGTGTCTTTCAATTTACTCGGTATAGATTTGATTATCTAATCTTATTCTCTATATTTTGAAGATATGATTAAATAAGTAGCAGGGAATGTTGATATTACAAGATGGAATCCATTTCTTCTTATTTAAGAAACAAATAAATAATTCCCTTGTGCGTTGATTCGGTGCTTGAATAGTATGAGCGCTCAATTCATGATTAACTTCATGAATTTATCATTCATTAAAGAATCAATTGTACTCAAAGATCAAGATATAATTAGAGAGGTTAACGGATATTACTTAGCTTTAATTATGAATTATTTATGAAGGATCGATCTATATACAGTGACTATTTCAAATGGATGATTCTATTCTTTGAGTAATTATATATATGTAATTTCAAGAGTGCAGTTCCAAGTTTTTAGTAGAGTAACTATGAGATTAATAAAGTTGATAAATTAATCAAAGAGTTTGATTAATTATCAAATTTATTAGAGCTTAAAATTATAGATTAATAGTTCCCCACACCGTCTTCGTTAGCAATTGAACAAGTATATTTGATGAATTGCATTTTTAACTCACTAAATGTGTGATAAAAAAATATAAAAGAGAGTAAGAGAAGAGTTTTCCTTTACACTCTTTGTTTTTTCTCATGTGTTAAGAGTCAAAACAAAGACACCAAAAGTGAGTGAGTGAATCAATCCCTCAATAGGAACGCTCACGAGTTCTTTCAATCAAGCAATGAAGGTAAGATGTGGAAGAATGTAGTTTTGGCAGATATGACCTTTTTGGGTTCGAAAGTTTATTTCGATAGTATCAACCTAATCGGATGACGGTAAAATTTTCACTCTCTATTTCTTTTATATATTAAATTAATAAAGCTATACTATAACACAAAGTTTGAGAAATTTTTGTTATCGGTCTCACACTTCCTATAAATTTTTTCGCCAATTTTGGTTTTCAAAACCATCGTTTTCTCCTCGTGGTTGGATTGAATTGAACATTGATGGTGCGGCTCAAGGAGCTCCAGAAGTTTCTAGTTTCGACAATATTTTTTGCACTTGTAAAAGGTTTGTATAAGGTTGTTTTTTGGTGGCAGTTGGGGTTTATTTTGCTTCTGAGGCGGAACTTATAGGTTTCATGATTCTGAAAAAGCATTTGAATACAGCTGGTATAACTTACTGATCGAGTGTGATTCTATTTATGTGGTAAAGCTCTTCCATGCTAAATTATCAGATCAGGTGCCTTGGAAGGTTCGGAACTGACGGGTCAAGCGCTGGAGTGGACATCTAAGCTAAATGTTAGAGTTTCTCATATTTTTTGTGAAGACAACTACACGATGGATGAATTGGCTTGTTTTGGGTTTCAGGATAATTATTTCCCTTGGTAGTCCATTGCGTTTGAGCTTGTTCTCAATCAGTTAATAGGGATACGTCTCTTTTTCCTTTTGGAAGATTTCCTAGATGATGCATCTTTATGTTAATTTATCTAGTTAGGCTTTTCTTACTGAGTTTTACTAATAAAGTTTTTAATAAGGTCCATTACGGATTTAATTTTCAAATTGTATATTTTTAACTTTACCTTATGTCATCAGTTTTACTAGTTATGTGACTTTTTGTTTGAGTGAGATTTACGGTGAGGATTCTAATGTCTTGATTAATTTTTTCTTTTAACTTTTGTAATTTTTTTATTTTAACAAATTGAGTTTAGGTGCCAACCTAATTAAGATGTTTAATCTTACCTTAATATCAGTTTGTCTCTTCTCTTCCTTCTCTTCACTTAAAAAAAAAAAATAAATAAATAAAAGGTCAATTATGGGGGCAGCGTGAGTACGGCTTCACCACTGATCGTAGGTAGGGGGTCATTCACAACTATTTTCCCGACAAACGAATTAAAACCTCTCTCAGGGATATATTTATTAGTTAAATTAATTTTGATTTATATGGTGAATCCATGTCGGCAAGCAATTAAAACGCTATCTGGCGAGTTGGTCGTGTTTCCATACATTATTAATATTAGCATATGCTAAACATTCAATTATTGTATCAGAACTTTTTATTAATTATATTCCAAGGCAAATAAATATATTATTATTAACCGAATTATATACAGACACGACTTCTTTCTCATCACCACAAACTTCAATTATATCCGATTAGCTAGCAACATTAATAGATTGTTTCCAATCAGAAAAATGTAGGAGGGGAGAGAATTAGTGAGAAATTTTATCATTCAAGGCCCTTTTTTTTTTTTCTCCGAAAATAGTAATTATGTTCCAAATCAAGAAAATACAAACATCAATATTGACTGAAATGACTTCATAATATAAGTAAACTTAACCCCAATTACATAACGATTTTATCAGTAAGTTCTAATGAAGCACACAAGAGAGTAAAACATGCATTGGATTCTGACAACGGAAATCGAAAAGACACACTAATAATCGAGTATACATGTGGCTCTTTTACAATACAATTACAATCGATGGTAACTTCTAATTGATTGAGACTAAGAAATCTATAGTAAAAAGGTCACCACCAACACCGCATAGAAATAATTCTAGCGAATTGGACATGCAACTAATACGAGAGTGTGTATAGACCACCTCCATTATTATAAAATAGAAAAAAAACATAATGAAAATATGCAACATCTATGTGGGGAAACATCATTGCCTAAATTTCAAATGAACAACTATCATAAATAAGAGAAAAAAAAAATCCTAACTCCACAGATAATGCTTATAGTGACAAGTCAAACTATATGACCAAAGAGATTAAAACACATCCCCTCTAACCATGAAGCTATCTCGCTATCAAAATCATCACCGTGGAGTCCAAAAGTATCTTCTCTAGGGCTAGGAGTCCGGTGATCAACCAAAAGCAGCACCAGACTTCGGTCCTAAAAGAGAAATATGAACGGTGTAAACCCTAGTAATAGAGACAGGAAGAGGGAGAGGGATTAATAAATTTCATCATTCAAGACTTTTTAGTTGTTTGATAAGAGGAAAAAAATGAAGGAATAAATCGGATGAAGGAATTTAATTTATTATTTTTTAGAAAACCTATTTTTAAAATCTCTCTCAATATCAGGAATCCATTATGAAACAAAATAAAAATAAAAGATCCTCCTTTTCATTTTTCTGACTTAGATAATATATCTTTGCTCCCTTCATGTTTTTCTTTTCCTACTAAACACAGCCTAATTATTAAGTTGTAGGTCGTATTCCTCAAAAAAAAAAAAAAAAAAAAGTTATAGGTCGTATAAAATGAGAACAAAATATCACAATATTTGACCAAAAAACAAAAACTAATTAAGAATATCATTGAACTCTTTTGTTGAACGTCCGGACAATAAGGTACAAAATTTCCGAAGTCATTGCTATTTTGGCTTGGGTGGGAGTAGGGATGGCAATACGGGTCGTGACACGACGACACGATTTAAAAGCGACACAAATTTTATGGGTTTGAGTTGGAAAAAATAGGGAGCGGGTCGTGTTCGGGTTGGGAAAAATTGACACGAAAAAAATTCGTGTTTTGTTCGGGTTGGACCCGGTTTTTTCATGTCAATTTCGTGTCCACTTTTCGTGTCAATTTCGGGTCGCATGTCAATTTCGTTTCAATTTCATGTCAATTTCGGGTCAAATTTCGTGTCAATTTCGTGTTAATTTCGTGTTAAATTTCATGTTGCGGGTCAATTTCAGGTCAAGTTCGTGTCATGCCGTGTCAATCCGTTACGAGTTCGTGCGTGTTCGTATTGCGGTTTCGTATCACGGGTCGTGTTCGGGTTGGGAAAGAAAAAATTCGACACGACTCAAACATGACATGAACACGACATGAGACACGAATTGACACCCCTAGATGGGAGAGGTCCTAACTTCAATCTGTTCAGTTTCGGAACTAAAAAAAAAAAAAAAAGTCATTCTGATACTATATTTTCAGATTCATTTACATCCATTAAAATACTTTTATATGTACCGTATATGTATGTATACGGATATATATGCAATACCTTGGGCCAGCTATTCGAATCAACATTTAAATGACACAATCATTAATAGGAAAGTAATAAATAAAATAGTTATATACTAAACTATTAAAACCACCAATCCTTTTTATTTTAAATTTTCCAATAAAAAATTAAAAAAGAAAAAAAAAACTTCAGACGAATAAATTGCAAATAATTGGGGTTTTTTTTCCTTCAAAAAATAAAATTTACTTTATTTTATGAAAACAACAAACAAATTCCCGATAAGTTGTCAATGCAAGTTTCTCAACAATTCATAATTCAACCTCAAACAAAATAATAATTAAATCGAAAGAAAATATCAATAATAGTTATTAGGGGGAAAACATAAAAAGAGAGAAAATAGCGATGAGTTTAATTTGTTTTGTTAGCAAAACAAGCACAAACACACTCCCTCATTTCTTTCTATTTTAGTTTATATTGTTTTTGATATTTTTTTTAATTATAAATTGTTTCTTATTATTATTTTATTATTTCTTATCACAATCTATAGTTGACTATTCTGATGCAATTTCTAAATTATAATATTTGGATATTGGTATGTCCATAAACACAGAGTTGTGCAAAACATAATATATTCCCAAAACTATAATATAGTGCATGATCTATTGGAAAAAGTAGCTGCAATTTATAATCATGACAATATATATTAAAATATATACATTGCACCTGTTAGAATAAAAGAGACGTTTTCGTTTAAAGCTTTTGATGACTATCTATTTTTATTTTTTATTTTTTGGAAAGTTTGATGACTATGTTTGGTCAGCATGTTCATTGAAACTAATCATATATGATACACACACACACATATATATATATATATATATATCCATTATTGTCAGTTGAGACTAGCTAGTTTCATTGATATATAATGAGTGTGTGAGTTATTTTTTAATATGTATTTGGTTTTTCAAATCCAGATGTCAATAATTTATTACATATATGTGTGTTTATATATAATATAAATATTTTTTTAAGGTAAATTACTCATTTAGTTCCTAAATTTATAAACTTGTGTAATTTTAATCTGTGAACTTTTTTCTTAGTTAGAATGTCCCTTAACTTTTAAAATATTATTACAATATTCATTTCCGTTAATTTTTTGACGAAATCTGTTAGTAATTTGATTAAAAAGTGATGCTAACTATAGATTCCGTCGAAAATTAACTGAAAGGACTTCTGTAACAACGTTTTTAATAGTTTATGGTCATTCACCTATGAAAAAGAGAACAAGAAATGTCCCTAAACTATTAAAATCTTACTACAGTAGATATTTTGTTAATTTTTAAACAAAATCTATTAGTTATTTAGTTTAAAAAAATGATGCTAACTAACATATTCTATTTGAAAATTAATACAAAAGACTATTATAATAATATTTTAATAGTTTAGGAATATTCTAATTATAAAAAAAAAATTGAAGAACTAAAGTCATATAAAATTAAAAATTAGTAACCAACCTAATAACCCTTTTATTTTTAAAGGAACTTTAATAGAAATCAGTTATACTCTGTCATCTTATCCAATTTATTCTGGAGTAAATCTTTCGACTTTTATCCCTTCGAGACAAGTATTTCGCTTTACTTTTTTTTTTTTTTTTTAAGTATTCTTGATAATAATATTTTTAGGATTTTTTTGTTCAGTTTTAGTCATTTTTTTAGTATGACTGAGGGACACTGAAAGATATAGAAATTACTTTTTTAATTCAGTTTTAATTGTGTGTATCCATATATCTACTGTCCGAATCAGACAAAGCTTTTACCTTAAAAAAGACATTAAGACGAAGCATATATTTACATACAATCAGATCACGTTTAAGATATTATATAAGTTTTGTATAATCTTTTTTATCAATATTTTCTTTTTCTTAGAAAATATATGCTATAGATTAAAGTGTTTTACTTTTTATATTATCAAGTCACATTTCATGCACAAGTTATATCAGTCGACACTTGATTTTATACCACAAAAATCCAAAATATCAATAAATACAAGAAAAAAATGAAACAAAACAAAACAAAACAAAAACCCTATTGCTTTAACAAAAAATAGATTTTTCAGTTACTTGTTAATTTATCATTTTCTATTGGAAAGATATTTTGGTATTTTTTGAGGTCAAAATTGAGTATTGATGAAGAAGGTAATTTAGGCATTTTTCGAGGTCAAAACTGAATGTTGATAAAGAACATGTATGAGTTTATGTAACGAATGAAATTTGACGATTTAAGCATGCAACACTTTAAAATACCAGATACATATTCTCTGAATTAAAAAAAGATGAATTAATAGTTCAAAAAAAAAAATTTTTTTGCTCAATAGTTCAAAAATACAACCAACCCTATTATAGATATGTAGAAACATATGTACTCCAACCATATACAAAAATAAGTTTCCTTAAAATTAAAGGGAAAAAAAAAACATACAATTAAGTTCATTGTCCAACCAAATACTAACTTAGCCAATATCCATCAACTATATATAAAAAGGAAATGTTTCAGATTTGATAGCCGAGTGGGTTGGTAGTTATATCATTTTATTTAAAATTTTGTAATTTCTAATTGATTTACATGCATTTTTTAATTTAAAATCTTATAACATGATACCACTATTTAGAACTATTAGTGCAAATGATAAGTATTATTGAAAAATGGTATATTATAATCAATTTATTGTTGTAATAACATGTAAATAAAATTACAAGTACCATTTTATTAAGTGTTGGATATAAGAGTATACTTGTATATATAATTACCATTATCAGCAAACGTATAACATAGATAATCCGCTTAATACGACTCAGGCATTGATGGAGACAAGGACTAGGGGTCCTAAGACCACTTATTAGCTTTTCTTTTTTCAAAAAATAGTCCATAATTCTCGATAAAATTTTAAAGTACCCGCTCCCCTAAAAATGAAAATTTACTCATAATATTCTTGGATTATACAATAATATAGTTATTAATCCCCACATAAAAATTTCTGACTTTGCCTCTATATCAGTTAGGATATACACAACTAATTTACCAAGTTTAATTTTTCCCTTTGGAGTGGAAAACGCTGAGCAAGATATATGGCTTGAAGTTGAATGTGTGTGTATACATACATATTTGTTCGTGGGAAATTATATGTTATTTGTACTATAATTTGATAGAGCACTTGAAAGGTGTAATTCAATTCAATATACCAGGCCCCGGGGACTAAAATAAATTTCAAAACATGAGGATGAGATTCCAACTCTCTCTCTCTCTCCCCCCTTTTCTGGCTGAGCATTTATACCTTTCTTTCCCTCCATAAGTGCAATTTGCACCATCTCAATACACCTGCAAGTAATAACTCCTCTTGCTGCCACATCTGTTTCCCCTCAAATTTTCTTCCTCTTCTTCTTCTTCTTGTTTTCATGTCTCTCTCTCTCTCTCTCTCTCGATATTGCTTACTGTTTTTCCTCTTCATCCGTTTCTTTCTTCTCTTCTTCGTCACCTCGATATTCTTTTCTTCTCCTCTTCTCACCCCTTTTCCCAAAGCCTTCTCATAAATTTATCTCCATAAAACCCAGTTCTCTCTTCAGCTCCACAAAATTACAACAAAAAATAATAATAATAAAGAGAAAAAAAACTACCTTTCTTGCGAGAACAGATCCGACTGAACTTCTCGAGTACTTCTTTATATTTCCTCGGAGCTTCAAAAGACTACTTTTTTAGGCTCTAATTTGTATGCTTTGGAAAGTTTCTTTCTTCTTTCTCATTCGTCTCTCTCTCTCCCTCCCTAGTTTGTGCCTTTAAGACGAGAATCGCTTCCCGTTATATTTTGGCAGATAGCTAGGAGGCAAAACAGAAAGGAGCTTCTCAACCTTTGTTGGCGTTACAATCTTTTGTCTAGAGAGTTTCAAGTTCGGAAAATATAGTCAAACACCTAAACTCATTTTGTCAACTCCTATCAACTTTTTTGGAACGCCATAGTGGAAAAAAAAAAAGATAAAAAAGAAAAAGAATTAAAAAAAAAAAAAAAAAAGCTGAGTACTTTTTGAAAGCCCCAAATCGTAGCCATTTCATTTCATTTTCTTTCCTTTTTCTTTCTTCCCCGTCCGTTCCATCTTGTAATATTAGTAATTTGCTCTTAGCTTTTCTCGATCAGCGCCAAAGAATACCAACCCTCTTTATCAAGGAGAGAAGAAAGATAAATATCACCTAGGGTTTGTTATATAGTTATATACATATATTATATATATATATATGCAGATATGGTAGCGGGAAAAATGCTTCCGACGAGTCACCTGAAATTTCCATCTGAAGGGAGAAAGCATTCAGTGTGTTCCTGTCATCTTCGCCGCTGATATTTAATCAGGTTGGTTAATATTACTTCTCGCTTTATTTTCTGTCCATTCTTCATCCTATTTTTCTGACCAATATTAGCTGTGGTAATTTTGAAAGACGACCTATGCCGGTTTGCTAACAAGAGTTATTGTTTTACCAAATAATAATAATAATAATAATAATAATAGATAACCAAGATTTATTGTTCTTCATAAATGTTACAACGATTCATAGAATTTCTATTTTCTTTCATAATTCATTATTATTTTAAAATCAAACTAAACCCCTTTCTCGATAGAAACGCCGAAGTAGGAAACTCGCATATTAATATACATTGTTACAGCATTTCTTTATTTTTTATTTTTTATTTGGGCACATTTATTTCTGCTTACACAATGGAATCCAGGTCATAACTTTCCATATATCTTTTGGTAGCCATTTATTATGTAGATTTTTACTTGGGTATCACTCAACCTCTCAGTTCTAAATTCCTTCTGCTTCTGGCTGGGATATTCTTCCATATTAATAAATTAGATTTTCTAATTTCTTTTTTCATCGTTTCTCCGTGCTTAACTTATAAGATGTTTTTTATGTTGTGATAATTAACTCGAAATTTTTTCTTAACAGATTTAAAAATAATAATAAAATAAAATAGAAAAAGGTTTAAGATATCGCTACTAGCTAGGGATTGTCCAGCTGCAGAAATGTTTCAGCCAAATTTGTTCGAGACTCACCATCATCTGCTGGATATGAGCTACAAAAGCACGGAAAATGAGTTGGAAAATATCAGAGGCGACGACCTAGATCTCGAGACCAAATCGGGCACCGAAACCATGGACGCCCCATCTGGAGATGACCAGGATCCCAACCAACGTCCGAAAAAGAAACGTTACCACCGCCACACCCAGCGCCAAATCCAGGAAATGGAATCGTGAGTCTCTTTTATTACTAAATATCCCTCTTTTAAATCCTTTCTGTGTTTAATTAATTTTTTAGAGTAATTTAAAAAAAAAAAACACTTAATCTTGCCTCAGATTCTTCAAGGAATGTCCTCATCCAGACGACAAGCAAAGAAAGGAGCTGAGCCGTGAGTTAGGGTTAGAGCCTTTGCAAGTGAAATTTTGGTTCCAAAATAAGCGAACACAAATGAAGGTATAGAGGACATGATTTACTCTATCTTTCGTTTTCGCAACATAATAAGCTGATCACTCTAGACATGACACCATAGGATCTACTATATTTGAGATAAGGACGGTGTGTTCTAAATTTGAATTTTATTCCATATATCATTAGGCCCAACACGAACGCCACGAGAATGCAATCCTGAAGGCCGAGAACGAGAAGCTCCGAGCCGAGAACAACAGGTACAAAGAAGCCCTAGGTAACGCCACATGCCCTAACTGTGGAGGCCCTGCTGCTCTGGGTGAGATGTCTTTCGACGAGCAACATCTCAGGATAGAAAACGCTCGTTTACGTGAAGAGGTTAATATTGTGAATAATTTTTTTACTGAAAACTACAATGTATATAGTGATCTGTACTAATAGTTTCAACTGCATATTTTCTCCCTCAGATTGATAGGATATCTGGGATCGCCGCCAAGTACGTCGGCAAGCCTTTGTCGTCACTTTCTCACCTCTCGTCTCACGTGTCTACCCGTTCCCTTGACATGGGGGTAGGGAATTTTGGGGCTCAGTCAGGTTTTGTAGGAGAAATGTTCGGATCGAATTGCGATCTTCTGAGGTCGGTCACGGTGCCCACTGAGGCTGATAAGCCAGTCATCGTTGAGTTGGCGGTGGCGGCCATGGAGGAACTTGTTAGAATGGCCCAGACCGGAGACCCCTTGTGGGTTCCAGGTGATAACTCAAGTGAAATGCTAAACGAAGACGAGTACTTGAGGAGTTTCCCTCGAGGAATTGGGCCTAAACCATTAGGCATGAAATCCGAAGCTTCGAGAGAATCAGCTGTTGTCATCATGAATCACACTAACCTTGTTGAGATTCTTATGGATGTGGTGAGTTCAATTCTTTCTTAAACTTAAGCCTAGAAACAGGGGGAGGGGGGGAGGGAACAAATCAAAACATTTCATTAGTTCTGTTAAACAAAAACAAAAAATTAATGGAACAAATCGAATTGTGAATGACTTGTTTTGTAGAATCAATGGTCTACCGTGTTTTGCGGCGTTGTCTCAAGAGCAATGACACTCGATATTCTCTCAACTGGAGTAGCAGGGAACTACAATGGAGCCTTGCAAGTGGTACGGATTTAAAGAATTTTGTCTTAGTAAAACCATTTTGGTTAGGTTAATCTATTTGTTTCTTACTCTATTATTATTATTATTATTATTATTTTTTGATTAAAAAAAAATCATTTTGGCCGTTTGTTAGATGACAGCTGAGTTCCAAGTACCTTCACCTTTGGTCCCAACCCGTGAGAATTACTTCGTGAGGTACTGCAAACAGCACGCTGATGGAACTTGGGCCGTGGTCGACATCTCGCTGGACAATCTTCGTCCAAGCCCGATTTCCAGGAGCCGAAGAAGGCCCTCCGGTTGCTTAATCCAAGAATTGCCAAATGGATATTCAAAGGCAATACCTCCTTTTCTTTTGTCATTAATTTCTGTTTTCACCTCTTTAACTCGCGAAAACTAGTACTAATTCCATGTGAAACACATGCTTTATGACATGTTTTAGGTCATTTGGGTTGAACATGTTGAAGTGGATGATAGAGCTGTTCATAACATCTATAAACCACTAGTTAACTCTGGCCTTGCCTTTGGCGCAAAACGTTGGGTCGCCACTCTAGACCGACAATGCGAACGACTTGCAAGTTCAATGGCCAGTAACATTCCAGCGGAAAATCTCTGTGGTACAATTAACTTACCTCGTATATGTGCTAGTTTTTCCTATGATAAAATCTTACTTTGGGACCAATTGAATTTCTTATTTTGGGTAGTGATAACGAGCCCGGAAGGGAGGAAAAGTATGTTGAAACTAGCGGAGAGAATGGTGATGAGCTTTTGCGTCGGTGTTGGCGCTTCTACTGCTCATGCGTGGACGACATTGTCGGCGACAGGCTCTGATGATGTGAGAGTCATGACCAGAAAGAGTATGGATGATCCCGGCAGGCCTCCTGGCATTGTGCTAAGTGCTGCGACTTCCTTCTGGCTTCCGGTTCCACCAAAGAGGGTTTTCGATTTTCTCCGTGATGAGAACTCTCGGAGCGAGGTATGAATTCGATGCAATTGATTAGATTTTCATAGTTCGAAAATATATATGCAGTCACACATTTTATGTTTGTCTTGACAATTTGTAGTGGGATATCCTCTCAAACGGTGGCCTTGTCCAAGAAATGGCACATATAGCAAACGGGCGAGATCCTGGCAACTGTGTCTCCTTACTACGCGTAAATGTAATAACAACAAAATATACTTTTTATTTCATGTTATATATACGGGTTAAGATTTTGATTTTGATTTTTTATTTTTCTTGTTCTACGTAGAGTGCAAATTCTAGCCAGAGCAACATGCTGATACTCCAGGAGAGCTGCACCGATTCGACAGGATCATACGTGATCTATGCGCCGGTTGATATCGTGGCTATGAACGTGGTATTGAGTGGAGGAGACCCCGATTACGTTGCGTTATTGCCGTCAGGTTTTGCTATACTTCCAGACGGGCCTACAAATTTCAATAATGCTGGAGGAGGAATCTTGGAGGTTGGATCCGGCGGCTCTTTACTCACCGTAGCGTTTCAAATCTTGGTCGATTCAGTTCCCACGGCGAAGCTCTCTCTCGGATCAGTGGCAACTGTTAACAATCTCATCAAGTGCACGGTTGAGAGGATAAGAGCTGCAGTCACTTGCGAAAGCGCTTAATTTGATCAAAAACCTAAATCTGGTGAGCTACAATTGGTCTTCGTTATCAATTTTTGCCCTTGAACATTACTAATTACTCTCTCTTTTTGATCCTTGTACTTCAAACACAAGTACAATGCACTCACACGACTTATATCCACATTAAGCCTTTTTTTGTCACAAATCAAATCATTAAAAAGTAGAAGAAATCCAATAGTGATGATCACCCAGGATGATCAATTCGTCTTTTTTTTTCTTTTTTTTTTATTTGTTTTTTGTTTTGTTTTGTTTTTTTTTTTTTTTTGTAAACTTTAAACAAATGATTAAACGAGCTCATCTTTTGTCATTGCAGTGATAATAAAAGGAAGGAAAAGAGAGGAAGAAGAAGAAGAAATTAAGGTGGTGTTTAGTTTACTGCGGAATTGATCATCAACATTATGAGCCATAAATTAGAAAGGAAGTCAAGAACGCACCTTACAATTTATATCCTTGACTTGTGGCGTTTTTATGAGGGCATATATGGAATTGTGGAGAGTACCAACAAGCAAAGAAAAGATCACTACCACTGCAAGGGTCATGATGGGTTCGGGTATTGACTTCACCTCACCAAAAAATTTTAGTTGAAATTAGTAGACTTGAGGCACTTGTAATTGTTCATAATAAAATTAGAATTACTGTTGGGTTAATCTTAGGCCCTTTTTTTTTTTTTTTTGAGGTTAAGTAAGTTAATTAGAGCAGTTAGCGAGCTAAGCTAGAAATGTCTGTTTTGTAACTGGCCAGCTTCAAAGCCTTAATTTCCTTCTCATGTGCAAGTGTTTTGAATGAGTAGGCTACTAGGAAGGACTGGATATCAAATATTGTAGCCCACATTAATTAATTAATTAATTTTTTTTCATTATTTCCTTATCAACCTTGTCGCTTTCACATGCACTGCCTAGTCTCCATTCAGGTAGTACCTTTTATTTATTAATTAAATAACATGAAAAATTGGCACCTTAGATCAGTTGATGATACAGTGGCATATATATCTAGTTTGAAAACGCAAGAACATTAAAAGCAAAAAAATAATTGTCGCGTTGCTATCCAATATGATTGTAAATAAAACGCGTTCTAAAAACTTGAATAACCAAAAATCAACTCCTACATAAATTAGTTGATAGGAATCCTAATCTAACAGTAATTAACATGATTCTATTATAAGATATAGATCTTTTATTTTGAATTTATGAGATTATCTATTTAATTTTCATACATTAAATAATATCTAACCAATTATATTATTATTGTATGAAGCTATAAGATGTTAAAGTATAGAAAGAATCAGTTATAAAATATTTTAAAATTTTAAAAATAGCATAACATAATATTATTGATTACATACTATTTAGAACATCACACATTCGACATGCAAGAGATTTAGGTCCTTAAATCTCTCAACCCCACATTCAAAATAATAATAATAAAACGGCCGAAATTATAGAACCCATTATTTGAAGAATCAAGCATTTCACATCGATGCTAGCTGTTGTGAATGCCAAAGATTTTATAATTTTGGTTTACTGGAAAATTTCTAAAAGTAAAAATAAATAAATAAATAAATAGATATCAATAAATTAAGTGGGAGAGGTGACAGAGACTTCAATTTGCCCATGCAGGTTTAGGTGCCAACTTGGAGGGGTCTTGACATCACTAAATAAGTGTAGGGTCGTAATTTTTAAAGGACAGAAATCTGAACTGTTCATAAATATGTACGCTAGAGCTAAAGAAGTTGCTAGAAAGGCCAGGGCAAAGCTTTACTTTCATGTCGTGTCAAATTAAAGTGCAAAATTTATGAGGCCAAACCCAAGGGTCGTTGAGACCATTAATTCAGTATTATCTACATTTGGGCTTTCTTTGACATATATATGTATATAGCAAATAATGATTCAGAGCGAGCCATAAAAAGTTGGTGCTGACTGCGGTTACGCAGTACATTAAATCTTACTTATGGATCTCTGTATATAGCTTAGTAATATTGTTCAGTATTCAGTTCTCCTGCTATTTGTATATATGTATATATATTTATGAATAAGTTTCACAGAGCTTTTTAAAAGATATTTTTGATCTTTTAGATTCAAAAGCAGATTCTAAAAATGCTTAGATAATCTAATTTGGAGAGTTTTCGGTCTCATAATTAAAGTGCTTCTTGTCAAAACACAAAAATATTACTTTCAATAAAAGCTATTCTAAGTAGACTTCAAAATTTGTAATGAAGTTTAAGTTAGACATGATAAGCTTCACTTTGATATTTATATTATTTATTAGAAAACTTTACAAGATCAAATTGATCTTATAAGCTCTTTTATTCTAAACACTTATTAAAAAATAATAGATTTTGCTTCTTTTCTTCTATTGGCTAAAAGTAAAAGTCAAAATTATGCCAAACGGGCTTATGTATATATGTGGGAGGGGAAAATGATCTTGGGAGTTTATTGCTCCTGTTGATGCCAAAAATCCTTGATACAATACCAGATGTGGTTGGTTGGTAGAGTTGATTCAATGTTGTTATGCTTCACCTGGTCGCCTGTAAAAAGAGAAGTACCTCGGAGTAAAAGGAACATCAGTAGGGTATTTTCTAAATGCACTCTGATGCTTAAGTCAGCGAAAAGTACTAAAGAATAAGTGGGGGAGTAGAGTTTTAATAAGGAAAATGGCCATACCTGGAGGAATGAGGTATTTCCTTATTTATAGGTGTTCTTACTGGTTCAGGTACCCCGACGAGCTCTAGTGGGCTTTGCCTTGAGTGGTTTCGACAGACAGACCTGCGCCAAGTACACGGACTCCTAGTGTCCACTAGGCGAATGCCGTGTTTCTTCTTACTCAGACATCAGGGGATATGGGTGCAGGTTACAAGTGCTTTTGTCAGTGACGACAAGTAGTGGAGGAAGGTGGTGCCAGCGGGGGAGCGATAATAGGTACTAGTGTCTAGTGTCAATTGTCAAGGGTGTGTGTACCTTGTCATGGTATTGTTGTCAGTCAGTATGGAATGGTGGGTTAGTGTCAATGTGGGTTGACATACTCATAAAGGGCTTGGGTGTGTCCGAAACCCAAATGCTCACTCCCTGGTCGGGAGTGGTCTTCCACTGGTCCTTGGGGCTTGTTTCATGGAATATAGGATATCACGGGTCACCCGGTTCCTGTTGAGAGGCAAGCTCAACTTCAATTGGCCGGTGCAATTAATTTCTCCAATCCGAGAAGGTGTTCGGATGCTCTCAGCCTCGGCTTGATCCGCTCCTGCTTCCCAACAAGGGGGCCTTGTCTCGCTGTCGGGGATGTGTGTTCGAGAAGTGAAAGAGATCCGCCCCAAGGCCGACCAGTCCCAACTACACCATCAACAGCTCCAATTGAACAACTTTTTTGCAACCATAAAGTGTATCTGACTTCTTTGAGCATTTGGCCTTTCATTCCTCGAACTAGCTAGCTGATTCCTTGGGAAACTCAGATATGAATTCATCATCATCCATTTCGTGGAACGCAGAAAATTGAGATTGTGGAAGTTAGTTTCCATAAAAAGATTCACACTTTTGATATTAAAAAAACTAACAAAGGGAGAAGTTGTAATATTCGTTTACTAGGCTCGTATTATTGGAAATAATGTATCGCAAGAGTTAAAGATATGTATTTAGGAGTAACTTATAAAAGATCTTATTATTATAATTTTTTTGTTGAAGGTGATGAACGAACGAGATAGAAAAGGTAGAATTAAGAAGAGAATACAATTACATATTGAGACATAAATAGAACAAGAAGAGAGAAATAAAAACCAAGAACAAAAAACTCAAGATAAAGAATTTTAGGCCCTGTTTGGATGGAGTGTCTATTTTCGGAAAGAAAATTTTTCTTATTTTAAATGGAAAAACTATTCATTTTGAGAATAAAATGGTATTTGGATGTGTTGAAAAAATTCTTGAAAATAAAAACTTGTTTAAAATGAGAAAAAAACAGTATTTGGAAGCATTGTGAGAATATTTTAAAAATATTTCTTTTCTTTTTCTAAATAGGTACTACATAAAATAAGTTTGAAAATGTGATGAATTTTCTTTTCAAAATGAAAGAATAATAAAAAAGTTGAAAAAAAAATATATTTTTTGTAAAAATTTTTCAATTTCTGAAATTGTATATGTCTCTGAAACAGAGGATTAGAAATTCAATATTTCATTAATCAACTCTCTAAAAAATATGTGATCAGTACAATATTTATAAAAATATTAACGAATAATTAATATTCTGAATAGTCCTAAGAGAAAACATATTATATATAGATAAAATCATAATAACTAACCAACTACACAATTTTGAATCCAAATATTCCAATCTTGATTCTTCATTATTCTCCTCGGGTTAAAGAAACTTGACTTCGGCAATTGAAACTGAAAAGACTCACAAAGCAATAAATGAAACTTAGACATCTTTAATCGTTGAATTTGATATTGAATGGACGCACTAACTGTATAACTTTAAATTTAAGTAATACTCTAATCTTAATTCTTCATCAGAAAGGAGTACGTTTTTTTTTTTCTTTTTTGGTTATGATTGTTGTTTTGTTTTCTTTTGTGTAGGGTTATTTAATGGTTGTTTTATTATTTCTCTTTTTTTTTTTTTTTTGTTAGTCTTTGTGGCAGCAATATTCCTTTTTTTCCCCCCCTAAAAAAAATACTCTATTTTTTTTAATCTTGTCTATTATGGATGTTTTTGTTAATAAATTGGCGTGTGAGATTTGATATAGAATATAGATCATGACAACGCTTAGTGGGTTCAAACTGATGTGCTAATTTTTTTTTTTAAGATCAGTTTTCCTTTCTCTTCAATTATAGATAAATATAAAGATATTGGTATAATTTATGTGGATTTACATAAATTTACCGTGTTGTGGCCCTTGATGATCTTAAATATACCTTTTTGTCTAGTTTTTATAGAGACAAGAATAATGTTGATATAGAGTGCGTCCATTTGGGGGGGGGGGGGGGGGGAGAATGAGAGGGTCCAAAAAGCTAGACAAACATTGTACGGATTTTTGGTTAGAAAGAGTTTGAGAGAGTTTGTTAAGAGTACATAATTTTAAGCCGTTAGTGAATATGTTCTATCTTTCCTATAATGCAAACCATATTATATAGAAGGCAGCCCTATATAGAACTACGTAAATATTATATTTTATGTGTTTGTTGATTTCTGCTTTGAGTTTAAATTTTTTTTTTTCTCCATTTTGAGTTTAAGAATTTTTTATTTTCGAAAATTATAACATGGGTTATTTAAATTATTAATCTAAATGATGAATCACTTAAAAAATATTATATTAATATTAATTGATTATTAAAATAACGTAAAAGAAAATTATAGGTATTGTTCATAGAGACATGACATAGGACTTCCGTATATTTATATATGATTACACCAAAAGCAAAAGAATGGATAAAATAAAATTTAAAAAAAATTAGAAACTGAAGAACCGACTTAATTGTGTCTCTCCTCGATTCTTCTTTACCGACATTTTCTTTTCTGGCTTCGCTTTTTTTCTTTTTACCTTTTTTGGCTCAGTAGCACATAGTTAGCCCTAGCTAGGGCACAGAAACAGATGCTCCTGGGTTGCCGCAGAGATCGTTGGGCTGTTATTAAATACCTTAAAGAACATCAAGACATGTGGTGACGCTTGTATTAGTAATAATTTTGGTGTCATTTAGCTTAGCTGTTAATGTAGAGTTCACTGCGAGCGAAATATATCATATAGAGTGGGTAGGGTCATTTAATTCTCTGTATGTGTGTACATATATACATACAAATATACATGTATACATATTTAATGATGCATGTATGTGTATAAATGATTTCTTGGCAACTTAAATCGAGTATACCACAAAGTCAGCAGTTTCACTTAGTTTATTTTGGTTTGTACAGTTTTGTATAATAAATAGGAACTTGCTTGTGGGAGAAAAAAGTCAGCGACTTTGGTGGAATATAATAATATTGTTGCTTTGCTAGGTTATGTCCAAATATGTATGACAACTTTATTTTGCAAGATAAGATTTGTTGTGGCTATTATTAGTAATGCGTTGATGTGTTTGTCATTGTGAAATAAGTATAGACAGATGTTTAAACTCCCAAATTTTTGTGAAAAATTAGAAAGTAAGTTATTTTTAATTTGAAGATTTCTTTATTCATGAATCATGATCCTAAATTCCTTGTGCATTTAGCTAGTTTATGAATGTGACACAGTTATCTATGATTGCGTGCTTACATGGAATCTTTTAGAGTAGATTTTACGGGTTAAAAAGTCCTTTAAAAAAAAAATTCTTGTTTGAATTTACAGTCTTGTTGGTACAGAAAGAATTACAACTACGAAATGAAAATTAAAGTCTTGCTATATACTCTAATATCGGTGTTAGATATACCACAATTAATAAAAAGAATATTCTTTATAAATAATAAAAAATGTTAGAAACACCGATTCCAATTTAATTTTAAATATCAATTTGTGGTAAATGAGTTGTCGTTTTCAATTAATAAGTGTTTCAAGAATTGTCATGTCAATTAATTGCATTATCATGTGAGTTGGTTCTCAAAAAAATTGAATTAAAGTAGATGTTCCTAGCACTACTCTTCCTCTTAATATTCAATCATAATCTTAATCAGTATAATAGTTACTCCTGGTGATTATAAGCTTGTCTGGAGTCATTTTTTCTAATATATAGGGTCTCAAAAAATGTCTTGTCATGATCATGTTTATGATTTTAATTCTTCTGTCAGATGCGGTAAACATATTTGGTCTAACTTTAATTTATCCCTCCCCACAATCCTTAACTGAAGATTTTTCGTAATTGTCTCCTTATTAAGGATACTTTAAAAACGTCGAGGTATCCCTAGCTATTGTTGTCTCTGTGGCGGTGATTCTGAGACTATTGATAATCTCTTTCTTCATTGCACTATCATTGGGGATGCATTTAACATTCTTTTGACTTCTTCTCAGGCTTTGAGAATTTCTATGGTCAGTCTTTTCCTTCTGGTTTACTGTATAGATTCAGGCTTTATGGGAATCTACGATTATTATGCTTGTTGGTTGGACTGACGTGCTAGAAATAATCTTTTTTGAAGACAGAACCATCTCAAAAATTCGGCTAAGGCCATAATTTGGGTGACAATTAAAAATGCTAATTCTCTAGACATCAATTCCATGAGTAACTTGCAACGTGAACTCTTTATTTTTATAAATTTTATTTTATCAGTAGACACCATATGGTTTCGGATATCACAATGATAAGATGGCTACTCATCTTCTAGGTCGAATTAATGTTATAACTACAAAAAGCGTTGTGAGGGTGCTCCTAGTATTGCAAGTTGTGGTGCTGTGTTCAGGACTACCAGAGGTCTTGCTAAAGGTTGTTTTGTTATTCCTTAGGACATTTCATTGCCTTTTGAGGCGGAATTTACTTCTTTTATTTTGATGACTGAAAAAGCTTGGAAGTTTCTATGGAATGTTTTGTGGATTGAATATGACTTCATATATTTGATCAATCTTTTCAAGATTAAATCAGCTAATTAAAGTTCCTTGAAAGGTTTGTAGTAGATGGCTTCGTTCTTTATTGCACTTTGCGGAGGATTTGATGACGTCTTTCACTAACTTTTATGAAACTAATGGTATTGTAAGAAAAATACCAAATCATTTGATTTAGTCATGGTGGTTACAGATGAGATCTATAACGAGGTAGATATAGTCAACATTTGTTTGTTGTGATTTTGAGCTATTTTTCAGTATTATAGGGACAAAATTTCACAGATTTGATGGTTTCCAACCAGTATTATGGTGGTTACAGGTCGATATCCAGTCGATAGATGTAGTTACCGTGCAGTAACCTACCTGTCGAGAACGAGTTATTGCATGGTAACCTATTGGTATCTAGCCATCAGATGGTTACCGGTCACCAGAAACCAACCTGCAACGATGGTGGTAACTAGCCAGTGTCACAGTGATGAATGATTGGTTATCATAAGCTAATTTAAGGATCTAATTGGTATATCTTATAAAAAAAATAAAAATATATGTATATAATTATGATGCGGTTTGGTTTTTTTTTTTTTTTTTATTATGTTTTTTGCATAACTCAATCCAAGGCATGAAAGTATGGCATTCCGGTGAAGTCCCCAATTTTTTCTTGGGAGCCGAACCCAACATTTCGTAAACTGACCTTCTTGGCCCAAATCAATATTTTATGGTTGTTGTGTGGTTAAACCAGATAAGATTTGGACGGTACTGGACAGTCTGGAGTGGTCAAGCGAAGACTAGTATTGATGCAACTTGCCACGTCAAGAATAAAGGTGTTTTTTTTTTTTTTTTTTCCATAGAAGATACGTTTACGGCATTTTATCTTTGTAAGGTGCTGCAAACGAGTTTGGACAATAACAAGCTTGTTAAACACTGAAACGAGTACAACGTTTATATCGCAAAACGACTGGATGCGCAAATGGTGCCAACAAACCATTCAAATGATGCCACCTCTAAATTTCACTATTTCTTTTTTCTTTTCTTTTCTTTTTTTTTTGGAACATGCGACTTCTTAAACCTGTTTTTCTTTCATCTATTTCAAAAAATATTGTAGAGGATGATATGAATAAGAAGGTAGTTTATTGAGGGAACCAGAATCTCAATTTTTATTTTATATATATATATATATATTTTTTTTTTTTTTGTTCGCCTATTTTGAAAATAATTAAAGAAGATAATTTTTTAAATGGGGTCAATATCGGCTTAAATGATTCCTAAGCAATAGGCTGCAGTGATGACTTAACCCTCGATCCAGCAATATATAAGGGGGGGGGGGGGGGGGGGGGGGGGGGGGGGGGGGTAAAAAATCAAGTTCTGCATACGCTGTTAAAAATAAAACTTTTAGTCACTATTATTAAAACTTTTTAGTCACAATCTTATAACTAGTGTATATAATTAGTCACATATTTCTATAATATACTTATGTGTGTCAACATTGAAGGTTATATTTGGGAAAGGCAAGTAGTGGTTCAGGGAACGGTGTCGATTATACCGATTTCATGTGCTGTAGTTTTTAGGGCCTATAATATGACCTGGGTTTTATATAAGTAAAAAATAAAACTAAAAATAAAAGATAAAAAATAAAAAATAAAAAATAAAAAAAACCCCTAGTTATTATCATGTTGGCGCCTCTAATTTTAACACATTTAGGTTATTGTTACAAGAGAATTGAAAAGGAAAAAAAAAAAAAAAAAAAAAAGTTTTCCACTTGACTTCTTGATTATAAGGATAACATATGTTAAAGTTTCTATTGATTAGCATCTATTGTTAAATAAATAATAAAAAAAAAAAAAGAAAGAAACTAAAAATTAGAGGTTAAGGCATTATGTATGCTTCCAATTGGCGGACCCCTGTCCTTTTCATTATCCTCATCCATTAGTATCTGGAAATAATAAAGAAAAGAAAAGGGCTTCAAGGCCGTGTGAATCATTATCTTTCTCTCTCGTATAATGCATTTGGCCTACTGTTTCTCAATAGTTTTCCTTTCTCAAGGCTAGACTCCAATGGCTTTTAACCTGCCTCTAATTTCCTAACACTACTACAAAACATATATTACACGACGGAGATTACACGACGGTTTCTTGAAACCGTCGTGTAAACCTCACTTTACACGACGGTTTCAAGAAACCGTCATGTAAAGTGGTCTTCGCACCCACTTTACACGACGGTTTCAAGGAACCGTCGTGTAAAGTATGTACTTTACACGACGGTTCTAAGAAACCGTCGTGTAAAGTGGTCATGGCACCAACTTTACACGACGGTTTCAAGGAACCGTCGTGTAAAGTGGTACAATACCACTTTACACGACGGTTCATTGAAACCGTCGTGTAAAGTGGTCTTCGCTGGGGAAACGCGCTGCCCTCCTTGGCTGGGGAAGCGCGTGGCGTGCGCCTGGAGTCGCGCGGCGCACGCCAGATTCGGCCTGTTGAGCAAGCGGGCGCGTGCCTGGGTCGCTCGGGCGCGCTTGGTCCGCGGGCGCGCGCCTAGGTCGCGCGCCTGGGTCGCGCTGGCGTGGCTTACACGACGGTCACCCCAGGGACCGTCGTGTAAGCTCCAAACACAGGAAGCTTACACGACGGTCCCCGGGCGACCGTCGTGTAATCCACCCCAAATGAGGGCGGCTTTTACGACGGTCCCGGAATGACCGTCGTCTAATCACAAGATTAGACGACAGTTTTTTTCCGAACCGTCGTGTAATGTTCAAAAAATTTAAAAATCTTCATTTTTCGAATTTCGCAAGAAAACTAATTACTTAAATACAATTTTCTCTTCATATTCACTCGCATATCCTTATTTCTCTTCACACTCTCTACTTTTCTCGAGTACCCACACATACTTCACCAACCCGCCGACACCTCGCTTTTAAATTCCGGTCAATCCACCGTTGCCGTCGTTGCCACCGCCGCCTCCTTCTTGCTTTGGCCGTGACTATTCTTTGTCAAAGGAAAGTAAGGTGACTTCATATATAAACTAAACCACATTTACTTGTTTGTATTGTTGTTTGTCACTAAAGATCCATTGTTCTAAATTAGTGTGTTTGTTTTAATATTTCTCTTTGTAGAGAAGAAAAATGATTGTGGATCGTTAATGTTGACATTTTACACACATTTATGAACATGCTTTTTTTAAGCACACAACATGCTTGACGGAATGCCACAATGAGTTTTCCTTTTCGAAAAAGATAATAGAGTTGGATCAATATTCAAAGCATAACTATAGCAAGATTACATGAAGTCTTCTAGCATGAAAATACAAAAATAATGGCTCAAAACGGCCTATGACCATCGACGGCTCTTGAACCATCGTTTAATGGCAGACATTACACGACGGTTCGGCCAAGAACCGTCGTGTAATGTGATTTTGATGACACCACTTCGTGGTGTAATATTGAGATACGACGACGGTAATGGGACCGTCGTGTTATCTACCACGACGCTGGATTACACGACGGTTAGTAAACCGTCGTGTAATCCACAATTTTTACTAGTGTAATCTTAGGAAGGGAGGCAGGGGTCGATCGAATGGTGAGGGTCTTGGTTGAAACGAGTCCCTGAAAAGAGGATTGATGTTGTGGAAATGAGTAAGACGGAGATAGAATGCTGGCTGTGGACCTGTTATCTGCCTGGTGTGGGATCAAGGTTAGTTGGTCATTTGTCTTTACGACAGGTTTTGCCGGTGAAATCTCTCTTTCGGTTGCGGGTTGGTGGCAAGACAATTAAAGGTCACATGACGTAAGTGAGAATGGGCGTCCTTGAGGTTTCTTTCCTGATGATGCAGCGAGACGTCTAGCCATGCATGTGATAGTTGGTTGCGGTGCATGATCATCACACGACGGAGAGGTTCTACAACAACTCGACTTCGACCAGCCAGTTGATCTCCTAACGATAGGGGACTCTTTCTGTGTGACTATATACATATGCATAGACACACACATATATATATATATTTATGTGTAGTCTTATGTGTAAAGACATTTTTGCTATTTTTTGTCTAGGTTTTGTTGTATTTCTATTTTTTAATTCTAATAAAAATTTGGTTTTGTCAAGCTTCTTCATTGGATGTTTGTATACCAGATTTGAGTCTTGAATTTGTTTTGGTCCTATTAGAATTGTTTCTCTACGGAATTGGTAGTATCCCTAATGCTACCGAGCTTTGGTTATATATTCTCAAGGTTTTGTAAAAAATAATCTTACATGTACTCAATTTCGATCGAGGTATTTTTCTATTATGGGCTGCAAATATATATATTTCACTTCGAATATCATCACTGATGCATCTAATTTTATTGAAAGGTTTAATTTTATGTTTTGTATATTTATTTGTGATGTTTGGTGTATTTGTATATCTTTTAATGAGTTTAATGAAAATTTTCTTTTAAAAAATTAACTGTAATAATTTCAATTTATATGTTTCCTTTTTCTTGATATATAATGACATTTTACCAGAACAAAGACATCCCTCGCTGGTGTGTATCTATGAGGTCAAATTGTAGGCCTTCCTTCCATTGGTGTCGGTAAGTCTATATCATGTGTCCTCATCCTTACTTAAAATAAACTTATATTGATACCATTTTGTGGCTCTCAATTTTTCTATATTTTTTTTAAAAGAAAATCTATAAAAGATTGACATATCTAGAACAGATTTAAACCTTATCGGAAAAAAAGTGCTTAAGTAATTTATCGGTGTTAATTGCTTAGTTAACATGTTGAATTTTGATATTTTAGGCAGAAGGCTTTGTTCTAGACATCGAAATCACGTGCTTTAGTCCCTTCAATTTAAGGCTGTTATCACCAGTATTATTTAATTATTTGTACAAAAACTACGTAATATAATTCTTAGCTACGAATCCCTTGTAACTCTAACTAATTAAGGTCATTGACATAGAGATTAAAAAAAAAAAAAAAAAAAAAAGAGTTTTGTACACTCGTCTCGATTACTAGAATAGCTATTTTATAATTTCTATTGATCATTAGAATGTAAAAATAAATAAACATTAAAAACTAAAAATTAGAGGCTAATGCAAGCTATTCATTCGCGAACCCCCTACTTAAAAAACTTATCTTAGCTTCAAAAGCTTATTAATTTGGGAAAGCAATTTAAGAAATTCAGAATGTATTGTTGTTCGAATTAAGTTTCCTTTGTACCTCTCTCGCGTAATCCTCTTCCATTGGTGACAGGAAATTATATAATAATTTCACTTTGTTTGTTTCCTTGTTTAATTTCCTTTCTCTTGATAAATGACATTTCAGTACCGGGACAAGGGCATCCAGTATATCCCATTATAATGTGGCAAGCATCAGTCAGACATATATAATCAACGAACCTTCACGTGTGTGGGACATCAAATAACGTACATATAATCAACAAATCTTCACGTGTGTGGGACATCAAAATAACGTTAAATGATATAATTATAGACATAATCTAACAGTTATTTCATACTTAAATATATCAAATTATGAAGAGTTCGAATTCCCTTTTTTCAATTTAAAAAAAAAAAAGGTCAATAATGATTTACTAATTGATCAGTTAATCAGTAATTGATTAATATTGATAGATATATATATTGCTGATTTACTATGATCAATTATTGATTGATTATGATCAATCATCGATTAATAATTATTTTTTAAAATCAAATAATTTTGACAATTTATTTAAATAAATGTTAAAAACTGATTGGTTATCTAATTTTAAAGCTGATCAATCACTGATTAAGTTATTTTATTTTATTTTTATGCCTAATGTAATTATTCCTTTGTTTAATATAATCATTCCTTTGTAAAAAACCCTTTCAAAAAACATTTCAAAAAGATTTTTAAGATCAAGGATGTTTAATCATTATGAAAAAAATCGGTTCACAATTTGTATTTTGATTAAATATGATGGTTGTTTTGTGAATATTTTATTCTGGTTAGGGATATAATTCAATGTATAAGAGACCAGGTATACACCTTTACTAAGTTTTATTGTTGTCCTTTGGATAGTACTAGGTAGGGAAAAGTAAGGTTAACTATTATAGAGTTCCCCTTGTCAAGTTCGCAGAAGCAGCGGATTTGTTTAGGGTTGAATGGGGCTCCAATCTCCGCTGTAATAATCGTACTCTCATTAAACTTTGTTATATAATCCCCATTTTGATATTAATCTTACCTCAAATTCTTTTTAATTTTTTCTGTTTTGTCTTTACTAAAAATTAAAAATTATCATATAATACCATTAAAATTTTCTTTTAGTTTTCATATTTTCTAAAACAAATGTGCCGCTTATTGAAATATATATTTGATTCTGTCCTAAAAAAAAATAACTAATCTTTAGTGAAACGGTTTGATTTACTGGACGTGTTCAGATATTCACAGGAGATCTGACAAGGACCGCTTTTGTCCGCGGTCAAACTGATCTCCTTGTGTTTTAAGAGTACAAAAAACAGCAAAAAAAAAATATTTCTAATTGATGCTTCGACAGTGGTGGTTTCCAGAAACCAACTACCTTTTTAGTACCATTCTTGTAAAACTCGTTTTGGTAATGTTACTGACACATGATTTACCTTCTTGCTTTCTTATGCCACATTTGGATGAATTACTACAATAATCATTATTGTATTTAAATATAACAGATGTTTGACTAATCAATTATTATTAAAGTAAACTCATTTAAATGTTTATTTGAGGGAAAATTTCATTAAACTTGTAAGAAAATTTAAAAACATCAAACATAACAAATGCAATTACAGAATTTTAAAATTCAAAATCTCAAAATGCGGACACAAAAATGCAACCTTATTTTCGTACCTATTTCAAAAATAAAGAATATAATTACTTAAAGGATCATTGGCAAAAACTGATCTTGAGCTCTCGTGTAGTTTACTGCTTTTTAATCGCCGATTCTTTTATAAAAGGGGCAAAAAAATAAATAAACAGATAAAATTCAAGATAAATAGACTTCTAATTATTAAATGAATAAAATAAGAAAAAAATTATAATTTAAACTGAAAATGACTTTTCAACTAAAAAATAATAACGATGATAATGGTGTTCGTCTCACCCACCCACCCCCACTCTCGGGGTACCTGGGACTTACTTTAATAACCAACAGTTCATTATCTTAACAAATAGCCTTCTTAAATTTGTTCTCATTTAATATTGTTTTTTTCTCAATTAGATATGTAACATCTTACTCTCTCCTCTCTGTTTGCTCTCAAGGGCGACCTCCGACTTCATGTGTGCCTAGCTACGAGGCTCGCCATAAAATCGGGAGTCGCATGAACGCCTACGTGACTACCGATGCCGATGAAAGGAGTGGTGGCAGTAGATTCCTCCATTGATTCAGGCCAGTGACAATAGAGAAGTTTAGCCTATTCCAACGCTCTTGGAACTCTCTACATAGATAGGGTGTTTTAAAGTTTGTGGGTACAATGGGTGGAATATTGTCTCATTGGGTGGTAGTCACACACAAAGAAAAAAAAAATTAAAAAACACCGATAGGACTTCTTGACAAGGGACCTGGGAAGTTGGATAATTACATGGTGTTTCAAAGCTTTTCCAAATTTTGTCACTTCATGTTAATTTCATTTATCTGATAGGAAATTTCTACCATATATAAAAACTTTTAAGTTAGTGGAGTAGTTTGAGTTGGGATTTTTAAGTTTAAATAGTAAATTTTTTTGAATTTTTTTGAATTTTCAGAAAAAATAAAAAACTTTTTGGGAAAAAAACAAAAACTTTTTGGGAAAAAGATAAAAAAAGTTTGAATTTAGGAGTTTGGATGGTTATGACAAACTCCCCCTTAGTAAGAACTGCTTTATAACTATTGTAGTAATTTTTGAGTATCATCAGTGTATATGTTAAAAATATAAAATTTGTATAACTTATAATTACTCACATGTCATAAATCAGATCGTTTAAAAGTTTATCCAAAAGTTGAAACAACATGATTTTCATACACTTACCGTAAAATTCCATGAAATATATACTACTTAACAAAGTTAACCTCCTTAAATTCGTTCCCCCTTCCAGTAACATATAAAAGTCCCTTTATAATGTCCTCCGGTAAATGGGGTTAACAGATCAACTTTGATAAATACTCTGAAGTAAAAAAAATCATTTGCGGCATGTTGGACACGTGTTTTGAGATGGACAGAAGATCCAAGTCCTTTGACAAAGGACCTTTAGGATAAGGTCAAACTAATTTGGCTTGCGTATATACCACAAATAAATAAATAAATAAGGAAAAATAGGAAATAATTGCCTGTCAAAGGACCTCTAGGCTGAGGTCAAACTAATTTGGCTTGCGTATACTAAGGAAAAATAGGAAATAATTTCCTCATGTTAAACGAGTAGATAAACATTTCTCCATTATGACGTGACATGCATCAACAATCACATTAATGTAGCACGAGAAATTTTCGTGAACCTCGTTTTGGCACATTCTATATGGTTGGCTTTCCTAGCATTTTCGTGGCCTCCTCAAACTCTTGTTCAAGAGAATTATTGTTACCTTTTGTGGTCCCTTCTAGCTCTCTTGCTCTTCTATATAAGCTTCCACAAATCTTCACGCTCCACACCACATACTTGTATTTTTTTTTTTTTCTTAAATCTAAAATTAGTGAAAAAAAAAAACATATATACACATATTTCAAAAACCACCCCAAAAAAAAAATGGCTTGCGGTAGTATGAAGTCCTTTTTCCCTGGCCACCAAATATGTCAGTCCTCTGGCCATTTGAGTAAGGCTAAGAGCAGGAAGGCTTCGGTTGTGACTTGCGCGCTTGTTTCTCATGGTAACACTTCCACCACCACCAATAGTACTAGATCGGTGGTGGAAGTGCCCGTAGATATTCAAACAACTAGTAATTTTATCAATCTTAGTAGGCCTTTGATAAAGAAAAAACTTGAAAGAACTGATCTTTATTATGATCAGGGGACTAGGGATAAAATTGGTAATGGAAAATTTGGGAGGTTTGGGGGCAAGTTTGTCCCGGAGACTTTGATCACTTGTTTGGCCATCCTTGAAACTGAATTCCGTTCGGTTTTGCACGATTCCCAGTTTCAGGTCGGTTGCTCGTACATATTTTTATGTTTACAATAAATATATGTGTGTGTGTGTGTATTTATATATATATAAATTTACATGTCTAATTCTGAGACTTAAAAATTATTTATTTTGTGTGCATGAAAAAACAGGGGGAGCTAGCGACGGCGCTGAGAGATTATGTGGGGCGGGAGACGCCTTTGTATTATGCTCAGCGGCTGACGGAGCACTACAAGAGCAAGAGTAGTAGTGGCGAAGGGCCCGAGATATATCTAAAGCGGGAGGATCTCAACCATGGAGGAGCACACAAGATGAACAACGCCCTCGCGCAGGCAATGATTGCCCGACGCATGGGCAAGATAAGCGTCGTGGCTGCCACCGGCGCAGGACAGCACGGCGTCGCCACGGCGGCGGCGTGTGCCAAACTCTCTTTGGAGTGTACTGTCTTCATGGGCACCAAAGACATTGAAAAACAGTCCTCTAACGTACTTTTGATGAAACTGCTTGGTGCTCAGGTATTTTCACCACTAGACAATTTTAAAAAACTAAAATAATATAAAATAATATTTAAAAAAGTCGTACAATTTGAGACCACAACTTTTTCGTGATGTGAGACATAGATTCCAATTTACACAAATATTGTTGGATTCCTTTCCTAGTTACAAACAATAATAGTAAGTTAGTTAATGCTTAATTTTTGACCTTGTCTTTTTTAACTAATACTTAGCGTTTGTTTAGTGGAGTAGGTTGAGTTGTGATTTTTTTAGTTTCAATAGTAAATTTTTTTGAATTTTTATAAAAGATAAAAAAAATTTTGGGAAAAAAATAAAAACTTTTAAGAAAAAGATAAAAAAAAAGTTTGAGTTGGATGATTTGAATGGTTGTGCCAAACACATGCTTAATATATGCATCATTATTGAAGGTCAAATCGGTGGAGGGAAATTTCAAGGACGCCACATCGGAGGCCTTTAGGAATTGGGTTAACGACTTGGAGAACAGCTTTTACTTGAATGGAACAGTGGTGGGGCCTCATCCGTGCCCTAGCATGGTCCGCGAGTTCCAATCGGTAATCGGAAAGGAGACGAGGAAGCAGGCGGCGGAGAAGTGGGGCGGGAAGCCCGACGTGTTGGTCGCCTGCGTGGGGACTGGCTCCAATGCGTTGGGATTGTTCCATGAATTCATCGACGATGAAGAAGTGAGGTTGATCGGCGTCGAAGGGGCGGGGATTGGCCTCGACAGCGGCCTCCACTCGGCCACCCTCGCCAGAGGCGAACTGGGAGTGTATCATGGAGCCATGAGCTACTTGTTGCAGGACGAAGAGGGCCAAATTGTGGGCCCTCATTCAATTGGTGTTGGGTAAGTCAATATCATGTATAATCCTTCTTATTTTAAAATCTACTCGTATTAAATTGACACGTGATTAAACAAGAAGTCTATAATAAGTTAATATATATGCGGGTTGGATTAAAATCTCATGGAGCAAATAAAAGTGCTAATCTGTTGATATTAATTGCTTAATTAACATGTTCAGTTTTAATTTTTTAAGCAGAAGACTTCGTTCTAAGGTAGATGTCGCATTGTTGAAATCATGTGCTTTCTTCAATTTAGGGCGTATTATAATTACCACCCGTATTTTTATAAGTGGAAAAACTACTTAATTAACATGTTGATCAGTTTTGTTATATTAATAAATATATATATATATAGCGCTCGTAATTTTTAACAGTGGAGGAAAAAAAATTTATTACTTACTCGTCTTGATTACTAGGATAACAATATCATAATTTCTATTGTTTAGCATCTACTATTATTATTATTTTTTAAATATAGGTTAATGCATGTATATTTCGATCCACCCCCACTATTTAAAAGCTTATATGGGAAACCAATCAGAATGAATGGATATCTTTCATTCATCTACATCCATTATTAGTAACAATGAAATTATAAAATAATTTCACTTTATCGTCTGTGGCTATAGGGGTGGCAATACGGGTCGTGACACGACGACACGACTCGAAAACGACACGAATTTCACGGGTTCGGGTTGAGAAAAATTGAGGGCGGGTCGTGTACGGGTTGGGAAAATTTGACACGAAAAAATTCGTGTCGTGTTCAGGTTGACCCGCAAAAATTCGTGTCACTTTTCGTGTCAGTTTCGGGTCAATTTTGGGTCGCGTGTCAATTCGGGTCAGATTTCGTGTCAATTTCGTGTTGCGGGTCATTTTCGGGTCAAGTTCGTGTCGCGGGTCAAGTTCGTGTCGTTTCATGTCAATCCGTTACGAGTTCGTGTCGCGGTTTCGTGTCACGGGTCATGTTCGGGTTGGGGAGAAAAAAATTCGACACGACTCAAATACGACACGAACACGACACGAGACACGAATTGACACCCGACTAGCATCAATCAAGCACCAATCAACGAAATCTTGACGTGAGACCTCAAAAATAATGTTTGACGAAAACAAAAAGACAAAAACATAAAACGTCATTGTGATGGGACATACTTCTTCGGTGCTTTTTCAAATTTCAAAATCCAATAATTGATGCTCAAAATTACATGCTACCGACTAGACTTGCTGATTCTAATAATCACAACATCAATCGTACAGCGAATCCCTAATCCCATAAATTTAGTCAAAAATAATAATAACAAAGCTGCAATTTTTAATCACTAGATTAAGACTTTATTTAATATTAACTCTTTTTTTTTTTTTTTTGCTAAATTTTTATATTTTTTTAAAAAAATTAAAAAATTAAAAATTCAACCAATTTTAATTCAAACTAACAATTCAATTCAAATAGATGTTAATTGTTCTTATTTGTAGACTAGACCATATTGTTGAAACATTAATTAAAAGACTAGAACGATAATTTTTACAGATACTGCATGAAAAAGGACAATAGATATTGGACATGAAAGCTCCTCAACATGGTCATATGTATTTATATATACATTTATATATGTATGTATTACAAGAAAATAAATTAATAATTGACAACAATTAATCAATGGCACAGGCTGGAGTACCCAGGAGTTAGCCCAGAACTAAGCTTTCTGAAAGACAGTGGCCGAGCCGAGTTCCATACAGCTACTGATGAAGAAGCTCTTGATGGTACGTACAATCTGTACACTACATAAATTAATTATTTCATTTTTTATTTTTTATTTTTTATTTTAAAGAATTGGGAATTTCAACTATATTCACCTTGTGATAAAGTCAAATGTGTGTTATCAAAGTATATATATATATATATATATATATATATAATTAGATAATACTCTATATGTAATAAAATACAATGACTTTGCCACTGACGATTTCCTAAATTAATTAATCCCTATTTTTTTTTTTTTTTTTTGGCAGCATACCGACTGTTGTGCAGATTGGAAGGCATATTTCCAGCACTAGAAGCATGTCATGCGTTAGCATTTCTGGACAAACTTTGCCCTACTTTACCAAACGGCACAAAAGTGGTTGTTAATCTTAGTGGCCGTGGAGACAAGGATGCCGCTATTGTTTTCAACTCCAAACCAACCCAACTATAGTTATGTAAAAGCACGCGAAAATAACCCCAAAAATAAAATAAAATAAAGTAAAAAGGAAATATGAAGGGCTATTTTAGAGGAAATCTGACATTATTGTCGTATGTAAATGTAATCAGATCCTTAATATTATTTAAATGTATTATAAGAATATCATGGATTTCTCATGTTGTTCATCGCCAACCTAGTGTGAAGCCTGAGAGCATCCGTCCTCAATTAATTTTTCTTTTTATTAAATTTACTTTTAAAAATTTTATATTTTTCTCATTTTGCCCCATTAAAAATTAACTCTCAACACTTAAAAATTAACTGCAACCCCCTGAAGAACCACTCTAAACTCTCCGCATCTCCATTTCAAATGCACACCCGCTTCATTTTAAAATGATTAAAATTTTCGTTTTTATATACTCCTACATATTCCAAATAACTTCTAACTATTTCCATAAAACAAATATAGTATTCCATCATTACTTTTATTTACTTTGATTTTTTTTTGGAGAGGCTGTGGTAGAGTCTCTCCCAGAGACCCTATCGGTAGAGCTCTTTTTTTAACCATTAGATTTTAATCGAACGGTTGATATATCATTGTTATCATAGACCTTACCTTATATAAACTTTCCCACCTAAAGTCTTCTCCGCCGCCGGCGACCTGTCCACCGCCGGTGACTGATGCCGATGACCCACCCCGACGCCGGCGACCACCTCCGGTACTTTTTCCGGCTACCGGTGCCTCTTTCTCTCTCTTCCCCTCTCTCTCTTCCCCACCTCGGCCCCCCCAGCCCCGATGGCCCCGACCACCCCAGCCCCGGCGACCCACCTCCGGCCTCAACTCCGGCCACCGGCGACCCCCCTTTCTCTCTCTTCTTTCTCTTCCCCACCCCGGCTGCCCCCAGTCCCCCCCCTCCCCCGCCGGCCCCCAGCCCGGTGAGCCCCCCACCTCCGGCACCCCCCTCCCCCGGCCTCCCCCCACCCCCGCCCCTTGCCCCTCGAGAAATCGTAAAATCACGATTTCGTGATTTTGCGAGGGGCGGGGGGTCGGGGGAGGCCGGGGGAGGGGGGTGCCAGAGGTGGGGGGCTCACCGGGCTGGGGGCTAGCGGGGAGGAGAAGGGGGGGACTGGGGGCAGCCGGGGTAGGGAAGAGAGAGAGGGGAAGAGAGAGAAGAGAAGAGAGAGAAAGGGGAAGAGAGAGAAATTGGGTCACCGGTGGCCGAAAAAAGTACCGGAGGTGGGTCGCCGGCGCCGGCGTCGGGGTGGGTCGCCGGCGCCGGAGAAGACTTGAGGTGGGAAAGTTTATATGAGGTAAAGTCTATGATAAGTTGATAATAATGGTATACCTATAATATATCAACCGTTCGATTAAAATCTAACGGTTAAAAAAAGAACTCTACCGATAGGATCTCTGGGAGAGACTATACCATAGTCTCTCCTTTTTTTAATCTCTTTATCTCTTTCTTCCTTTCTTTCTTTCTTTCTTTTTTTTTTTTAAGCTTTAGTTAAGTGGACTTGTTTCTTTAACCAGTATATTTCTATATATTTGTAAATGAATATATTAGCTATTAAATTCATTAACTTAACTAAAGGAACAAATTATCATGGATGCTGATTTTCATAAAAGAGGAATTTACGGAAAACAAACCATAAGAACAAAGAAAATGGAACAAGAAAACAAAAAATCAATTCAGAAACAAACAAAGCCCAAACAACAAAGTTATCTAAAAAAAAAGGAAGGAAAGAAAGAAAGAAATAAAGAAAGAAAGGAGGAAGAGGAAGAAGATGAAGCAGCATTAACAGTACAAGAACGAAAAAGTTCGTTCGGTAGCAAAGAAATCTTTAACAAAACTCGAGGCACCTTTTTCTTTTTGTTTTTCTTTTTCTTTCTTTTTTTTTTTTTTTTTTTTGGGAATAGTCATAAAGAAGTGAAATTTTAGATTTTGTTATAAACTTCTCGTATATAATAATTGGGGATAACTATGGGGAGACCCTTTGAGGGTCTCTACCGGTAAAACCTTTTTTTAGGTCATTGAGATTTAATCAAACGGTTGAAATATTGTAGGTGTACCATACTTATCATACACCTTACCTCATATTACTACTCCCACCCAAACTCTTTTTCATCACCGGTGACCTTTCCGCCGCCGGCGGCCCACCCCCGGCCCCAGCCCTGGCTAGCCCCCAACCTAGTCCCGGCCCCCGGCAACCCCCCTCTCTCTCTTCCCCTTTCTCTCTCTTCTCCTCTCTCCCATGGCCCCCCAACCCCGCTCCCCCTCCCCCCCCCCCACCACAGGCCCCAACCTCGACAGCTCCCCACCTAGCCCCGGCCCCTGGCAACCCCCCCAGCCCGCCCCAAACCCCCCCCCCCGGCGAAAAGGGAAGAGAGAGAGAAGAGAAGAGAGAGAAAGAGGAAGAGAGAGAGAGAAGGGGTCGCCGGCAGCCAGGGCTGGGGCCAGTGGGGGGGCCAGGGGTGGGGGGCCGTGGGAGAGAGGAGAAGAGAAAGGGGAAGAGAGAGAGGTTGCTGGGGGCCGGGGTTGGGTGGGGGGAGGCCGGTGGTGGGGGGCGGGGGCGGGGGCAGGGGTGGGGGGCTGCAGGAGAGAGGAGAAGAGAGAGAAAGGGGAAGAGAGAGAGGGGGGTCACCGGCGGCCGGGACTGGGTGAGGGGCAGTCGGGGCTGGGCCAGTGGTGGGGGGTGGCAGGGGGGTCGCCGGCGTCCGTCATCGACGACGGAGAAGACTTTGGGTGGGAAGGGTAAGGTGTATAATAAGTATGGTACACCAACAATATTTCAACCGTTCGATTAAATCTCAACGGCCTAAAAAATGGCTTTATTGGCACAGTTCTCTCCATAATAATTAAGTATTTATATATTGTTTATTTAAGGATATGGCATGTAGGTCTGCAAGGAGGGAGGGGGAGAGAGAGAGAGAGAGTATCAAGTTTTTTTTTTTCTTTTTTTGAGAAAAAAGAATATCCAGTTGCTTTTTTTATAATAAAAGTTATATAATTAAGTTCATGATAGTACTGTCCTATTTTGTTATTTTATTTACGGATATTTTTATCATAAGAAAATTTGGTAAAAAGAAGTGTCAAATTTTGTGCGCTAGTAGAATCACTATACACAAATGCAACCTGTACACAACAAGTTGAATGTGCTTCCTTGCTAACTCTCGCGTTTTTTATTTTTTTCAGGTGCATGTCAAGCATATAGGAATAACTATTTTCTTGAGAATATATATATATATATATATATATAGAAGTTGATATCCAAGGACCAAGTTCTTTTCCCAAAAAGAAAGAAATGGATTTATATGTAGTATTTGAACACCACAATTAATGGAGTGAATCTATCCATATGTTAAAATATTATATGATCCATTCTCTATTAATGTGTGATGTTGAATACCACCAATCAATTTTAGCATTATCTGTTATTTTATATTAATCAATATTGCAGCATAACTAGAATGTTTTTCGAGGAACAACCAAAGACAGTAAAGACCACCATTGGTGTTGAAGTTGTCGTGTATGTCTGTTTTGGAACTCTCCAAGTCTCAGCATCAACATTGAAATTCACACCTCAACTTGACATCCATCCTTAGGGCAGAATGCATAAATCCTGCCACTGTTTCACCTGTAATTCCACGAAATCCCCAAATGGAAGGTAAACGGGAGATACACACCTATCCCATATTTCGAGAGAAAAAAAAAATGGCAGTAAATTTTGGACCATTTGTTTTATATTAATCTATATGCCCCTTCTAAACGGGGGCTGGAGAATAGACATTGCTGGTCTTTGATTTTTTTTTTTTTTTTTTTTTTTTTTTTTTTTTTTTTGGGAAGATGCTGCCATGAAGTAGCCAATAAATTTCACGGCTAATACAGTACGCATAAAAAGGTCAACCACAAAACAAAGAACCAAAACTAAAATAAACAAAACTCTTGTCATTGCATTAGAAATTCACTAGACTTGAATGAAGCAAGGGTACATATATAGTTCACTAGAGAGAAATCTAGCATAATAATATAAGTAACTACTAATAGCCTTTTACGACATATCTTCTGAGAGCTGTTCCAAAAACTACTGTAAACAATAGAGATTAGATTACATCATCTTCGTTCCTCACCCCACAAATCCAACAAACAAAAGACCTTTCGACAGAAAAAATTTAGAAGTTTGGCTCTCAGTAGCTTCATTCAAGAATGTCCGAACCATCATTGGTAAACAGAATCTGCTTACGGAGATGATCAGTACATATCCATCCCCATGCAGAGATACCTGTAGCATTAAGCAAGAACAGCCAGAATATACATTGCAGAGAGAGAACTCAGTAGCTTGATCATCGCTTTTCTTAGGATCCTTCAAAACAGAAGATGATGAAAAATAAACTGTTAATACGATAAAGATTTTATCTAAACATGCCTCCGGGATTTTGGTCATCGAGGAGAAAATTGCCATACGCACAAAACTGCAACCAAAAAGGTGACCTCTGTTGCAAAGAAATGTGAATGGTACAAATCCAACTATACATGTACAAGATTCTGGCAAAGATGCCAAGGTACTGCAAGCTCCAACACTATAGCAAAAAACAAGTCAAGCGCGTACCATAAACAGGAAGAAACTCGATATAAGTTACAGAAGTCATCAAAGTTGACCTAACTACATTAAATCCGCAATCGCTTTCTTGGATTACCCTCTTCAGTAGCTCCCTGCAAAAAGAAACAATCAAGTGAGTATCACGACTGCATTACAAATCGAAGCACCCACAAGGATCTGCAATGCATGCAAAGAATCAGGGATCAGCTAAAGTGGCAAATAAGCCGGCATTCCAATTCCAGGACTAGAACAGGAAATGACTATTTAATAAATACCCCTAGTATCTTCAGTTCAACGACACGCACGCTGTAAAAGTGCTACAGCTCTGTACGGTACTCCCCTAAGTTCATGAAAACTAAAACAATCTGAACAATCACTTTGCCTAACCTTCAACTGTTGCTCTACCAAAGAGCAACGGGTTGATATATGGTTCAGACTCCACCACAGATTAATGAAGCTAGTTATCAAGTGCTAAACAAACACAAATTCTGTATTCAGTAGATTGTATCATATAATTACTTTTCACGGTTTCACTTCCGATTAGGAACTTGGTCATATGCTTATTTTCCCTGCATTACATTTCACTTATTACTTATATAATCATATTTTAACTGCGCATACAGAACCTAAGCATAAGATCGGAAAAAATTTAAAACGAAATGCAAAAGACCAACTTTAAATATAACAGGATCACTAATGTAAGAGGTGCAATGTCTTGACAAAAAACAAAGAATACCAAGCTGACGGTTTGCGACAGTAATCATATGAAGAAAGAAAACGAGGACAAAAAAGTAAAGAGTAACAGAAGAAATACCACTTCATTTTGTCCAAAACCTTCAGGGGGAGCCGTACTAGACTCTGACCTGCACTTAGCATGCACTATAGGACCTATCTGAGACCTATCCATGCCTGAAGTTGACCCGTCTAGTGCATTCAAATAGACAGCACCTTTGTACATCCATTCATCTATCTCATCACTGTAAAACTCCTCGAACGGCTCTCCACATAGTGCGCATACATTCTGACCCTCGTCAGCAGGGACAGCCATTTCTTCGTCACTTTTCATTTCCACTATGGTTTCAGTGGGCAAAAACCCAGGAACTGCATCAGTTCCCAGTGCCTCTGCACTGCTAAGCCACATACTCGCACTTACAAACCACTTACGAGAAGGCTTCTGTTTCCGGTTCTTAGACATACGATTTTTAGTCACATGCCAGTCCATGTGACTGCGGTGCTCTTCCTGGCTCTTGAAACGGAGACCACAGGTCGTACATTGTCTTTGGAGATCACCATAAAGAGCATTTATTGCAGACTCATGACGCACCTTAAGGAGATCCACATTAAACTCGAGACCTACAGGTTCCTAAAATTTCAAATAAAATGGTTTAGACACAGGCCAAAGTTGCAGAGAAAAATCCAACATTCAAGCTCTACATGCTAAAAGGGAAAAATTGCACAGATACCTGTATGGGATTGGGTTTTGTCAATGAGATCAAGCCTTGGGCCATTAGAGAGTTAATCAAGCCAGAGAACGCACTCCCAGACTGTTGGCTAGGGACAGCTGTATCAGCATTGTGAGGGGGAAGTATTGTTTGCAATGATGTAGGAGGGGGTCCAGGTGGCAGAGGTGGTAAACCCCCACCCTGTAAATTCAAAGAGCTGTTTGTGATATTGTTGATTGACAAGTTCGACGGTAGAAGAGGTAAATGATTCGGCAGACCTGTACTAATTGCAGCAGTATGTCCTTGTGAAACATACCCACGATCCGAGTATGATATCACTGGATGAGGTGGCACAGGAGCTGCCACAGCGGAAAGGTAATTCTCATGTCCTTCCTGCGTTGGAAGAAGCCGTGATTGCAAAGAAGTTTGCACAAGGCTTTGTCGGTTAACAGGTGCCACTAAAGCATTCTGATTAGGTAAATATGGCAGCTTTGTTGAACTTAGTTCGTTGTTCTCAAAACAATCAAACTGCTGCCCAGCCGTGTATAAAGATTTATTTGGCGCTTGATTTTTGACAGTGTTGATTGAATTGATAGCATCATACTGACCCTTCTGGTTTTGAATTGGCATAATTGGATGCAAGGGAAGTGCATGCAAACTACGTACGTGTACTGGATGCTGTAACCCGACTGATACTGGCACAACAACTGATCAAGCGTCAGCATTAATAGAGTCAATGGTAGAGGAAACCGATATTGAAACAACAGTTAAGGGCACATGAAGTTGTGTATCAATAACTGGGAGCTTGTCAACAAAAGGAGACATGTTCTCACCACCTGAAGAAGACACACTAGTTGCCAGTAAGGGCATTCGGAAATTCGTACCTCTTCCTCTGGAATCAATGTGTGGCAAAGTCTGCGAGAGTTGACGAGGCACGTTCCAGGGTTCTTGGGGACGACGAGACGCCAGATTATGATTTGCCTCATTTTGAAATCTGGATATATTACTGAGCGATCCACGTGCAAACTGCAGAGAAACAGCTTTTTAAGTTGGCTCAAAATTTGTAGTTCGCTTTCTATGATCGATGTCTGAACCAATTAAATTGGAATATTCTTAATGTCAACCATGGAATTTGAAAACGAAATAACAAATGTAAATAGCACTGGGATCGAATTTTAAGTTCAATTAATTTCAAAAATGGAAAAATCTAATTTCCATGGTTGAACAGGGGCTAATATGCACGGACACAAAACTGTGGCTTTATATGGGGAAAGGTGCATGAAATGATACTCAATTTAAGGCAGTTAAAAGAATAGATAAATAAAAATCTACACTAATAGCTTTATAAAATAAATAAATAGAAGCTATCTCTAGATGTCTTTGAATGCTATAATTGCCATTAAGTGCAACCAAAGTGGAATTTAAATATCTCAAGAGCAGCTTCTTTTTCAAGCTTTTCTTTTAGCAATGAAATTAAATGAATAGAAGGAAAGGCACCTAGCAATTCCATAAATCAAGATATTTTATCAATATAGGAAAAATTCCTCAACTATAAAAGCGACAATGGCAACTAGAGGAGCAAGCATGTCTGGAAAGTTAACCAACTGAACCTAACAAAAGACACAAACAAAAGAGGCCTGTAGAAAATCGAGATGGCGATGGAATTAGCGCATTCATAGATATTAGGAAGCAATGATGAAGAGCGAAACAGAAACCAAACTGATATATAAATATTAGAATTCCATATTGAATTTTCATTAGATAATCATTAAACAACAAAAATGGGAACAAGTGTAGGAAGCATACACCAAGAGACGGAACTGAATCATCAGAGACAGTAGAAGAATCATCTGCTGCAGGTAGCTGAGCCTGACCAGACCAACTGTTCCGGATATCAGGCCTTGGTTTAAAGCTTCCCAAGGATGGCACAGACGATTGCAAGATATCGTCACTCCTACCACGATCTGCTAAAGTTGGACCTATATCTTCCCAATCGAACTCTTCCTCTTCAGTATTCTGCCATGACATTGAAGAAGGCCTATGGTCCAAACCATTTGTGTCAAGACGCTCAACCCGCAAAGGCCTATCACTTGAAGGTGTATTCCTAGTGTCACTTCCATATGCATCAATTAAAGCTCTTGGTCCTTGACGATCACGTCCATTACTAAGTTTGTATGGAGCAGGAGTTTCAATCTGATTCTGAGTATGATACTGTTTTCTCTGCCATTTACTCAGCTCATCATCTCTACCAATTGCTCTAAGTGGAGAATCAAAAGAGGTCTTAGATGGAAACGTACTTTCAATAAACAATTTATATATAAACTCAAAAGTAAAAAGTTGTATGACCCACACTTCCTGTTGAGCTCAATCTCTGGGCTTCAACATGTGAGGATACAACCTCTACATGATAAGAGTCAGATATTTCATACCCAGCGGCAGGTTTTTGAGCATATGTTTTCAGAGTCGAACTCCCCCCTCCAGGCTGAATTTGCTGCAAATAATGGAAATAAATCATTCATTTATAATATCGTATCTAAAGTGAATACCACTAGTAAAACAAAATAGCAAATGCCTTTTTATAATACGGCCACTTCAGAAGCCATAACTTTGTTTGGGCACAAACAACCATGAAGATATCATAAGTTAGATCACTATGACTCGTTTACCAAGATATTTGACCCCGACAGCATTATCAAATTATAGGGCCACAGCCATCCAACTCGGCAGATAATTGTTCTTTCGTCATGATTTGAGAACATGAATTGAAAAAAAAAATGAGAAGATGACTTTCAAATTGTTAATAATGATCAAATGGCTATAAACCCAGAAAGGATAAGAGCCAAGACCAAATACCAATAATTACTTCCTAGGAGGGGGGTGGTAATTTCTAGGCAAGACTGTTTGTGCATCATTTTTACCGTTAAGTCTCCTCTTCAAACTCCAAATATAAAAATACTGTCCGGAAAAATTTATGCAACATTATCAGTTTTTTAGTAGCAGCAATAACTTGCCATATATTTTCAACTACTAGAAGTACACCTAATATGCTAAATAAATGCAACAGCCTAATCCTTGGTATTCTGAGAAGGGATGAAGAGCTAAATTTCAATGAAAAGCTTACACTATCTGTGGCCGAATTTTCCAACTGTCGCAAATATTTTGGATTTACATGAATGCCATGAGCTGGTCGAGGGGACTCAGAAGCTCTCAAAGGGGGCAATCTTGATGATTGTTGGTTTACAAGTGGAGAAAATTGCAGCTGTGCCTCAATCTTGTTTAGGACAGAAGGTGGAAAAACTGCTGACCAAGTGCCAAAGAGGTGGCGCATAGCAGGATACTGACTCGGGTGAACTTGCCTGTATGCCTCGCAGAAGACCTAAGCAAGAGCTAAAAACACTAGTTACTAGAGATCTTCAAGGTAACGTTTCTACATGTTCTTAGATCATCTAGGAAAAATAAGGCAAAGAGTTTGTTATCAGATCACCTCAGGAAGACGGGAAGAGAAGTACTTGACATATTCACGACCAATATTCTTAACTATACTGTCCAAAAGATACAGAGACGGTAATTTTTGCTCGACGGGAACCTGGAAAAGAGAGAAATCAGACAGGGGGCAACACTAGCTATCAAACATCAGGCAAACGGTATACCACCAACACATGCAGAATTTACATAAAGTGAGGATGGTTACCAAAAAATAAGTTAATGTGATCAACACAACAGTATTGGTAACGAAAACAATCATAGCAGTAAACCTTCAAGGAATGAACAAGAAAGAACATGACGAGTTCCAGACAGTGACTCAACGAGCAATTTATTTGCATATTCTTTTTTTAAGTATAAAATTTGAGATGCTGGAAACTAAAATTCCTACATCAGAATGTAGGCAACTTTTATGTGTATTTGGTGGAAAGCCATTAGTGTATAGATGCATGCTTTACTAACATCTCAAATATGAGGCAAAGTTTCAAGACAAGATCAAGTCATCGGCTTTAGGTTGCTTATCGATGGGACATCGAGTTAAAAATACCACGAATTTGACAAATGCCCGAGTCACATGCAAAAATAACTGACTGCTAAAGAAGCAGGCTGAAAAGAAGATAACCACTAGTAGAGATGGTAAATGGAATCTACGAACTTTCTTCGTAAGAAGAGACAGAGTAATGACTTTTACAGAAGAGGTGACTGTTATAAACCAGTCTTATTACTTCTTCAGTGGTAGATTTCAGTCCTTATCAAACCCAGTATTTAAGAGCTAGTTGCACATAATGCAAAAAGCTTTCCTCTTGAGAACTGTTTTCAAAACTTGCCCCTGAAAAAGCTTTCAACTGAAACAGTGATTAAACTATATTGGGCAGAGTTTCTTCTGGATTACACCAATTTCTGAAGTTAAACCTTATCCAAATCTAGTTAATTGATTGATTAAGTTGGGTCATTACGGAAACAGAATACAGCATTTTCCCAGTCATTCTGTTCAAAGTATTTTCTCTTTGTAAATTTAAAGTTGTGGGAAGTTTTAGAACTTTTAAGAGTAAACGAACCAATTGAGAAGCTTTTGGTTTAATGGAGCTCAGACCCGTCAAAAACCTAAATTTCTTCAAAAACACACTGAGCGAAAGATAAAAGGCTGCTTATCATTAAATCTTCCGAAAAAACTATATTTACAGGAAAGAGCGCAAGGAAAAAAAAATCTTGATATATCAAATTGGGAATACAAAAACAATTCGGCAAACTCCGACCAGAACAGACCTCGAGAATGCGAGCACAAATAGCATCAGCGATGCCCTTGCCATGCTCTCTCTGCTCGCCGGCGACAATGGTGAGATCGGTGATGATTGGCTTCGAATTGAAGGTGAGCTCCGACAACACCAGCTCGTAAAGCTGCACAATTTCCTCTGTCCTCGGCAGCGACACGACGTCGTCGGCCGAAACCCTAAGGTCGTCGTCCCGTTGCTTCAGCAGAGCCTTGAACCGATCAAGAACCGAAGGCGGCGCCGGCGACTTCTGCGCGACCTCATTGGGCATGGCCTTGTTCGGTCCCCGCTCCACCGGCGTGAACGCCGCAATCGTCGCCCTAGGGTTTTCTCGAGCCAGCACAAGCTTCTCCGATTCCATTGAAGAAGAAGAAGAAGAAGAAGAAGTACCCCTCAGAAAACGCACCAGGCGTCAATTAGGGTTAGGGTTAGGGTTTTGTCCCTCCAGGGAAGGGTGAGAATCGAATTAAGCCTTCCTTCCACCATAGAAAATCAAAATAACATCTATATATACACACACATATATATATATATATCGAGAAAGAGATTTCGATTTGTGCTTTTGCCTTTTCTTTTTTCTTCTTTTTTTTCCCCCCTAATTCTCGAGAAGAAGAAGAAGACTGTGAGAAAGAAGCGGGGTTTTATATTTATTTACGTTTTTATTTTGATAACAGTTCTGATTGGAGAGGAGTTTTTTTTATTTTTTAACTGGCAAGGATTTTAATACGTGGAGATTTACGAAACGCTTAGAAATTTTGTTTACGGTGTGAGTGACCGTACCAGAAGATATGAGCCCGTCAGCATTGGGGTCAATTGTAGATTGCGTTGTACTTGTTTTGAGGAAGTCAACAAATCTGACGGTCAGTAACGTCTTATCAACTGTTATGCTGTCTTGTTCTAAGATCTGACAACTATAACTCAAAAACGGAAAGCAAGTTATTTTTTCGAAAAAAAATGTTAAAACTGAAAATTTGACTAAATCTGCAACTGCAAATTGAAGATGGACAAAGATTTTGGTTAATTATTTTCAATAAGTTGGGAACTGCGTTACTGCGGTATACGGATGTTTAAACTTTTCTTTTTTGGGGTTGAAATGCCAATGTTCAAACTTTTTTTTTTTTTTGGGAGAAAAAAATGTTCAAACTTGTATCCTACTAGGAATAGGATTGAAGTTTAACAGCCACTTCGGATTGCAACATAGTATTCAAAAATGATACAGTCCGGGGAAAAGTGGTTGATTTTTTTATTCTCCCCAAAAAAAGTCGTCCAATTTTGGGTATAAGTAAGTTTTTTTTTTTTTTTTTTTTTGGAATTTAGGGATGAAAAAACTCGAACTCTTCACTTATAATAGAATCAAGTGTAAAATTATCGTTAAACTATATCTGCAACCACAAATATATATATATATATATTTTTTAGAAAAAAGATATATCATTCTTAATTAATTATAACTTAACAAGTTAAAAAATAACATGATTGGCTAATACTAAGAATCATCAATTTTAAACACAATTTTTTAAATTTGCTATAAAAAATGGCATTTTAAGCCAAAAGAGCATTCATTCCCACTAAAATTTTTTTAAACAACTGATTAATAATAATTTTTCTGAATAATAGAATTTCGCCATTTAATAAAAAGCTTTACACCTCTCACATTGTTATATTTTTTAAGGGAAACTTTCATTCAATTCAGAATAAGAATTACAAAAACATGGGATCGGCTCTGCATCACATAGATAAATCCGTCAACAAAAATCTATACCATTAGTATATTTTGACGTCACACAAAGGGAAAAATGGTTGTCTAACACCTGAAAATTAAGAGTGCCTCAACATACCTCCATTGAGCATGCATAAGGCTCTTTTCAATAATTCCCGTACAATCAATGGAAACTCTAAATTGATTGAAAGACTACTAACTTTAGCACTGTTAGCACCACTAAATCCGTCTATATTCATATTTAACGGAACTAAAACACCATATAAACTCATATCTAGGGTGTAACAAACCAATTTAGAAGGTGGGAAACCATCACCATTATTACTAACCATAACATAAAACATAATACCAAAGCATTAAATTTAAAAAGCGAAGACAAAGACGTCATTTTTAAATTTAAAATCTTACAATAAACTAGAAATATCTCACTATCACAGATACAATAATTGACAAAACCTTGGTCACTGCACCCGCCAAGACCAAACTAAACAAAGCTATTGAGAAGAAATTTATCGCTTAAAAGCCAAGTACCCAACAAGTCCTTCTCTTTTATACTTTGAACAAAACAAATTAAATTTACTCTACAACTAGAAACAAATTAAATTTAGTCTATAACTAGAACTCTGATAAATTAGATTTGAGAATGAATTACATTTTGTATGCTACAAAGATTGTAAATGTTATGGACACAAAACGTCTTAAATAAAATAAAATAAAATTTGTATTACTATTTTTCCTTAAGTAACTGCTCACTTTTTTCAAATTTGTGTGTGTGTTTTTTTTTTAATTCTAGTTAAAAACTTAACTATTCTAGTTAAGAGAAATACATGACCATTGTTCTTTCTTTTCTTTTTTGTTTTTTTTTTCCCTCTTTGAAATGAAAATGAATAAAGTACAATTTCAAAAGAGAAAAACTAAAGCTACAAAATCAAAGAAAGGAATTAAAGAAAGAAATTTACAATAAATAACATTTTGAATAAATTTCATTTTTTACTCCCTCAACTTTGGTGTTATTCTAACTTTGCTTCTTCAATTTTTAAAATTGGTACAAATGCTTCATAAACTATGAAATATTATAATATTTACTATGGATGATAACGGGACGAGGTGGGGCTAAGAAATGTTTTCATGTCCCCATCCCCTCCCTTAAAATCATCCCCAGCCCCGCTTAAATAGAAACAGGGCCGGGGATAGGGATTTCCCTTTAGAAGGGCTTTTCTCATATCCGTCATATTCCCCATATATTGTAAATATATATTTAAAAATACAATAAAGAAAAAACAAACAATAAAATTTATATACATTATAAATTTAGTTTAAAATCAAAGCTTTCATAAACAAACCAAATTCTAGATATATACAAATAAAATCTTAACCACAAAACTATTAAAAATCTCATCAAAACATTACAATATTTGAAAACTAAACATTTATAAAACACTTAAGTTAAAAAAACTTGAAACTAAAAAAATAAACATAAAATTCTCCTCATTTGTCTGTTACTCATAGTTTTAATATTCATTTCATAGATGCACACAGTCTTAAAAATAATCTTTATTGTATATTATATTTATAAACATACGAAATCATACGCATATATATATATTGGAACGGGGATAGGGTGGGGGCTGGGCGGGGAGTGCTTTCTCCGCCCCCGCCCCGCTAATCTTCTAGAATAAAAAATCAACCATCTTTGCCCTGTTCAAGGCAGATCCCGCGGGGTCCCGTCCTTCTGGGGAATATTGTCATTCCTAATGTTTGCTTCTTTCGTCAGTTAAACTGATGGAATTGATCCTAAACTTTAATATTCTTGAAACTTTGCTCCCTGAGATTTTAAAAATTGGTATTAACATCCCTCAAACTTTAAGTAGTTAACAAGAATTCCACTCAAACTTTAATCTATTAGCAAAAATATTTAATGCTTCATACTTTGGCATGGTTGCACCTGAGAATATCTCCTTCACTCGATCTAAAAATGAGATCTACCACGGCTTGCGTGCAGTCGCGACCGAGGCACGAGGACGTCGGCAAAGAGCAGTTGTGAAGGCAAGAGAGCGAGAGAAAGATGATACTTGTCGTGGCACGGTTCGGATCCTCCCACCATCCGAACACATGCACAGGGCGCTGCGAGGCATGGTTCTCCGACCACTATAACTGTGCGATGAGATCCTTTAAGATCTTATCTCGTCATGGCCTCTAATCCGGTGATATCTCCTTCATCATAGCTACCTTATTTTTCTGATTATGTAAATGTTTTTTAACTTTTTTTTTTCTCCAATTCTACTGTAATATTTTGCGGTGTGTGTGTGTGTGTGTTTTTTTTTTTTTTTTTGTGATTTTTAATTAATTTTTTGACATTATTCCTTCATCTTGGTGTTTGTGTTTCTGGTGTTGGCTAGATTTTGTTGTTTTTAGAAAATTTTCTGATATTTTTTGGTAATCGAATGATAAAATCTGCACAAACCAACGGATTTGATGGTTACCGGTTAGTAATTAACCGCTATCCAGTCCGTAAAGATGGTTACTAACTGGTAACCAGTTGGTATACTATTGACAGTGGTGATTATCGGTCAATAATCGGTTAGTATCCTTTTGACGGAGGTGGCAATGGTGGTTATTAGTTGGTATCAAAGTAGATACCAGATAGTAACCAACCAATGATAACCGACTAGCTGGTTTCATCGTGAATAGCAATCAAAATAATTATAAATGTCAACTGATAACTTAAAGATATAATTAGTATTTTAATAAGTAAATAAATGTTATATGATGACATAACATGATTTAAGACTACAAATAAAAAATACAAATTACAACTAAAAGATTTAAGAGCTTGAGGCAAGGAGAGACGTTGGACTCAGAGTTAGGCGTTGAAAAAGGTTGGTGGTGGCTTGATAATGTGTTGGACCAAGGGGCTGGGTTTGAACCTAGAGATGATGCCGAAAACGGTGATAATGAGGTTGTATATCATTTTTATTAATTTAGTAATTTATTTGTATCTCTTTGACATGAAAATTATTAACTCCAAAAAAAAAAAAAAAAACTTTAAATTTTCTTCTAAAGAGATGACATTAGAATTCTGAATTATTAAAAGCATTATTCCTCTCGGGTCTGTTCGATACACAGGATAAAAGGGTATAATGGATTGGATTGGGATAAGAAATTTTAATCCCATGTTTGGTTCAAAATGTTTAAAGGACTGGGATGGATAAGAATTATCCTGTCCATGATCCAATCCTCTTAGAAGGGGATACTGCAATCCTCTTCAGAAGCAGGCCACTATTTAATCATATGAACGTTCGTCTCTAAGTTTCCTTTATTGCTAATCGCTCAACCTCCAAGTTTCCTCTCTCTCTTTCTCTCCGGCGGCTTCATTTTCTCTCTCCTCTCCCCTTTCTGTGCAGCTTCTCTCTCTCTCTCCTCTCCCCTTTCTGTGCGGCTTCTCTCTCTATCTCTAGCAGATTCATTTCAGGATTGCATGGATGATTTTAATCGAATTCAAATAATTTATGAGGAAAGTCCAAAAACATGTACATATTGCATTTTTCTCTCATATTAATCTCGTTAATAAATAAATTTTTTTATCAGTTTAATTAGTTTTTCATTTTTTCAATTAAATAATAATATTTAACAATGTTTTTCATATTTATCCATTTCGTTTCTCTGTATGGAGCCTTACCTTTCGGGAAATGAAAATTTTAATTTTGTGTTGATTATTATATTCATTTAAACATCTCAATTAATTAATTTTTTTTATAGATACATGATTTTAATATTAAATTTTGATATATGTAATATATTCAATACAAAATAGATACTATCAAAAAATATATACACAAAAAAAAAATACAAAAGTTTGAAATTTAAGCGAAATTGAATCCTATCCTAAAATGTACAGCACCAAACATAGGATATGATTAATCAAAATCCAATCCTATCATTTTCTATATACTTCAATCTTATTCCCTTAAATTATCATATCTAATATTATCCTATCATGCATATCAAACGGCCCTAAAGTACCCTGAAAAGGTTGTGGATGATGGATTTGAGAGTTTTAAACTATCAAAAACTATCATCGTTTGTTTGCAGTCTCGTCAATATATGTGGGTGTGTATGTTTTTTTTTTTTTTTTTTTTTTTTTTTTTTTTTTTTTTTTTTTTTTTTTTTTCGCTTCCTTTACCTTCATTCTCCTATCCTCAGCGTTGTCGTTGAGCATTTCTAACAAAGCACTCTTTTTAAAAAATTAAAAATTAAAAATTAGAAAGAGATATTTGCTCTTCCATACGATTATAGATGCGTGGTAGATTGGTAGATTGGGAAGGCCATTGAGTTTGCTAAGCCAAGTTTCTCAAAACAATAGGACTACATAAAAGCACAACCTGCTTTTTCTATCGTATTTTATATAATATATATATATATATATTTTTTTTTTTTTTTTTTTTGTGGATATCGAATTTTATCTTGAGGTCTTCTGTTAAGTGTTATTTTTAAAGATAAAAACAACAAACAATTTAAAAAAAAATCCCCTCAGAAAAATAAAATAATTAAATTAAATTTGAAGGCATGTGATGCTTTGAAAAAGATCTGAGCTAGCTATCATTCCACCATTTTTTTTTTCGGATATTTTTTATCCCAAATAAAAAGACAAAAACAAAATTAAAGGTCTAATAAGCTAATTACGTCTCTCTCGCATGCCAAGGATAAAGAAAGAGAAAAATAGAAGGTTATGATAAATTATTATAAGTTAATTAATTAGATTTATATACTCCAAGGGCGGTTTGTTCGAAGGTGAAAGTAAGAAATTCAAATTCCACAATTTATGATTAAAAATTAAGTATAAAATTATCGCTATATTAATATCTTCGTCCAATTGTTCCCTTTTTTGTTGAGATATTATACCTTTAGGTCTTCAAATTATCATTTAAGTTCCTAAAAGAGTGGTATTTCCAAAACCTCCTAAAAATTTCTCCATATATAGTCGTCTTCAACCGTGCTAGTAAACGGTACTATTGTGAGACTAGTCAAGAGGCCATAAATATGGCCGTTTCTCCGAAATTTATGGAAAAATAATTGGAAGACTAATTACGAGATACTTTTTTGCAAGTTAGGACTTGATTCTTCAATCTTGACTTCAAAAGCTTACAAACTGGTAGCCTAAAAAAGAAAAGAAAAGAAGGAAAAAAAAAAAAAAACAACAACAACAAAAAAGCTATCAACTAAGATGAAAAATTAGTTGGAGTTTAAGAATAAAAAAAAGGGTTAATGTCGGTTAATCTAAATTAAGATTATAAAATTCTAATGTACACATCACAATGAAAAGATGAATACATAAATTTCAGAAATAAATTACACCCTAATAAAATGATTGCAGTCATAAATTAATGATAATCGCATATCTAGTTTTATTATAAGATGAAGAGATTGAATCTCCTCCTGTTCAAGTTCAAAAACAAAAAAAGTATACATCCTAATAAACACGAGATTATACATAAATTACATATATACCCTTTATTGTGAACGGCTGAAAGTTGGCCGATGTTGCAAAGGCCAACTACTAGTTGCAACTACGCAAGAGTCACTACACCCAAAAATATAAGCAACCGTGTATATATATATATATATGCACAAAATATTTGTATGCGCGTATCCCCACCTAACTTCTCAAAATCGACCCTTGCTAGAAATATCCCCTCACCTTGCGACAACCACGTGACTCACGGCACAAAACACGTGCGTAAGCCTAACCACTGGAATTACAACTTCAAACTGGGTCCAAATGTTCACCTAAATCCTCCCCCAAAAGCAAACAAAATTCACTTGTTTCCATCACTCCCCACTGGCCAACTCAACATGCATGTGTTACTTACATATAACAGCCGTCAGTTCTTACTTTTTCCATGCGGCAATTTTAAGCCGTTGAACGTGTGTGCGTACTTATATGTATATATAGACGCACACATGTATAGATATATCATTATAATGGAATAGTCTTAATCCGACAGCCGCACCGATCTGATTAATTTTTAAACTCAAATAATTATTAGTTGATTTTCATGTAATATAAGGTAATTTTACATATATAACTAGACATGTACAGCTATTGGATTGAAGATCTTTAACTATATAATAATTAAGAAAGAAAAAAAAATATATATATATATTTATTTTTTGGTGAATTGTTAACAGCTTTATAAAACCATGTAACAACAAGGCCTTCTAATTAGTGTGTCATTCTCAGGGGATTTTTTTTTTTTTTTTTTTTGGTTTGAATCAATCATTCAACTCAAGCTGTTATCATTTTGTATCGGGACGAGGGACTTGAATTGGAGTGGTGGGGGGGTTTGCGGTGTAGAATTGGCAACAGCTAAAAAGTCATGTTTTCTGTGCGGTTACATCAATCTTGGAGGGCTTGAATTCAATGGGAGTGCTTCTAAACAAAGTTGGTGAAATAAAAAGACAGATGTTTTTCTTATTTTTAATGATTTTTTTTTTCTCGTTCTCTTTCTTTTATTTTTTTTTTTTTTTTTTTCTGTTTTGGAAATGTTGATTTTGGTAGTGGCTAGGAATTTTCAAGAGCATATGATGGCTGAGATTTTTTTGGCTGCACTAGGAAGAGAGGAAGAAACAACTTAGATTTTGTTGCTTTAGGCAAGCAACACGGTCACGTAATGCATCAACTAAGGATCGAAGTCCGGGAAGAAGAAAAATATTTATAAAAAAAAGGAGATTTTTGTAATATATTTTAATTTGAAGTTGAGTTTTTATGTGTGTATATATATTTTATTTGGAGGAAAGATTCAAACGTATACACTTTATATTGAAATTAAATATAGAATTATTGTTAAACAATATATGTAATCATCAGTTTTTATATTTTAATTAGTCAACAAGAGTCTAAAGACTTTGATTGTAGAAACTATGACTATATATATGGCAATCCGATAATCATCGGCAGATGATGTGTATGCAGATTAGCAGTTATTATCATCATGCGATGACTTTTTTTTTAGTCAAATAATATGTTTAGTTTTTGTTTAATACAAATTTGAGTTCTCTTGGGAACAAAAAAGTATAAAGCTTGTAACTTTAACATCATGGCTTTGCATTTAAATATTTTTGAATAAGAAGAATTTTCACAAATTAATTTGTGTTGACAAATGTTTTAGTATGATATTTCTTTTTTCTAATTCTAATATTATTATACATCGTATTTCCTTTTACAGGGTCAAAAATACTATATGTATTGTCTTTCATAAAAATGCAACGCTCTTCATAAAAATACACTATTGCCATTGATCATCATCTTTTTATATTAAAAAAAAATTCTTTCTAATCTATATGTTTCCAAGTTTAATATATATATATATATATATTATTCTTATATAGTTTTTTATTCCCTTGAAATTCTTGACCTTGGGCACCACGTCTCTGCAGAGCTAAAAAACAAAAACAAAAAACTGTTAAGCGCAATTCACTTGACCAATCAAATATTTGCCTGCGAATTGCGAGCGATCGTCTTGCCTGTTTCATAGATTTTCTTTCCTTTTTTTTTTTCCCTTTTTTTAAAAATTTATTTTCATAGATTTTTATCTTTATTTTATAAATATTTTCTTTCCCAATACAGAGAATGCTATTGCAGACAAAAGACAAAAGGGATATTTCGTAAATTTAAAAACGATAAAAATCTCAATTATTAAACTGTCACACGGCACATGCTCTTCGGCCGATTCTCCAATCCGTATATAAACCTCTCTCTACCTCGTTCTCTAACCTAGGAAAAGACCATTTCTAAACACAAACACTTTCTCACAAATCTCTTCTCTTCTTCTTTCCACCCAAAAAAAGAAAAAAACCCCCCAAACACAAACGCGAACACAATGATTTCTTCAGTGAAACTCACGCCTTCCTCGTTCACATCCTCGGAATTCTTGAACAGAAAACGTTCACTTCCAAGCAACAATGTCAAGTTTCATGCACTTCCCATAATCCAAAGTTCCAAACAAAATGCTAACCCTTCTTTGGTCTCTTCCAACAAGCCTCTTTACATATCTTCCGTAGAGAATTTGTCATTGGTGGCCAAGGACCAGAAGAAAAAGCAGCGTGGCGTGACCGAGTGCAACGCCTACGAGGCCGACCGGTCCCGGCCGTTGGAAATCAGCATCGAATTGCCCGACGAGCAGGCTCGCATTGAGGCTGCTCAGAAGCTCAAGATTGGCATTTATTTCGCCACTTGGTGGGCTCTCAATGTGGTCTTCAACATTTACAACAAGAAGGTTTTGAATGCTTTTCCTTACCCCTGGCTCACCTCCACCCTCTCCTTAGCCGCCGGCTCTCTCATGATGCTCGTCTCCTGGGCCACCCGAATCGCCGATGCCCCGAAAACTGATTTGAACTTCTGGAAATCCCTTTTGCCCGTAAGAAATTCATAATTTTCTTTGAAAGAAAACAGATTATTACTCTGTTTTATTATTATTATTATTTTTTTTTTTTTTTTGGTTATTCTAATTTTGTTGTTGGTATGCATTTAGGTGGCTGTGGCGCACACAATTGGGCACGTTGCGGCGACGGTGAGCATGTCTAAAGTTGCGGTTTCTTTCACTCATATCATCAAGAGTGGTGAGCCTGCTTTCAGTGTGTTGGTCTCAAGGTTCCTACTAGGCGAAACGTTTCCCGCGCCTGTTTACTTGTCTCTCCTGCCAATCATCGGCGGCTGCGCACTCTCCGCTGTGACCGAGCTCAACTTCAACATGATTGGTGAGTGAGGAAATTTTTAATGGTTGTTGTTACTTGTTGGTGTTTAGTAGTAATTTAGTACCAATGTTGCTAAATTGTTCGGTTATAGGTTTTATGGGAGCCATGATCTCGAACTTGGCGTTTGTGTTTCGGAACATCTTCTCAAAGAAAGGGATGAATGGGAAATCCGTTGGCGGAATGAACTACTACGCTTGTTTGTCGATGATGTCTCTTTTGATTCTCACGCCTTTCGCCATAGCCGTGGAGGGCCCCAAGGTGTGGGCTGCTGGTTGGAACCAAGCTCTCTCCCAGATCGGTCCCCACTTCGTTTGGTAAAACACATAACCCTGCTAATACTCTTTTTTTTTTTTCTTTCCTTTTGCTTTACATTTTTTTTTCCCTTATAGGTTTTATCTGTTGCATTGGACATATTGATTTCCACTTTATGTTCTCTGTCACTGTTATCTGTCTAGATGCTAAAATTATCCGGGTCAGAAATCGCGGTTTAAAACTTTGTTTGTCTTTATATGTCATTCATAATTGACAAGCGAATTTGTGATTTTGTTAAAATTTCTTCTTTGTCCCTTTGATTGGTTTTGAGTAAATTTTTTGGAGCTAACAAAATACTTTGTCTATGTATTTTCGCAGGTGGGTGGCGGCTCAAAGTATTTTCTACCACTTATACAATCAGGTTTCATACATGTCGCTCGATCAGATATCTCCATTAACATTCAGTATCGGAAACACGATGAAGCGGATATCCGTCATAGTCTCCTCGATCATCATCTTCAGCACGCCGGTCCAGCCGGTCAACGCCCTAGGAGCAGCCATTGCCATCCTTGGTACCTTCCTCTACTCGCAGGTACATTTTCACACTCCTTATTTGAGTTGAATAGTTAAAAATCTTTAAACTTTATCTGGGGACCACAATGCTTTATGAGTTATGATACAAATGGACAAAAGACACCCTTTATTTCTATTTTTTATTTTCCTACCACTTGTTTACATGAGGACGAAAAAATTGATGAAATGGCCCTTCAGTATCAGGTATGGTCACTTGATAACTAGGTAAAAAAAAAATTGAACAAGGTAAAAATAAGTACAACAGTTAACTTTCAAATACTGTCTTACATTGACGTCTAAGGACAAATATTTGAAGTGTCGTGTAAAAAAATTATGGTAAAGTTGACATTTTTACTGATTTCTTGTTGTAAAATATTTGAGCAGGCCAAGAAGTGAGCAAGTAAAGGATGTCAAAGCTAGAATGTAAGATACATATAGGAGAATGGAAAAGAGAGAGATCTGCTCAGCTTGGAAGTTTTGGCCGCCATTTTCGGATCAATGATGAAGCATCTAGGTCTTCACTCAAGTTTCGTCTTCAATGGCGAGGATGCCAAGGACTATGATAGATCTCCTCTCTTTTCTAGCTGAGATTTTTTTTCCCCCCCCTAATTTTGTTGACAATATTGTTTAAACCTACTGGTTTTAAGGCAAAATAATAGATTTTTTGAATGCTTCCTTGGTAAGGTGTCAATTGTAGACTAAATAGGCTTCCTGTTCCATCTTATAAAGAGCAATCGCATTAAGTGGAGTGGCCAAACTCCTTGCAAACCCAATATATTGTTCCTTAGCCATAATATGATTAATTTGCACATTTCCTAATCCCTTTAAAATGATGATCTCAAATGTAATACAAAGTTTAGTGCGTTAAGACGATTCACTCTATCGAGGTCTCCATTGCGATCACTGTAAAGTTCACCACGGAATTTTGCAATAATAAACTTAACATGTCATTACCCATCAGTAGTCCAAAAAAATAATAACGATTTTGTCAGTGGCTATACAGTTTAGAATTGGCTTTTCTTGTTCCTAGTTCATCAAGTGGATCTCTCGTACATCTTTAATTTTAATGTTTAAATTTAAATTATTTTTTTAAACTTGAAGATGGCGATTCAAACTCTATATTTTATGACGGCGGAAAGATTGCCGGCGACGGAGAAAACTTAGAATGAGAAAGTTTATATGAGGTAAGGTGTATGATAACAATGGTATAACTATGATATGTCAACAGTTCGATTAAATCTAACGGTTAAAAAAAGAGCTCTACCGATAGGGTCATTTGGGAGAGACTCTACTACAGTCTCTCCCCAAAATAATATCTAAAAAAAGGATATGTTTATTATTTTTCTTGTCTGCCTTAATGTTTATTTGGATTTTTAACCATCAATTTGATGATAAAAAATAGGCTGAAGTTATTATAATTGGAGCAAAAATTCAGTGTTGTGTTTTTTAAGAGACAATCTTACAAATCACCTTATTTCTTAAAAAATATTTCACATAATACTCAAAATAGGACAAATATATTTTTGACGGCGTAAAATAGAAAAAAAAAAATCTAATACCATAATAAAGATATACCTGTGTTATAGCTAATTATAATCAAGTTCAACTATAATACGATTAAATTGTAACATGGAATATAATTTTTCAGACTTTGATTGATATTAAAAAAAGATCTTGAATGTCGAAATTTTTGTTGCTTCTTTATTTTTTCCCCTGGAAAAAAAAATAAAAGAATTAAAGCTTTATATATTATAACCTCACATGTATTTGCTCATGTAATCTTCTGTTTTCTGTGGTATGACTTGTCTTCTTGATATTATGGCGACAATTAGATTTGAAAATATAACCTAGCAATATATTCCAGCCAATTGATATTCTTGCTTTTCCTTTTTTTTTTTCCCTTTATTTTTCTTTTCGGAATTGATAATTAGGTTGAATTATTGTTGTTGTATGTATGATAGGGCATTGAGCCATGGGACAATGCCATTGGGTTTTTGGTTTTCTCTCGCTTGTTAACGTCACATCTCTCTCCCTCATCGTGCAACTGGCACTGTTCGTTGTTATTTTCAATCAAATACTCAAGAGTAAGATCCGAAAAAATTTAGAACTAATCGAATTCTGTTTTTCAGTTTTAAAATCTGTACAAGAAATCTTTTTTTTTTTTCCTGTGTATATATGTGTGTATATATATATATATTTATATTTTTCATCCTAGTATGATTTGTGATCAAATATAAAGTTAAAAATGTGTATTATCAATATAAGACTTTACCGACAAAAAGTCTATTTGTATTAAAAGATTGTCAAAGTTATATATATATATATATATATATATATATATGCAAAAACTATAGTATTTGATAGTTAAAAACAAAACCCTACTGGTATTGAAACGATAACAAAAATCTAAAAAGTATAAAAATAATTATAACATGAAAACAAAAAATCTAACCGTTCAAAATTATTTACATGTGAAATTAACATGACTAGCAATAACTTGAGCAAAATAATAATAATCATAATGTAATAACAGAAAAAATAAAAAAACCAAAGTTCATGTAACAAAACTGAAATTTGCTCAAGTTACAAATATATATGTATATATATATATTAAAATTTACCGGATAGAAATAAAGCTTTTCCAAGTCTTATATGGCCAAAATTTAAAACAAGGGATATTTTTACTTACGGTTTAAAGTTCGTTGGGCATTCTTGCTATCTGTTAAAATTTGAGGGATATCAGAACTAGAGGGTGTTTGGTGAATAAGTTTGAGTTAAAATTTTTAAGTTTGAGTTGATTGACTTTTTAAAAATTAGTTATAATTTTTATTGGCTTTTTAGAAAAAATAAAATAAAAAAACAAAAACTGAGATGAAAAATGTGAGTTTAAACTGGTTTGCTAAATACCCCTCTAGTTTCAAAGTTCGGATTAAAAGTTATAAAAGTATTAAAATTCATAGGATAAAAATAAAGTTTATCTTCTTAAATTAGACTTTAGTTATTTCAACTCTACAATTCCATCATTATTAATTGAAAGAAGGAACAAAAATGACAATATTTCATATTTCGGGAAGTATTTCTCTCGGTATTTAAAATTCAGGTGATAAAGTTACAATAGCACAAAAATTCACAAGTTAAATGAAATATTTTCGTAAAAAAAAAAAAAAAAAAAGGGAAGCTAATAATCTGACATGTTTGATGATTGTGAGTATGGGCCGGCTCGTATTGGACTATATATACAACATATATATATATATATGCATATATTTATGTATAGATAGACTCTCAGATGTGTGAGACTGTTGAAATCTAGTTAGAGGAATATTATTTTATTCACCTAAAAGTGCTTGTTGTAAAAGTTCTCTGTGCTATTTAGTGCTTTCTCTTAAGTTTGCCAGCAGGCTGGTGGATTCTGAGATAGATTTGTGTTCTTCTGTTTATACATATAGGAAATCTATTTGTAATTAATGGAAGTTATTTCAGCAAATTTATTTCCCAATCTTCTTGAAATTTCTTTAATATGCTTAATTTTCTCATTAATCCACATGGTTTCGTGCAATCCCAACACTTTCCTCTTTGGAACTGCGTCTTCTTCTTATCAGGTGAAAAACAAACTCTACATTTCTTGTTTTCTTTTTTCCCCTTTGACAATAATTTTTTTTAATGTTTTTATTTATTTATTTATTTTGTTTTGCTTTTGTTCTTGTTTTATCAGTATGAAGGAGCTTATCTGAGTGATGGAAAAGGCCTTAGCAACTGGGACGTTTTCTCCCATAAGCCTGGTTAGCTTTGCTGGTCATGATTTCCTCTCTGTAATATTGTCTAGTGACAATATTACTTGGATTAATGGAGACTAATTAATTAAAATTATTGGTTTATTGTCAAATTAAGGTAATATTATGGATGGAACTACTGGAGATATAGCTGTTGATCAGTACCATCTTTATCAGGTAATTATCAACTAATTAACTGATTTTAAAAAGAAAGAAAGAAAGAAAGAAAGAAAGAAAAAAAAAAAAAAAAAAAACTTCCTACGATTATATGTAGGTTTTTAGTTTCTTCTCTTTATTAACAAGTTTCGGTCTCCTTATTAGAGCAGTACAAATTAGACGTTGTTATACCATTCTGGAAATTGGAATTTTCTTGATATGTAGTTGTAAGAACCTGACATGTTTCTCTTCAATTTTTTTTGTTTGCCATTCCTTTTTTTTTTTTTTTCCCAACAAATTTCTTTCTTGATTATATAAACACACACACATATATATATACACACACATATATTTGCACAGGAATGAGCTAAATTTGTCATCGACTCAAAAATCTAAGTAGCCTAGTCTCGCAAAAAATGGCTCTACGTCTTTGCTAACTCTGTTCGGTATCTAGCAGAGGAAAAACAGAGCCTTTTTTTTTTTTTTTTTCTAATGAAATTATTCGAACTCTGGGACAAAAAGTCAGAACAATTATTTCAATACTACTTTTTTTGTTTTCTCTATAATTTTTTTCAATCACGATTCTTTCACATGCAAAGATGACGGTGGTGGTGACACCGCTATCTTCCCAATTAAATCAAAGCATCAGATTTTCAATCTTTTTTTTTTTTTTTTTTCCCCTTTGAGACCCAGTTTTAAGAGTGAAAATCTCTGTGTGAAATATAAGCTTGTAATATATTTATAAAATTACACTCTTTTGATGATTCAATTTCAAACTTAAATTTTTCATCTTAATTTTTTTTTAAATCAATAAAAAATTATAATTAATTTTTAAAAAATTAACAAATTCTAATTTAAAATTTTTACGTCAATTATAACATCAAACAGAGACTTAGACTCAACCTAACGAATAATAGATACAATTTTATTAGATTTTTAAATAATTAATAGACAATAACATTAGCACACTATTGATTTTTTTTAATCCAGAATTTAAAAAAAAAGAGTAAATTTAAGTGAAACCTTATGACAATAGAACTGGCGACTGTGGAAGTGACCCACCCCTAAGAAAGATCTAATGCAAGAAAATATAAATGATGTCATCATAGACAAATGAGAATCGAAGACTTGCCTTGTACGTACCTCTAGTTTTAGTGGCCACTAATTTTCTGTTTCATTTTTTAATTTTTTTTCTTTGCCAAATCACGGCAGCATGACACACAAATATGTTACATATCGTATCTTATGTCACTAATAAACGGTCGCACAATAGCGTAGGCCTCAATTAGTCTTATAGAGTACTGCATTATTTGCCAGTACAGTTAATGCCTCAACGTTAAATTCTAATATTGGAATGATTGCGTCAATTAATAATGTCACATCTATTTTATTTATTAATATAGAATTTAAATTTTTCATTCTAAATTTAAAATATATCTATATTTTTTTATAAAATAATTATTATCCAATAAAATTATATTTTTAGTGTTAAAATTAGCACATCCAACATGTTAAATTTACTTTATGTTATATTTAGTGTTAAATTTATCACCAATATAATATACGTCATATTTTAACATTTGATTGCTATTACGATGATATTTACCTTGTCATTTAATAATTATAATATTGTTGGTTTTAAAATATTTAAGAATTAAAAAGTTTATTTTTGTAACTTTCAAGACTTCAAAATTTACTAGAGCTGGTAAATCGTATTCGCGGGCCGTGTTCGGGCCAGCTCGTTTACGCCATGACATGATTAGCTTGAACACGAACACGACATGATTAATAAACGGACCACGAACCCAAACACGAACATGACACGATTAATAAACGAGTAGCACGACACGACACGACACGCGAACATGATTATTAAACGGGCCAAGACGGGTTGACACGAAAACAAACACGTTTATGACCCATTTAACATGAAAAGCCCGTTTACAGTCCATTTAATACGAAATGGCTTCCGGACCCATTTAACACAAAAATTATGGAAAAAAAAATCACTTAAAATTCTAAATTCACTAACACATAAGTTTAAATTCACTAATACAAATTCTAAATTCTAAATTCACTAACACTTAAAATTCTAAATTGTCACATAATCAATATCCAAAATATTAATAGAAACATCAAAAGACAACAAAATATTAATACAAAAGGAAATGCTTTCTTACTTGAGAATCATATTATCATAGGTTCCATCTCCATAAATCTTCAAAAGTTTCCAAATATTTCAACCTATTCAAGAAATTTATGAGAATGAAATTAAAACATATTTAAAAACTATCTAAAGATTAAAAAAAATGTCACTTTGTCTAAATATTATTTCTGAATTTTTTTTCATGGTCAATAAGAATTTGGAAAGTTGAAGTTCAAATTTGAAAAATATAGTTTCAAAATGATGAGTAAATTTTACTGTTTTACATCTTAATAAATTTATGTCTTTGTTAACTATAAGATTACCCTAACATCCTAATCCAAATATATACACATAATTAGGTTTACTATTTTATATTTTTAACTAGTTAACTATAACTATAATTTGTTTACCATTTTATATTATTAACTAGTTAATTATAAGATTATCATTTTATATCAGAAGCAACATCTCCATAACTTCTTATTTATATTGTCTCAATAGTGAAAATTCTTCAATAGTTATTTTCTGGTCTTGTATCAAACACACAAATGGGCCTATACTTGTTATAAAAAGAGCTTTAGAATAGTTTGAAAATTCTAACATAAACGTATTAAACGTGTTAATCGTGTTAGTCCGTTTCCAGTCCATTTATTTTCGTATTAGACGTGTCAACCCAATTTCGACCCAATTATTAAACGTGTGGTCAAAACCCATTTATTACGTGTCGTTCTCGTGTCGTGTCCGGAATTGCCGACCCTAAAATTTAATACATAAAAAAAATGGACTTAGCATTTGAAATTGCACTGTTAATGGAGAACAATATAAACGGCGTATACATTGAAGATTATCTATTATGGTATTGCATCTACTGGCGAAGTCAGAAAAAAAAAAATTCAGGGGAACTTGAGTTAAACTAAATTCTAAGTGAGTTTTGAAATTTCATAATTTTAGGAGGGGCAAATAATTAGGGACTTAGTTTTTTTTTTTTTTTTTTTTTTTTTTTTTTTTTTTTTTTAAATGTGATAGGAGTATTAAAGTAAATATGAGCTCATTGGGAAGAGGACCGCTACCCCGGGCTTAATGTGGCTCCATCAGTGATTGCATCAAAGTAATAATAGGGAACAGGAGTGATAGGAGTATTAAAGCAAAGGACCATATTGTATTAAAGCAAAGGACCATATTTGGGAAAGGGTCAGCTGCCCCCGGGCCTAATATGGCTCCGCCACGGATTGTATCAAAGCAATTATAGGAAACAAATGAAAATATGATGACAATCATTGTCATTTTTCTGTCTTATTTCTTGATTTGAATACTGTATTAGTCTGAATTTTTTGACACGGGATATTAATTAAACAGGAAGATTTGAATCTCTTGAAATACATTGGAGTGAATAGCTACCGGTTCTCTATCTCATGGGCAAGAATTTTACCCAGTATGTTCCAACTCTCCCCTCTCTTTGAAAGAGCTTCAAACCAAATTTCACTAAAATAATTATCTCATCTCTCAATTAATTAACTCCTTTTCCTAAGTTTGAAACAGAAGGAAGATTTGGAAACGTAAATGTAGCAGGCATTGATTATTACAACAAGCTCATCGACGCTCTTCTGCGTAGAGGTGAATGCGATTATCACCTCTCTAGATGTATAAATATATATATGTGTGTGTGTGTGTGTGTTTGTTTCTTCTTCTTCTTTTTTTTTTTTTTTTTTCAAAATTGATTTATTAGTTTATTTAATTCTTCGTTATAGGAATCCAGCCTTTTGTGACATTGACTCACTACGATATCCCTCAGGAACTTGAAGAGAGATATGGAGCTTGGCTAAGTCCAGAAGTGCAGTAAGTAGCATTATCTTCTTTTAATTCCCGTTTAACATTGGCACTTACACACGAGCCGAGGCCTACATCCAGTGGGCGTGCTACAAAAAAAATTTAAAATTAAAAAAAAAAAAAAAAAAAAAACGATATTTGAGTGAGATTTATAAGTTTACCCTATCAGTAAATCTATCATCATCTTTAATATTGAGGTCCAGAGTCAAGAGAAATAAAAAAATCCAATATAAGTATGTTTGTTGAATGCAAGTAAATTTTTGTTGCGATTGGCTAAAATCCATTTGCATGTGGGGCCAAATGGAAGTAAAAATTATTCAGCATGTGGAGCCTAATTATTGCCTTGATGCATAAACAGCATGCGGATCGTTTTTAGGGTCAATAGTGGTTAGAGAAAAGTACAAAGGGTCTGTGAAGATTTTTTCCTGTAAGCTTCTTCATTATAGTAAAATTCTGCAGCGGCTGAAAGTGAATACAGCTCTCACAATGAAATTGAATCTAGTAGGTGGTTATTTTATGGTTTTCGGCGATTTTATTACTGATAGGAGCAAAGTAATTGGGTTTGGAAATTGATACTACTGCAGGGAGGATTTTAGATACTATGCAGATGTGTGTTTTAGATCATTCGGTGACCGAGTAAAGTTCTGGACGACCTTCAATGAGCCGAACGTTGCAGTAATTCGAGGGTACAGGTCCGGAATTTACCCGCCGTCTCGTTGCTCTGGCTCGTTTGGGAATTGTAGCAGCGGAGACTCGTGCACGGAGCCTTTTATCGCCGCCCATAATGTCATCTTGTCTCATGCTTCTGCAGTCCAGGTTTACCGAACTAAATACCAGGTCACCTATTTTCCCAAACACTCTTCTCCTCATTTTTTTTTTTTTTTTTTATGAAGTAGTTTTATGACAATGTTTGGTTAGGTTTTACTTTTGCAAACAAAAAACCAAAACAAATAGTAGAGCAAGGCCTTAAGTGCCACTTCTTATTTAAAAAAAATCGTTATCGTGTTATGCGTTCTAAGTTTCGAAAATTTGTTTAAACGTTCAGAAAACTCAAGGGGGAAATATTGGGATTGTTATGAATTGCTTATGGTATGAGCCTTTCAGCAACTCCTTGGAAGACAAATTAGCAGTTGAGAGGGCTTTGTCTTTCTATATGAACTGGTATAGTATATTTGACTCGAGACATTTCTTTGGCCTTTCGTAAAATTTCAAAAAAAAAAAAAAAAATGATTGCAACAAGTTCAAATGTAGGTTCTTGGACCCAATTATACTCGGGAAATATCCTGCAGAAATGCGAGAGATTCTGGGACAGGATTTGCCGGCATTTTCAAACGCCGACTTGGAGAAGCTGAAGAATGGATTGGACTTTATCGGCATTAATCACTACAGCAGCTTTTATATAAAAGACTGTAAGATTTCTAGGTGTGAACCCGGAGCAGGAGCTTCTAAGACAGAAGGTTTTGCTCTCCGAACTGCAATAAAAGAAGGCAGATTTATCGGAGAACCGGTGTGTGATCTCATCATATCACTACTGGTGATCATGATCACTATAGAATTTTTCAACCAATCACAACTTTTACACGTCTACTTAAAAAATTACGGATTGTAACAGAAGTTCCCACGCGGTCTTCTCGTTGATGCTTGCAGAGCGCAGTTGACTGGCTATATGTGTATCCCCAAGGAATGGAAAAGATTGTAATGTACATAAAAGACAGGTACAACAACACACCAATGTTCATCACAGAAAACGGTGAGTATGTATGATCATGTGGAAGTTTTACTGGTCTTTTTTCAGAAAAAAAGTATGTCATGACAATATCATTTATTTATTTTTTTTTTTTTGGTTCTTGAAGGGTATGGTTGTGAAGAAAAAATCAATTCCAAACGTGAAGATATGCAGAATGATGTGAACAGAGTGGACTACATGAGGTCCTACTTAGATGCTCTAGCAAACGCGGTCAGGTCATTAATCGACATAGCTAGATAACAAGCTTTCAACAGATTTTGAGAGTGATCGAAAGGGAAACTAACTTTTTTCCTTCTTTTTAATTTCCATTTTTTTAAAGCAGAAAAGGAGCAGATGTGAGAGGCTATTTTGCTTGGTCCTTGCTCGATAATTTTGAGTGGATTAGTGGATACACGGTGCGGTTTGGACTCTACCATGTCGATTTCGCTACTCTCAAGAGAAGTGCAAGGCTCTCTGCTGCTTGGTACAGACAGTTCATAGGTAATGAGACCAAGCACAATTTCAGTCGTAAAGTGTATTCTAGGCAATACATGTAAAAAGGTACACCTCAGGAGTCGCTATATAATCCGTTTCGAGGTTAAATGTTCAGTGAAATCCGGTTCACTGTAAATGGGCTTAGCTTAATTAGTACTCTTTATTCTTGTATAAAACATTTTGAGCTAGCTATGTGCAAAAATTCCATGGATTTCTGTCCTCTCCTTTTCAATCTTTTCTTGGAAAAGAAAGGAATCACCAAAAGTGGTACAAATATTTACTGTACAAACCGGAAAGAAAGAAAACAGAACAATGGAATCAAATCCAGTTTGTAGATCTATCCTTGGCTATAATTCGATTATTGTTCCTCTGAAAATTGAACAACGTATTTAAACCACTATTCATTTGATGGATTGGTAAGGCTATTCGCCTCCACAATAAGATCTTGTTCGTTTCAGTCCTATCATTATAAATGGAATACGGACAATACCTTACCTCAACCTTTTTCTTTAGGTAAAGGTGAAAAAGAACTTATTCAAAAGGCCCACATTACTAATTGGCTTGAATGAATAAATTTGGGCAGCTGCTTTCTCCTGATCAGTGGAGAATCAGCTTCCCGTGCCCATAACAGATATTTTGTTCCAAAAATCATTTATAATCATGTAGTGCACTATGAAAATTAATGATCAAAATGTTCTTTCTTGATTAGATGAACATTAATATCAAAAGAATGAAAAGATCGGATTTATAGTTGGCAATAAAAAGAATCTGGCATAACAGCAGAAACATGAAAATCATGGCTTAAAACATGGCAGCACAAGGGACTACTCTAAAAACAGTATCACTTAGAAAAAGAATGGGTGGTTAAATAAAGAAATTGAAAGTGATGGAGATCTAGGGCCAATTGGGAAGCGTTTTGGAAATGGTTTTGTTTTGGTATGAAATAGAAATGATAATATTTTGAATATGACTTTGCCTTATCATTATTATTATTTTCAAATTATGTTCGATTGCGTTTCTAGATAATTTAGTTTGAGTACAAGAAAATGTATAAGAAATGAGAAAACAACTTTACTTTATTTTCAAATTTATTTACAAATAATGAATTTTTTTTTTTTGGGTTTCTGTTTCTAACTTTATGCAAAACAAACGTTGTTTCGTAATTAGTTTCAAAACAGCTTTATTAGAAACGTGAGATTTTTTTTTTTTTTTTTTTCTCGAAACGCTTAGGAAACAATACCAAACACAGACCCCTAGTTTTGCAATTTCATAATTTCCTTGGGGTGCATACACAAACAGAATCTCTACCATCTTCTTAAACGTACACACACACACATATATATATAGTTGATACATGTACTCCATCAGGTCATAGCGAAGCCGAGGACAATAATAACAATATGGGAGTTCACAAAGCTCTATTTCTGTTGGAGAAAGTGGTTCTAATGTCACTTCTCTTGTTATTATTTTCTCACACATCTCTGAGTCAAAGCCTGAAGAGTAATGATTCTCCATTACTACCTGGATTTCTCTTTGGCACTGCCTCTTCTTCTTACCAGGTTTCTTAATTTTCTCTTCGATCTCTTTCCCTCTCTTAACATTTTTTTTTTTTTGATTCTGCAATTTCATCTTTTCTTTTTGTGTCTTTATCAACACACACATAACTCTCGCAGTTCGAAGGCGCTTACTTAAGCGATGGTAAGGGCCTGAACAACTGGGATGTTTTTTCCCACATACCAGGTAAAAACATCAACTAAACTTGTTGTTATGGACATGGAAGAACTAAGTTTAGATTCAAAAGTTCATTTATGAATGATTACAGGGATGATAATAGATGGAAGTAATGGAGATGTTGCGGTTGATCATTATCATCGTTATCTGGTACTAAAGTATAATTTTTTTTTTTCCCTTGGTGTTTTAGAATTTAAATGCACTTTGCATATACTCCTACATAGTGGAGGAGCCAGTCTTCTATTTCAGTAAGACATATATTAAAATTTTAAAATAAATAATATGAAAAAAAAATACGATACATTAGAAAAACTTTCAAATCATTTTTGAGAATTGTACGATACAATATGGGGGAAAAAATCATATTAATAGGTCTTCATATTAAACTCTCAAGTTTAAAAAATAGAAATAAAAATAAAAGGATAAAGCTTAATAGATGCGCATATAAAAATATAAAATCTTAGTGGGGACAAAAAGTATAAGCCTTAAGTTTTAAGGGTTCAAATTTATTTATTTTTTAAATACAAAAATAATGAAGGAGAACGGGTGGCCCATTCAGCCATTCACGCCTCCACTCCTGTTCCTAGAAATATCAACTTTGCTTATGTTTCAAGCTTCTCTTAATTAAACTTATGTTTAGTTGGTTAGTTGGAGATAAGATTTATAAATTAAATTGATTGATTTTTTAAAATTAATTATAATTTTTTATTAATTTTAAAAAAATAAAAATAAAAAATTTAATTTTGAGTTTGAATTGAAACATCAAATAAAAACTAAATATGTAAACTTCCCTTGAGGAGTAACGTTTAATATATTAAATATTGGGCAATTCTTTGGTGGGGACGTACTTTTTCCGCCATGGAGTAAAAATTAACAACCATCAAATTGAAATGAAATGATAAGAAACAATGGAGGAGCACCAAAGTAAGGTAAGTCCTCCCACACATGACTAAATGCAGTTATTACCCTTAAAAAAAAAAAATTTTGAAAACAGAAGCCGTTGCTGAAGCTCGCGCTGCCGTCGAACGATTTCAAACCGTGGCTCACGTTGAAGGATCTCTCGATGGAGCCACCGGACCGTGTTCACCGACCAAACGGCCGACTACCCACGACGATGCCGTTCCGTTGTCTTTGCCGATCGTCGCGAAGAGCACGCGCCGTCAATCGACGGTGTAGGGAAGGCCGAGGGGCGACCACCATGGGCGACTGATCTACGCCAGATCTGGAAGTGGTCGACGCCATATCTGCAGAGTTTTAGAGGGGCGATCCTCGGTCTCGCGCTCACGAAGGGAGGACCTTCTTCTCCGGCGAAGAGCACGGGAGGGCATGGTGGCGACGGAGCACCAAAACAGAAAACCATCGAAAGCCTGATCTCCGCTCGCCCCCGTCGCGGCCTTCATCGCAACTTCGTCGGCGAGTTTGGGAAGGCATGGTGGTGGTGGGGGTGGTCAGTGGCGGGGGCCGGGGAATGCCGGTCTGCCTTTCTCTTCTCCGATGGATGGTTTTTTTTTTTTTTTTTTTAATGTTTTTGAAACATTTTTATAAATTATTAAAATTAAAAAGAATGATTAATTATGTGTGATATGGTATGTCTTATTATTATTTGGTGCATCCTTTTAATCTGAACCATCCAAAATCAATCAAACGGTCAAAAAAATTTTACCTCATTAATAGGATACAAAAACCTTACATTATTATAGAATTCCCCTTAAATAGTTCCCATAACCCTGGCCAATTAATTTATTTGTTATGGTCTTGCTTTTATGCTAACTTATATAAGCAAGAAATTTCCATTAGTGATTTATAGTTAATTAGCTTCTTTTTTTTAGAAATTTTTTAATAAATGATCAAAATTTTTAAAAATTAATTAATATATCATTTTTTTTAAATGATTAATTAATTTTTTTAAATCGTCTCGATCAAATCTAAAAAATGATAAATAATTATTTTCTTAAATTAAAAAATTAAATCATCTATTAAATTAAGTGATTAATAATAATCGCCTAACCTAATTTTCTTTTTCATTAAAGAGGGAACCACAAATCCCCCCCCCCCCCCAAAAAAAAAAAAAAAAAAAAAAGTGTAAGCTGCAAGCAACCAAATGGGACAACAAAAGGCCATACACCTAACTCAATTGGGTTTCTACATGTAAGGATTACTGCTTTTTATTTTTATTTTTTATTTTTTTTGCACTTTTTGCTCAAATGATAGGATAATAATTTGTGCTTAGTGTAAATGACGATTTTGACTATTTTAATCATATTGTACTGGGCACGCAAGGTATTATTAATATCATCGGATCAGGCTTTCATGGATAAGGAGAGACATAACAGTTTTTATAGTCGTAATAGAAAATAATAGTATAACTTTTTTGGGAGGGAAACAAAAACAAGAAATTATAACATATAACATATTTTATAATATTTTTAAATTTGTAATAGATTTTTCAAATATAATTATAGTATATTTTAATAATAAATCCTTTGATTTTCTAGTGAATAGTATATTTACGGATAAATAATAAAGGATCTCATAACAGTGTAGACACCGGTGATGTCGACGAGAGAGTCGTAGTTGAGAGAGAAAAGAGAGGGGAGGAGTTGTAGGAGTAATTTTGATATTTCATGTCTAATTAATATGAATATACAATAATTATTAGTCTTTAAAAATTAGATCTATTGACATTCTCAATTTTATTTTTTTCACCCATTTTTTAAAGTTATCAACAAATTAATTTTAAAATTAAAAATTATTTATTCCAGCCCTTAGTTTTCCCAAAAAGCCTTTATAACTAAATTATTTGTCTTTCTTCTTTTTCTACATACTAAATCTAAATTTCTGCACATTTTTTTAATATGTTTTGTTTTATATTTATTTTTAAATTTTCTTATCACAAGCTATCTTTTTTCTTTTTTTCTTTTTAGATATCTAATAAAAATTCTTAATCAGTTTATATGTTGAGATAAAAAAATCTATGAACTTATCATTTAGTACATTTTCTTTTTGAGATGATAAAAACTTGAGGATAATATACAAATTAAGCTGAGTATTTCACAAGCATAATTGAAAATGTTATGAATTTGATTAATACTTTTATTCGATAATTAGAAAAAGCTCACATTTCAGAGTGAATTCCTAACAATATCTCTCAATTATATATAAAATGAATAATCAATCAAATCAATATATTTGATTATATATCCACATCATGTATACCCATTTTCCATTTTGTTATTTTTTTTTAAAACAAAAAACCAGTTATAACATGGAACTACAAAAACTATTGAAAAATAATAATAATAACAAACAAAATAAAAGAATCTTCTCTTTAAAAAATTCTCCTGGAAATAAATTAAAAAAATAACAATAAAATAGAACATTTTTTTTAAGGAGAAAAATGTAAGGATTTAGACTTTAATGGGAGTAGAAAAAAAAATTATTTATAAGGGCTTTTTGGAAAAATTAAGAGGTGGAATAAGTAATTTTTTTAATCCTAAAATTAATATGATAAGTGATTTTAAAAAGTTGATGGGAAAAGTAAAATGGGGAGTGTCAATAGACCCACCCTAAAATGAAGCCCGTAAATATGCTATTTGACTATTTCTCTAAAAATTATTTAAAAAAAAAAAAGAAATTGACGTAAATGATCCTTGAACTATTGAAGATGTGACGATTTGATCCCTAACTTTTTAATTTTGATCGAAACGACCCTAAACTCTCTAAATTGTGACAATCTAGTCCTTTTCATCCAATTCCGTTAAGTTTCTAATGGAAAAGGTCGTATGACATATCACATGAGTTAGATTAATTATTAAAAGATAAAAAAATACCTTTTTTTTTAAACAATACCCAATATACATTAAAAAAAAAGGACCCCTCATGATTCTTCCCCAGGAAGAGCCCCCCCCCCCCCCCCACCCAATGGTAAGATCAGGTGCCTTGACCCCATCCTAACGAAGAACAAACCCCCCATCGGAATCTCACCACCTCATCCAACAAAGAACAAACCTCCCGTCAGAATCTCGCTGAGTTGAGCCCCTCCCACCGCCCCTTCCCCACCCCACCCCACCCTGATCTGGGCTTGCCAAACTAAAGAGCCCCAAAGTAGCTCCACCCCCCTCCCCCGCATCCCCCATGATCTAGGCTCGCTGAACTGTCTCACCCCCACCCTGAATCCACCCCAGATCCGCCACCCTAGATCTGTGAGTCTCCATCATGCCACCTCAGCTGAATTTCTGTCGTGACGATGCTGAGACAATGAGCCACCACCATCAGTCCTTCGATCCCTCCTACACTGACACTAAACCCCAAATTTCGATCCATCTCCCACAAAACGCAAAAATCAACATCAAATGCACAATTCCACAACAAATTTCCTAGAAAAACAACATTAATAAATCATCCATGAAACCAATTAAAATTTTCCAAAAACAAATTCGACGGGGGGGGGGGGGGGGAACCTAAAATGAAAAGTGCACTTTTTCAGTGGAGACAGAGATCTTATGCGATCTCATGAGGAAATCAAGATCTAGATCATTTTTCGGTCATCGTGGCAGAGCTCTTCTTTGACCAGAATCCAATTTCGTCATAGATTCCAGGCAGATTCGCAGTGGAGGCCTATCGAATGGTGCCATTAAGTAATCGTAGAACAAACCGGGATCTGCTGCTCGTCGTCATCGTTGTCATCATCAGGGGAGTCGTCATAGATAAGGGGGTTGGTGAAGGAAACGATGTCATTGTGATGGTGGTGGTAGGAGAGAGAGAAAGAGGCGAGAGTCGAGGAGAGAGAGAGACCAAAGTCTAGGGTGCTTTATGATTTTTTTTCTTTTTTTGTTAAATTCCTAAAATACTCTCTTAAGTTATATCACATAATTGCACATGGCTCATTTCGTTAGAAATTTAATGGATTTGAACAGAAATGACTAAGATTGTCAATATTTAGAAAGTTTAGGGTCGTTTTGGTCAAAATTGAAAAAATATAGATCAAATCGTCACCTTATATAGAGTTTAGGGACTATTTAGGTGGGTTACTAAAAAAAAATTCACATCCAAAGCCAAACCCTAGCTGCTGCCGCGAGTAGAGTAACTGATGAGGAAGGCATTTTCAGTCATTTTGTATTTTTATTTTATTAAATATACTATTTTCTTAAAAATTTTTCAAAAAATACCATTTACTTCCTTAAATTAAAAAAAAAAAAAAAAAAAAAAAAAAAAACCTATCGTCTGCAATTTTCCTAATTGTTAAAGGCTCAAATGATAATACATGCTAATTTAGGGCAATTTCAATGAAATATTAAATTGTTACGATAGTAACAAATTTTGATATTTGGATTTTTTTTTTAACACTCTTTAATTGAGTGTTATCTTTAATGTCAAATTTATTATATGTTAAAATTTGAGATAAATTTATCATAAAATATAATCAATATCAACTTTAACGATGGATTCTTATTGATATCTTCACTTTTTTACATATTAATTAATATCAAAAGTTCACTTTTATGAACTCGAAAGCATAACCAATGTGGTAAGAAAACAATCGATATATCATTACATATTAAAATATTAAGTAAGATAATATTACTTTTTATTTTTTTTGTAACAAATATAATATAGATAAATAAATTAGAGATGACCTTACGCCACCTAAAAGTCACCGATCATTATCCATTAAAGTAATGGACTTGCACTCAGAGCAAAAAAATCATGATTATAATAATAATAAGGTAATTGTAAAAATAAAATAAAATAAAAGATTTGCAAGATTTTCACCTGTTAGCTTTTGTTTGTATTCCCCTTTTTTTTTTTAAATGGTAAAGTACATTTACAGATCAAGGATATACTTTTTGAGGGCAAAGGTTTAACCACCGACATGTCTCTCTGTATGTAAATTGTAATTAAATATGACAAATTAGCTTAGTATGATCAGCATAAGTCATGTAGGTCGATGATCATATCTTGATCTATGGGTTAGATTAAATAATCCCGAAGAATAGCTTAAATGACTTTTAATAAGTTATACCTTTTGGTACATTAATCCTTGAGACGTCAAATCTTTTAATGATTTGAACAATATATCATTCACGTAACTCTTAGAGTCCGTTTGGGGTCAATTTTTGAATATAGTATTTTGGAGGTTGGAGATAACTTAAGTTTTGAAAATGTGCATTTGATGAAAATGAACAGTTTTGAATAAAAAAATTATAAAAACTTGAAATGTGTTTAGGGAAAAAAAAAAAAAAAAGTTATGGATCTCATTTCGTTCCTCTCAAAATTCTATGTAATTTAAAAAAAATCATCTCAGTTCGACTTAAAATGATAAATTTATAGATTTTTAAAATTTAAGTTTTTTTTGAAAATCTTTTAATAAAATGAATAGTAAAAATCTAATAAAATTGAAAGAAAATGACAAAAAGACTTTCAAAAATCCTTAAAAAAAAAAAAAAAACATTGTTTTCAAAAGTTGGCCCGGAACAAGCCTTTAATAAAAATAGGTCATGTGAAGAGCATATAAAAAACATTGACAACTCAACAATGTAAGTACTAAAATTGAAAGTTGTGTTCTTGAAATTCTATGCAATTTAAAAAAAATAAATAAACTTAGTTCGACTTAAAATGATAAAGTTATGGACTTTTAAATTTTGAATTTTTTTGAAAATCTTTGAAAAAATAAATAGTAAAAATCATATAAAATTGAAGGAAAATGACAAAAAGACTTTCAAAAATCCTTTTAAAAATATATATATTATTTCCAAAAGTTGGCCTGGAACATGACCTTAATAAAAATGAGTCTTCTGAAGAGCATATAGAAAACATTGCCACCTTAACAATGTAAGTACTAAAATTGCAACTTGTGTTAAGTTTAGTAGAAGAGTTTTAACACCCTCCATAGGCATGAAGTGGAAATAGGTTGGGATCCAAACCTAACATCGTGAGCAAAAACTGATTCTTATGTTATGTTAAATAGACTTTGATAAAACTCATTCTAAAAACTAGTTCAGTATGATTATTAGAATCCAATAACTTTAACTATATATGATAAATTCACAAACTAACATATGTGCTAGACATGTTTAATGTGACTAGTATGTGAAGTTGTATTTGAAAACAGGAAGACACGAATTTAATGTCGTCCCTCGGAGTGAACAGCTATCGGTTCTCTATTTCATGGGCCAGAATTTTGCCTAGTATGTTCTCTACTTCATGGCTACTTCCCCCCTCCCAATTCTCTAGCTGAAATATTCTCATAACAACTTGGAATTTAGGAGGAAGATTCAGCGATGTCAATCTGCCAGGCGTCAACTTTTACAACAAGCTCATTGACGCTCTCCTCGTTAAAGGTGTCTGTCTCTTATTTATGACCTCATTTCTTCTAAAAATCGTCAGATGCTTATTAGATTCTCGTAAACTTTACGTACAATTTGTTCATAATAACTTTGTCTGTAATGTTAAATTCCTTGGTAGTTTAACGTCTTCAAAGTATACAAATTTAATTTTCTAAATCAAACTGCATATAGGTATCCAGCCGTTTGTAACATTGAGTCATTTTGACTTTCCCCAAGAGCTTGAGGAAAGATATGGAGGTTGGCTAAGTCCCGAATCACAGTAAGTTGTGTTTTTATTTTTTATTTTTGTGTATAATATTTTCACATTCTTTAATTCCCATACTTTTGTATGCAAATGATATACTCGCTATGATTCACAAATCTTCAGGAAGGATTTTGCATATTTTGCGGAGACATGTTTCAAGTACTTTGGAGACCGAGTGAAGTATTGGGTCACGTTCAATGAGCCAAACGTCCAAGCTATCTATGGTTATCGTACCGGGAAATTCCCGCCATCACGTTGCTCAAGGCCGTTCGGAAACTGTCCAGAGGGAGATTCAGAGAAAGAGCCGTTTACAGCGGCCCATAATATTATCCTATCCCATGCTAGCGCGGTCGACATATACAGAACCAAATACCAGGTAACACCATTACAGTACACCACCATTGATGCAATTATTCATCCTCCATACTCAATGTGACTCTTATGATGGACTACCTAAAACATCACCGGTCAATTATCGTGAAAGAACAGTCATGTCACACAACATTGGTAGCACTATCACGATATGTTTCTTGACGATCATCATAGATGCGACAATTTATTCGAACTATAGCACACAACGGTGTGGGACCTAACTATTTTAATTTTCTGTCATGTGACTCTTCTGTTGTGCTCATTGCTAAATCTGATATGTTATAAATATTCATTTTCGCCTTGCTGCGAAATATCTCTGAAAACTTTATCTTTATCTAGAACTTTTTCCCCCATAATTTTTCCAGAAACAGCAGGGAGGTAGCATTGGGATAGTCTTGCACGCAGTATGGTTCGAACCTGTCAGCAACTCTACCGCAGACAAGATAGCTGCTGAAAGGGCTCGTTCCTTTTTCTTGAATTGGTTGATTTCTTTCCTTCCTGTTGAGTGGTCAAGCATTTCTAATGAGATGAAGAAGCAAGATCTATTGTTTTGGAAGTTGGAAACTTAAAAGAAGACTTCTTAAAGTAGAGTTTGATGCAGGTTTCTGGACCCAATTATACGCGGAAAATATCCTGCTGAGATGGAACAGATTCTGGGATCCGTCTTACCAAAATTTTCAACCAGTGACAAACAGAAACTGGTGTTGCCCGGATTGGATTTCATTGGCATCAATCACTACACAAGTTACTACGTCAAAGACTGCATCGCCTCTCCGTGTGAACCAGCGGTTGGAGTGACCTGGACTGAAGGCTTATACCAGCAAAGTTCGGAAAGAAATGGCGTCCCGATTGGAGAATCTATGCCTGTATGTAGAACCTTGACCTTAATACACTAACAATATCAATGCAAATTAACAACGTGAACCGTTTTTGATTCAACAGGGCACGGTGGATTGGATGAATGTTTTCCCTCAAGGAATGGAGAAAACTGTCACATATGTAAAGGAAAGATACAATAACACACCGATATTTATAACAGAAAACGGTAAGCAGAGGGTGCACAAGGTCATAAACACGAAGATGCAAATGTACCTTTTGTTCTTTTCATGGACATGTTTCTTATGAAGACTTTTGATGGCTCTTGTAGGGTATGGCTGTTTTGACAATCCGAATTCTACCTTTGAAGAAGCTCTACGCGACGACGACAGAGTGAAGTTCATGGGTGATTACTTAGGTGCCCTTTTGAGAGCAGTGAGGTATGACCACAAAGCCAACATATTTTTTTATAACAGACATTGATTTATGCATTCTGGTTACTTTTTTTTTTTTTTTTTTTTTCTTAAATCTCTGCTTGTGCAGAAATGGAGCCGATGTTAGGGGTTACTTTGCCTGGTCTTTGCTCGACAATTTCGAGTGGACGTACGGATACACTGTAAGGTTTGGACTCCACCATGTTGACTATGCTACACTAAAGAGAACCAAGAGATTATCAGCAACTTGGTACAAGCGGTTCATCTTAAAGCATAGAAGCAAATCCCTAATGCCACAATACAACAGGGGATACTCACAAATCTAAAGAGTTTTTTACGAGCATACTTTCCCATAACATGGCTCTGTACGAAAAAAATTGAAATCACTATTTACCTTATATGTTTGCAACTTTAATGTTAACTTCTTTAGTATTACATATCAGCATACCATGGACATAATCATATTAAAGCTAGACAATGAAATTCGAAACTTAAACAAAGACAAGAATCTGCGAATATGTGATGACACTGTCAATTGTCAATGAGTAAAAAGTAATCTAAATGAGATGTCCCGATTCGCTGGGGAATCAGCTTCCCGTGCAGCCGTGCGTACCCAAAATATACCTTTTATTCCAAATATTATAGTATCATTATCCAATGTATCATTAAATTATTGATCACATGTTCCTTTCTTCATTAAATAAACAATATTGTTAGATGTCGATCTGTTAGTTGGCAACAAAAATCAGGCATTTTCAACAGAACATGTGAAAATCATGGTCTTTGAGACATGTCATGTCAGCACAAGGGCCTACTCTAAAAGGAGGAAAAAAGATGATTGTTGGTTTTGATGAAGAAATTGAAAGTGTCGGAGATCTAGCTTTGTAATTTCATAATTTTCTTGGGGTGCATACAGAAAGACAAGTGACTCCATACCGACTCCTTATATATATGTGTTTATATAAACACACACATGTAAATATAATTTATAGCAAAGTGAAGGCAATAATAACAGTATGGGAGTCCACGAAGCTCTATTTCTGTTGGAGAAAGCGGTTCTGGTGGCCCTTCTCTCGTTATTATTTTCTCTCACATCTCTGAGTCAAAGCCTAAAGAGTACTGATTTTCCATTACCACCTGGATTTCTCTTTGGCACTGCCTCTTCTTCTTACCAGGTCTCTTTTCTCTTCGATCTCTTTCTCTCTCTAACATTTTTGATTCTGTGATTTCATTTTTTTCATTTTGTTTCTTTATCAACACACACATAACTCTCACAGTTCGAAGGCGCTTACTTAACTGATGGCAAAGGCCTGAATAACTGGGATGTTTTCTCTCACATACCAGGTAAAAACATCAACAAAACTTGTTCTAGATAAGCAAATTTTAGATTTGAAAAAGTAGAATATATATATATATATATAGATATTTTTGTTTTTTGTTTTTGTTTTTGTTTTTGTTTTTGTTTTTTGCTGAAGTTGGTGGTTTATGAATTATTGCAGGGAAGATAAGAGATGGAAGTACCGGGGACATTTCGGTGGATCATTATCATCGTTATCTGGTAGGGACCAAAGTATACATATTTTATAAGAAATGCTCTATCTTTACAAATATTATTTTATTAAATATCTCAATTTTTGATATATTAGGAAAATTTAAAAAAATTAATTTTTGTATTTGCTTAATTTAAAATACAATTACTATTTTTTTAAAAATTATTTAAATAAGTTTTTCCTGCTGTGCGGACTTTGATTTAAGAAAGAAAAGGTTGGGTTTCTTTTCTTTTCTATTCTATTTTTGTGGGGTTTCTTTTTTTTTTTTTTTTTTTTTTTTTTGAGTAAGTTTGTATTTTAATTATTGATTCCTCTTTTTTTTTTTCTTTTTAATTTTCAACTAACATGATAATGATTGCGGATTAGGTTAAGGGATAATTTTGAGTATTTTAATCATACGGGCTCATTATTGTTAGATGCTCAAAGACTCTAACTCACTAAATTTGGGCAACCAAACACCAAGTCACACCCATCATAATCTATTAAAGTAAAAGATTTGCAATATCTTTCTTTCGTCACCTTTCGTTTGCTTTCCCCTTTTTTTAATGGTTCTGAAGTAAAAGACATTTACATAAGAATTAAATCAAAGGTTACACCTTTGATGGCAAAGGCGATCGTACCACTGACGTGCTTATATAAAGTGGCTGAGAAAGAAAATTTTTTCAAGAGAACGTGAAGTCCACATATAATTGTTCTTTTTTTTTGTACATATTATAATCTAATTTAACCGATTTAAAAAAAAAAAAAAAAAAAAAGATTGAGAACTTCAATGAAGAATATATAGGAATGATTTATCTAATTATTAAAATTAATTATGTGAATAAATAAATAATTAAGATTTAAATATATCTAATATTAATATAGTCTTATATATACACAATCTGTATTTTATTTTAGATTTAAAATATTTTTTTTTTTTTTCTTCCTCAAAATTTTGATATGATCCTTAAAAAAAAAAGGATCTAATATGGAAAAAAAAATTATGCTTCAATCTGTAATGAAGCCACCCCCCCTGAACGGCCTCCTGCGAAGCCCCCCTGTCCCCCCGATCTCGGTTCGACAGGCGAGCCCCCCCCCCCACCACGCGACCTCTAACGAAGCCCCTTTTTACCCCTATATCTATTACGTTCGACAGTATAGGCGAGCTGCCCGACCTCTAATTGAAGCTCTCAGTCTTCTCTTTTTTTAAAATCGGTTAAATTAGATTACAATATTTACAAAAAGAAAAGAACAATTATATGTCTACATCACGTTCTCTTGAAAAAATTTTCTTTCTCAGCCACTTTATTGTGTGAGTAAATAAATAACTATGATTTAAGATACATCTAATATTAATATAGTCTTATATATACACAATCTTTTATTTTATTTCAGATTTAAAACATTTTTTATTTTTTTTCCTTCCTCAAAATTTTGATCTGATCCTTAAAAAAAAAATCTAATATGGAAAAAAAAAATTATGCTTCAATCTGTAATGAAGCCGCCCCCCTTAACGACCTCCTGCGAAGCCCCCCTGTCCCCCCGATCTCGGTTCGACAGGCGAGCCCCCCCCCCCACCCCGCGACCTCTTACGAAGCCCCCTTTTGCCCCTATCTCTATTATGTTCGACAAAATAGGCAAGCCGCCCCCCCCCCCCTCCCTCCCCAAAAAAAAAAAAAAATCCCTCATCCCTAACTCCCAACCTAGCGGCGGTCCTTCTTGGGGGCAAGATTTGCAGGTCTGCATGTCAGGCTTTCTCTGGCGGCTTCTCCGATGGCCGAGTGTGGGTGATAGCTACGGGTAATTTTCTAGGTTTTTGTTGAATTTGAGGTTTTTTTTTCATTTTAGAAAAAAACTCTGTATATAAAAAATTTTATTCAGTATACAAGTATGTATTAAAAGTTGTGTATTCCTCTATATTTCTACCATTAGATTTCATCTTAATGGTGTATAAAACGGTAACTATGTTAGTGCCTCTCAATAAAGCTTTATCACATACATTCCCTTTTAAAAAATTCAAAAGTTGTGAACTTAAATAATAGTTTGTTTAGGATTTAAATTTGAAATAATCTGTATTTCAAATTAAATCTTACAACATAATTGAAACATAAAAAAAATTAATTAAATTTTGTAATTTTATATCAGGGGCAAATTAGAAGATAATTTAACAAAAATCTTACAATTGAGGTAGAAATTTAATAGAACCCAATGGGCTAGGGAGCAGCTGCCCCAGAGCCCAGCATGACTCCACCTCTGTTTACCTACAAATCTAAGTAAAGATTTAGCCACCAACATACCGGTATATAAAAGGATATTGTCTTGTTAGTTCTTTCTTTTCATTTCGTCAAAAATCTTATTTACAATTTTGTATGTTAGGTGATATTTATGTTCATTTACAAAGCAGTGTGAAAAATACAAAAACCAGTGTTTTCCCACTTAAAGTTTGTATGTTACAGAAATGTTTCGTGTGACTAGTATGTGAAGTTGTATTTGAAAACAGGAAGACATAAATCTAATGTCATCCCTCGGAGTGGACAGCCACCGGTTCTCTATTTCATGGGCAAGAGTTTTGCCTAGTATGTTCTCTACTTCCCACTCCAACATGTGTACAGAGTCTAATATTTTCCATCAAAGCCACTGGAAGAATATATATATATATATACATGTATATGTATACATCTATTCTTTATCTGATTATTCTCTTTAAACTTTTGAAATACAGAAGGGAGATTTGGCGATGTCAATATGGCTGGTGTCGACTTTTACAACAAGCTCATTGATGCTCTTCTTCTTAAAGGTGTCTTTATCTCTTACGTTATGTTCTCACCGTTAAATTTTTATCAGCTTCCTGTCAGTTTTGCATATCATTTGTCCATGACAATAACATGATGTTAAAAAAAAAAATGCACTACCCTAGATGGTGTTCTATATTCTTTACCGTATAATATACTCTTCCCTAAGTTACTTGGTCATTTGACGCCTTCAACCATACAATTTTAACTTCTAAATCACACAACTTACAGGGATACAGCCATTTGTAACATTGACCCATTTGGATTTTCCCCGTGAGCTTGAGGAAAGATATGGAGGTTGGCTAAGTCCCGAATCACAGTAAGTTGTACGTGTTATATATATCTATATATATATATATATATATGTTACTTTTCGTGTGTATGTGTATATATACATATTCCACATAGTAAGTGATACACGTTATGAATGACTTTCACAAATCTGCAGGAAGGATTTTGCATACTTTGCGGAGACATGTTTTAAGTTCTTTGGAGATCGAGTGAAGTACTGGGTCACCATCAATGAACCAAACATCCAAGTTATCCATAGTTATCGTACCGGGAATTTCCCTCCATCTCGGTGCTCAAGGCCGTTCGGAAACTGTCTGGATGGGGATTCAGAGAAAGAGCCCTACATAGCAGCCCACAACCTTATCCTGTCCCATGCTAGTGCAGTTGACATATACAGAACCAAATTCCAGGTAAACTCATTTCACAACTTTTTCATTACCAAAAACTAGCTGTGCAATCTCTCCGCAAAAGTCGTCTCCTCTTAAGAACTTTTTCTCACAATTTCCAGAAACAACAAGGAGGTAGTATTGGGATAGTCTTGCAGGCAGCATGGTTTGAACCCATCAGCAACTCCACAGCAGACAAGTCGGCTGCCGAAAGGGCTCAGTCCTTTTTCACGAATTGGTTGATTTCTTTCCTTCCTGCTGATTGGTCAAGCATTTCTAAAATGAAGTACAAAGATCTATGTTTTGGAATCTTAAAAGTAGACTACTTAAAAGTCAAGTTTGATGCAGGTTCCTGGACCCGATAATACGCGGAAAATATCCTGCAGAGATGGAGCAGATTCTGGGATCCGTCTTACCAAAATTTTCAACTGGTAACAAAGAGAAACTGAGGGATTCGGGATTGGATTTTATTGGCATCAATCACTACACAGGTTACTACGTCAAAGACTGCATCTCCTCTCCATGTAAACCTGCAACTGGAGTGACCTGGACTGAAGGTTTATACCAACAAAGTTCAGAAAGAAATGGTGTCCCTATTGGAGAATCTATTCCTGTATGTAGAACCTTGATCTTTTTTTTGCTAACAACACCGATACAAATTAACTACGTGAAACGTTTTGGGTTCTGAAGGGCACGGTGGATTGGATGAATGTTTACCCACAAGGAATGGAGAAAGTTATCACATATGTACAGGAAAGATACAATAACACACCAATATTTATAACCGAAAATGGTAAGCAGAGAGTGCACATTAACATAAACGGGAATACGCACGTGTATGCTTTGTTCATTTTATGGACATATTTCTTATGAAGACTTTTGATGGCTCTTGTAGGGTATGGCTGTTTTGACAATCCAAATTCTACCATCAAAGAAGCTCTACACGACATTGATAGAGTGAATTTTATGGCTGACTCCTTAGATGCCCTTATGAGAGCAGTGAGGTATGAACACAAAACTACAGATTACAAAGTTCTCAAGGCGACGATAACTAATGCAATGATTGCACTCTAGTTACTTCTTATCTCTACTTGTGTAGAAATGGAGCCGATGTTAGGGGTTACTTTGTCTGGTCCCTGCTTGACAATTTTGAGTGGACGTACGGAAACACTGTAAGGTTTGGACTACACTATGTTGACCATGCAACACTAAAGAGAAGCAAGAAATTATCAGCAACTTGGTACAAGGGATTCATCTCAAAGCATAGGGGAAAAACCCTAATGCCACATTATAACATTGGACGTTCCCAATATTAAGAAGTTAACATTGTTTCCTCTGTAAAATTCTGAAAAAATAACGAGCAAACTTTTGCATTATATGGCTCTGATATATGTGTACATGATAGCAACTTAATGTTTACTTCTTACATATCAGGATACATGCTTACCATGGTGAGTAACAATGGACTCAATCACCTTATAGTGACACAGCTAGACAACTTAAATGAAATTCGAAATTTGAACGAAAACAAGAAATTGCAAATCTATGAGAACACAGTAAATTGTCAATGAAATAATCAGTACAGTTTGTAATTGCTGGCTATTTAGATGATGTTCATTTTTTGCCGAGTAAAAGGTTTCTAAAGGAGATGTCCTGCTTCTCCTATAGAATGATTGGACTATCTGTTGGGTTCTCCCTACAAAAAATATGGTGGTATACTATGAATGAAAGAGTTCGGCTCAAGAAATTACCAGAACTTGCACTCGATTCAGAATATTCCAAATTTCCTTACTTTAAGCTTCTTGACGTCTCCACCAAGGAGCTCCAGCCTCGTAGATGTGCTTGCCATCATCCCATGATATCTGACATGCTTGAAGACCAATGGAAACACTTGGTTCCTTTCCATGCAGTGCAATCCACTCTGTAATAGACACTTCTTTGTCATCCTCACTCGGATAATGTTTCCTATGCTTACCAAATGGGTTTAGTCCGGGACTGGTTATCTCTGCAAGTGCAGCCGGCATGTACGTCGAATCACCCACTATCGGTGCACCAAAGGCTGCTAACTGTGCTCGAATCTGCATAATGAGACTTAAATCAGTCCTAAAATCCTATACTACAAAACAAATTCTGATGCACTTAAAATCATGTAGCTACCGAGATGATTCCTAGTCTCTTTTTTAAATGAACACATAGAAGCAAACACACATAACCCATGGGCACATTGACCACAAGGGCCTTCGAGAGGAGGTAACACCATGGCAGAAAAGGAGAAGGTCGAAAAGAAAAAGGAATTGCTTCTAACCTGGTGAGTCCGACCAGTCAAAAGGTTGATCTTACACTCATATGCACAATCTTTTGAGGGCCAGTGAGAATCTTCAATACAATATTTCTTTTCAGTGACACTACTTGGCCAGGGAATCTTTCTGCATTCCATGATCTCAAGTTTACAAAGGTACCATCCTTCAACAAAATCTGCAATACCACAAAGCTTCGGGTATTATTCAAGTCAATACAAAACATAAAAATTATTTCCTCAAGAAACCATTGATCAATGTAGCAAAGTTTTTTGCAATCGCCTTTGCAAAGGATATCCTTGCAACTATATCTATATAAGAGAGCTTTATTCATCCGTTGTCTTCAGTATTCAATCTCTACAACAGACAAGTACCTTCGGAAATGAGTCTTGGGGCCATGTTAATTGGACGCATGTAATGAGTAATTATTCCAATTGGCAAAGGAGCAGCGGCCAGAGCAAGATATAGCTTCTTCACTGTTTTCTCCTGATTGGTTCAAACAAAGAAACAAACAAATGATAGGTCCAAATCACATAACTTTTATTGCAAGAAGGAATTTGAATCCTCTCTACTGTTCCCGTCGTTCCCTCTTTTCAGTGCATTAGTTTTTGACACATCATCATGATTGGTCAGGATATTTAGGAACTGTCAATTGGAGTGGATGAAATAAAGGTAGTAGTTATCGTTGTTGAGATGATGTGTAGAAAAATTATTGGATAGACAAAGATCAAGACGGGAAAAATGTTCAGAGCATTTGCTTTCCCAAGAGACTCTAAAGCATGAAAGTTCCTCTGAAAGGAAAAAACTGCAAGCAAATGAAAAAACTTACTCTGATTTTTCCATGAAAAACTGAGCAATATTCCTTGCTCCTGGATAACACAACGCTGCAAGAGAATTGACCAGGATCATGTCCATATCTACATCATCCAAGCCGAAAAAAAAGAAAAAACACACACACACACACGCAAACCAGCAACTTAAATAAGATACACTACCATCCCTCTGTACAATTATCAATCTGATGTGTAGTCCTCAATGGGGTTGTTAATCCCAAGGCACGAGTTGCAAAGGTTGCACAAGTTTCTTCTATGTTGTCTGTGGTTCCTCCTACCTGACCAAAATCAAAACAAACCATCTATGGTGTAAATGAAAGTCCAGAGATGATTATAATGAAATTTCATGCTAGATTGTTAGTTCTGTATGTTTGGTTAAAAGCACTTTTCACATTCGAGACAAAGACCAAATGCTTTCTTACTGCTACTTGACAATACTGATAAACAGAGTGTCTTAAATTTTAGAGACAAGTACAAATATGAGAGAGAGAGAGAGAGATGCAGCATTTCAGAAAACTAATAGATTTGATGCGTACTGATGTGCCAGCGGGTTTGTCCAAAACAACATAGGATTCAGCCACAGCTATAATTCTCGATTTCCAGTCAATTTCATAGCATCTGATCAAATGTAGGTGTCAACAAGAAGAGTATGGCAAAAATCAATGTGAGTAAAGATCCAACAAATAACAGTGTTTTACCTTGGAAAACGTTTCGGATGTACGTGCACACGCAAGTATGTTCCAGCTTCAACAAACCGGTCCCCATCGGTTATCCTAAAAGTCTTTTGAGCTTCACGTACCGTCTTCCCTTTGATGGAAGCTCTCTTTCTCAAAACAGACGGTGCTGTGACTTCTTTAAACACCTTTATTTGCTCTGGGGCTGCAGTTGAAGGAGGCTTTGGACATACAAGGGCATAATGCACAGCACCAAAATGGATAAGATCTGCAACAAACCTTACAAAGAGTGAAATTTACTCTTTGTTATTCGATCTCGACTATCCACAGAAATCAAAAGTCTTGCCAACATAAAAGGCGGCTAAACCACATAACTTACAGAGGAGGAAGATCCAGAGCTTTACAGATATAATCCAGAACACGCCCTTCTTCGGTGACAACCAAGTGTTCGACTCTTGGCGGCAAATTTTGTGAGGGACATGGAAGCAAACGATCATATTTAGGATAGCTGACATGAATTTAAGTGTTCTAAGGTCAGCAAGCCAAAAAAAAAAAAGTTATCATACAAACAATAAATAACTTTAAGGAAACCTGTTTACCAATACGAATTCACCAAACACTACTTAGCATGGATAGAATTACTAACTTGTAAGATTCATGCAATAAAAACAAACAAAGTTTTTTGCTTGAAAATCAGGAATGTGACAATCATATATACACAAAAGAGGCAGTTCTCTGAAAGACTAAAACTTGGTAACTTCTCTTATTTTGCTATCACCAACATACCAACTAACCAAACGAAACTACCATGGTAAAACAAAGCATCAACTTTGGAGCAAAAATAAGAAAAAATATCCAAAACCCAGAACTAAAAAAGCATAAAACTTGAAAATTTTAAGCTACCCGTCAACAGAAGAAGCTAAATTAATCTGGGCAACATCTGCTCTGGTGGATTGAATTTGACATGAAAAGGGTCTTTTATTGTATGGGCTCTGGGAATGCCAACCGAGCCGAACAAGCCTGTTAGAGTGTTGGGCGACAGAGACATGGGAGAGTCGGAGTCCTAAGGTGCGGATGACGACCACCGGAGCGTTGTTGAAACTCCGGCAGCCATTGGCGAAGACTGAAGCGAAACTCGCCGAGCCCATGTATTGTTTTTGTATTTGTTCGGAGAAAACTAAACAGAAGTGTGTCGGAGAACTCCGAGGTTTAACCGAGATTTTGATGGTCTAGTTAGGATTGGGCTTTGCATTTGGCGGTTGTAACATGATTTACCAATTCACTCAAACTGAAGTGTGTGATGATGACGGCCGTTCGATTGCCTAGTCCTTCTGTCCTCCAGGCCTATTTGGATTCGTCGTTGTTGCATTAAACGACATGCTGTTTTTTAGACAAACAAATAGTCACAAATATGTCGTTTTCTGTGTTTGTGCTAAGATACGAAGGAAAAAAACAACAACAATGAACGAAGAACTAGCGTCTAAATAAGAAAGAATAATACCCATTAGTATGAATTTCTTATACAAAATAAAATATAAAAAAACCAATTAGTATGATATGGGTTGTTGTATCTTTTCGTAATAAATATTTAATTATTACGTTAATTAGGAATATGAAATAGATATAGATGGTAACTCATATTAAGATATTGAGATAAATGTAAGCATCCTTACACTACTCGATACCGACGAAATATCAATGTTTGGAAAGTTAACATGTCGTTTTAGTTTCCGTCCAAGTGAAATGTCGTTATTCGATTTAGGAACTTTCTATAGAAAAATTGTGTTGAAAATGAAAAGTAAATATTTGTGTAAACTCGAAAGGTCACTTTTGGTATCTAAAATCAAAATTTGTTTGTTGTTTTAGTATCTGTTTGAAGTTAAGTTCAAATCTATAATTCAAACAGTAAATTTATATTCTTGTTAAGAAATAATACGCTAAAAATAAATATTAAAAAAAAACAAAAAAACAAAATTGAAAAGCTATGTGCCAAATAGGCTACAATATCATGAGATTTACGACTCGTTTTTGTCTAAACATTGTCATTTTGCACAACAGGAAGTTGTAGTTATATGTCATTTGAACATAAGAACAACATTTGCTTTTTTCCAAAAAAAAAAAAAAAAAACAAAAAACAACAACAACTACAACATTTGCAAAACTATGTCGTTTGACTCTAGTAAAACTGCATGAAGTATATATATCCGAAAACTAGTATGCCGTTTTGGAAAACAATCATCCATTCTGTCTCTATGAAAACAAAAAGGTGCCCTTTTTTTTTTGCCCCTCTTTTTTTTTTTTTTTTCCTATCTTTAATTATCAATGTTACTCACTCTTCCAAAAAACGGTATGTCGTTCATAATTTACAGAACTAGCTTTTCACTTGATGATAAATTTACTGATTGTTAAATGAACTGCAAGTCGTTTCTTAGTGCACAGGTCCTGTGTGAATATGAAAGCAAATCCAAACTCAGTTTTTTATTCTGCAAGTCATTAAAGCTGACATGTGCCCATGTCTTGTTCCCTCTTACTCATCCGGTAGCTCTTTTTTTTTTTTTTTTTTTTTTTTTTTTTTTTGTTTTTTGTTTTGTTTTTTTTTTTTTTGGGCTTGACAAGCTTATACAATACACTTATAAGAAACTATTTTTCTTTATATACCAATCCATAGCGCCGACCATACTAAAGATATACAACAAGTACTGTTTTGCCATTGGAAAATAATAACTAATGTCATTAACGTACGTAGAAATTAGAATGCCCTAATTCATTAGTTAACTAGAGCTGGCATACTAGACTGTACACATCATATATGTATTAATGTGTGTATATATACATATATAAATAAAAATACCTCGTCCATAAAATTATGTTTTTGAATATCAATTTCATATATTTTTTTATTTTAATATATATTGGTCAAAGTTAACGTTTATAAAGACTCTCTATATGAGTAAAATCTCTTGTCCAGCTATCATGGACGGAGATAAATTTTAAGCTCAGTGAGGACATAACTAAAGATAAAAATTACAAACTAATAACATGAAAACCAAGTAAAATTCCCCATATTTTTTCATAATGAAATTTTAATTGAATGAGCAAGACATCAAAATTATTCTTAACGAGTTCTTATTTTTTGATGCCTTTACATAATAACTTCATTGTCAATAATATCAAAAATGTATTCCTCAATATAGATAACTAAAATCTGTATGACTTTTAATGGAGACACGATTAACTTTAAAAGACTATAAGGTATAATATTTTCTATTGATATTTGTTCCTTAGAGTAAAAAATTTAGAATATAACATGTTATATATATGACGTTATATATAGATCGAGTAGCATAGTGATAACATGAATCTATAAAAACAGCATTACATATGTGGATTTGCACCACTGGCGAATAGAAAACTCATTATATATATATATATATATATATATATTTTTTTTTTGGTGAATCGTTGTATGTATCTTTATGTATATGTTTATGTTAATATGTTCAAATTGATGAGTTGTGCCTCTGTAGCTAGTTATTTGTCTATTTATTTACTTTTTCAAAGGCATTGCCTTATAATTTTTTCTTGTCAGTTTGTGCACGCCTAATTAACTGCTTGGTAAGTTGGGTGGTCTATGACTCTATTCACCGGACAGGCATGATAATACTCAACTGCAGGAAAAACTGGCCAAGTAAAGACTGTGCCAGAGCCATTAAATCGATTCCACATGGCTCCAAGTTCCCTATTCAATGCTATGTATATAACTTTATATATATACACATTGTATCTCTCTCTAGTCTTTTTTTTCTCCCCCCTTTTTCCTCCGATGTTTCTCTTTCTAGTTAATACATTATCAAAATATATACATCCTGACAGCTTTTTTTTTAATGTTTTATTTGTTTTGTCTTATATAGAACTTCTCCGGAGATATTATTAATGTTTTGTCTTTTTTCTTTTCTGTTTTTTAAATAGGGATGGAACATTTAAGTTTTGGCCTCCCAAGAAATTATTAATGTTTTATCTTTTTTTTTTTAATTGAAGATAAAGATTTAAATTTTACATATTTTACTAAAATTATGTATAAAATTAAAATATATCTATAATTATATTAAAACAACTGGTGCTCAACATATATATTTTTGGTAAGTTATTAACTTAACGTAGAACATCAACAATATTTATGTCTAACAGTACTGCATTGTTCTTAGATCACATGCTAAGCCAAATTAATGCTAATTATTAAATAAATTAATCTTTAAGTAGAGTGTCCCAATTAATTAACTTTGGAAATTTCCTTTTGGAAGGTTGGATGGCATGGTTTAATATGGAAGTTATTTTTTAGCTTTTTAGGACTAAATTAAAGCTATTTTCGAAAGTGTTTAATGATCTAATTTCAAACAATATTTGAGTCTCATTTGCCCTTGGGGGGACTTATGATATGAGAAGTAAATATTTTTTCTAATAGTGTAACGAGTTGAATATAGGATAAAAAACTATAGATTTTAATGAATTAAAAAGATAATATTTTCAAGTGTTATAAAACATCATCGACTCATTAATATACAACTTTCAAAGTATTTTCAAAAGAACTTTCTCACGACGCTGTATTTTGTAATTTTGATTAGAAGATTTACCCTATGAGGATATCCAAATGCTTTGATTAGCTAAAGTACTGTCCAATAAGCTTTTTCATTTCCAATAATAATAATAATAATAATAATAATAATAATAAGTCAATTATTCCGAACCATGCTCAACCCCTCTGACCAGCTGAGTCAATTATGTCTAATACTGCCAAGGAGTGGTGAAAACTCATGTCGTTGTTCATTTTTCTTTTGCTGCTTTTTTATTTTTTAGAGTGAAACAAGCAAAATAATTATAGACCGTATAATATTAGTACTTATTCACGGATGTAATTATCTGTCTAATTTTAATGTCTCAAAATATTGTTTAATAATTAATAAATTTTATTATGCTATATTATTAAATTGACTCATATATTAAAACACGAAAAAGCCAATTAAAAATATTTTTAATTTTTTTTTATTTAGTGGAAAAATGTGATCGGTTAGACAATATCTAAGACCTAAAAAATTAGACAGTAAACTTGAGCCCCATCATAAGAAATAAATAATAATAAAAAAATGGATATAAGTCTACATATGATATTGACTGGATCATGTGTTCACAACTGAAATAAACTAACGAGGGACCAAAAGTTCAGCATTTTATCGAAAGATTGGTAGCTTCTCGTACGGCAAACAACACCATACTGCTAAGTAATTAATAGCACTCGATTTATTACCAAAATAATAATAATAATAATAATAAATAATAATAAAACAATACCTTGCTTTGCACATCCACATCCACATGTCTAAGGACAATAGCAAGGGATGGTAGCTTTCTATCGATCTCATCGCTTTAATTTTAAGACCCAAACCTATTTCGACAGTGATTGACATAAACTAGAGAATTTATTATTAGAAGTACTACTGTATATATAGCATGGAGGAAGTCTAAGGGGACACTCCATATGGTACTGATGGGGAACATATATATATATATATATATATATACACCATGATGATCCAGATCGTACAACTCCTAATTAAGCTAATTAGAAATATTAATGTTGATTAATATCGCATGGAAATTAAAGGATAATTACAAATTGGGGTGGAAAAAATTGCCGTTGAAGCCGTGGAGTGCTCCAAATTTTGTTGATTCCGTGACCGTTTAGCTGGAAAACCTCTACACAATACACATTCGTAAACTTTTTTATTTTGATATTGATCCTTTAAACTTTTCAAAATTATAGTTAGACCTCAGTTCGATAGCTGAAATATGTTATTATGTGCCCTCTTTTTACATGAAAATTTCTAATTGTGCTTCTAATACTCGATAGTTTATATATATATATATATATATATATATACACGTCTCGTGAATGTAATGAAGGTCCTTGCACACCTTAGGTAATCAAACAATAAAATTGTGATTATTATTCTTTTTTTAATTTAAAAAAAATAACTTTTTATCGTGACCACTCGTTCCTCTATTGTCAATGCACCCGTCAATTTCCCATGTCTTATAATTCACACACAATTTATTTCTAGAAATACATGATATGGTGCGTTTTGAAGATACAATATTTATTCTATATTATATCTCATAATGCCAATGCAAGATAATGTATATTTGGCGATATCTCATGTTTCCATTGCTATCTAAATATATTTGAGTGGGTGCCCCTTGAAAACCCCTTAAATTCTGATGGATGCAATCGCAACCAACCATGTAGATGTAGTTCCCTAACAGCACTACTTCTTCATCCTTCTTAACCCCTCCAATCTATCTTGTCAGAACAATTACAAATCTCCATATATAGAACGTCTAAGAGCCATACTATACAGCTATGCCAATTCTACACTAATCCCACGAATGTCTCTGATAATCTCAATGCAAAAATATTTATTATTATCAAAATCAAACAAATACAAATTCTAGTGAATGTTTAGACATAGAAATTTGCATCAGGTAAATATATTGATCATGCACCTTTTCTCTTTTTTCAATATTTTCTAGACTTTCGTGATAAAATTAGCTAGAAGCTGCTTTAGCAATATAATTTCTGTCTTATTTTGGGTTTTTTGTGTTTTCTGCCTTATTAGTTGTCCCTATAGTGTTATATCAAATCATTTGAATATTGTAATTTAGTCAAATAAAAACATGTTAAATAGTAAATAATTATTTAAATAAATCGATAAGTTATCAAAATACTATCGAGTGAACATCTATTGCGACAGGAAAGTAGAATACATAGATTTGTATGGAGTAGAGTAGATGAAAACACCGGGAAGTTAGACCATCTCCAATGCATATATATATATATATATGTCCAATGCTATATTTGTTACAAGTAGTGTGAAAAATAGCATTATCTTATTTTATGCTCCAATGTATTATGCTATTTATAATGTTATTTATACTTTTTTATACTTTAAATACTGTAAAAATGAATTTTTAGTATTTAAATAAATAAAAAATAAAAATGTTATAATAATACATAGGACAACAACCAATGAGAATTAAAAATAAATTTAGCATTATTATATACTTATGGTAAATTATCATAAAATTTAACATATGATAAATTTGACATAAAAAATAACATTATATGGAAGGTTACTTTTTTCATGTAAATGTCAAAATTTAGCATTGAAATGCTAATTTAGCAGTATGTTCTCAGACACCATAGTGTAATTAATCGCCCTCCAGCAATCCGTACAGCTGTTATAATATCTGACCAAGTTATTGAATACAGTTGGCATCGGTAGATAGAGCTCATTCAATTGCGGAAATCACCCCCCAACCATCGAACGTCTGCCTCTTTTAATCTCCTATAAACCTCTGCACTACTATACCACCTTTACCCCTTTACTTGCACACCATAATTTTCTATCAATAATTTTTGTCGTTTCATGATGGAGTTGATCATCGACATCGTCCTCCTCTTCGCAGCTCTCTTTTTCCTCCGTCTATGGTGGCGGCGCTGGTTGGTCACCGGCGGGGGACCGAAGAATCTCCCGCCGGGCCCGCCGGGGTGGCCTATCGTCGGAAACCTAATCCAAGTCATCCTCGAGCGCAGGCATTTCATATACGTCGTCCGTGACTTACGCAAGAAGTACGGACCAATCTTCACTATGCAAATGGGCCAGCGCACGCTCATTATCGTCACCAGCTCCGAGCTCATCCATGAGGCGCTGGTCCAGCGCGGCCCGGAGTTCGCCAGCCGCCCCGCCGACTCCCCTATCCGGCTCATCTTCAGCGTTGGAAAATGCGCCATCAACTCCGCCGAGTACGGCCCTCTCTGGCGAGCCCTGCGGCGGAACTTCGTGACCGTGCTCGTCAACCCTGCGAGGATTCGGCAGTGTGGCTGGATACGCAGCTGGGCTTTGGAAAACCACATGAAGCGGCTCCGCAAGGAGGCTCTCGAAAACGGCGTCGTCGAGGTCATGAGCAACTGCCGGCTCACGATCTGCAGCGTCCTGATATGCCTTTGCTTCGGCGCGAAGATATCGGAGGAGCGGATTAAGCTTATTGAGAGTGTTCTTAAGGATGTTATGATGATCACCGCGCCGAAGCTTCCCGATTTCATGCCGGTCCTCATGCCGCTTTTCCGGCGGCAAGTGAAGGGGGCGAAGGAGCTGAGGAGGAAACAGATGGAGTGTTTGGTTCCGTTGATAAGGAAGCGGAAGACGTTTGTGGAAAGCGGAGGAAAGGTCGACGAGGAGATGGGCAGCCCCGTCGGAGCGGCTTACATCGATTCGCTTTTCGATCTCGAAGCGCCGGGGAGAGGGAGGCTGGGAGAGGATGAGCTCGTCACGCTCTGCTCGGAGATCATCAACGCCGGGACAGACACGAGCGCGACGGCGGCGGAGTGGGCTCTGTTTCATCTGGTGACTGACCAGGAGATTCAGGAGAAGCTGTACAGGGAGATAGTGGAGACGGTCGGGACAGACGGCGTCGTTTTGGAGAGCCACGTGGAGAAGATGGCGTACCTCGGCGCGGTGGTGAAGGAGACGTTCCGGCGGCACCCGCCGAGCCACTTCGTGCTGTCGCACGCGGCGGTGAAGGAGACTCAGTTGGGAGGGTACACCGTGCCGGCCGACGCTAGTGTGGAGTTCTACACGGCGTGGCTGACGGAGGACCCGGACATGTGGAAGGACCCGTTGACGTTCCGGCCCGAGAGGTTCTTGGAAGGCGACGGCGTTGACGTCGACGTGACAGGGACAAAAGGAGTGAGGATGGTGCCGTTTGGCGCCGGGAGGAGGATCTGCCCGGCTTGGACTTTGGGGACTTTGCATATCAACCTCCTGCTGGCCAAGATGGTGCAGGCTTTCAAGTGGTTGCCGGTTCCGAACTCCCCGCCCGACCCAACGGAGACTTTCGCCTTCACGGTTGTCATGAAGAACCCTCTCAAGGCTGTTATTTTGCCAAGGATTAACTACTAGTTCTTCTTTCATCATGAGATCTGTTTTTTCTTTGAAGCTTGGTGATATTATATATTATCGCTTTGTTACGTGCGTACTTTGCATGCATGATTTATTAATATTATTATCTTAATTTATATGTTAAATGTTATCATCATTTGTTATAATATAAAATATACATGACATTGACAGGTCCAATTAAGCGAATATTGGAGTATTGTGATATATTGTTAAACTGTTGTACTCTGTTTGTTGTTTGGTTAAGTTTTGGCTGCAGTACTATGACTAATGTAGGGTTCAAACAAACGCGGCTTTATTGTTTGCTTTTGGATCGAAAACCATGTGCATTTGTAGAGTAGGATTTTTCTTTGTTAGAATGGAAGCAAGTGCGCCTTTAATTTCCAATGCCAAATTACCAGTTTCTGCATATATTCATGGTACAAACAATGAATGTATGTTTTTGATAAACAATTAATAAAACTATGTGGTTTTGTGCAAGCAGTTGTCAATTTTTGTTTTTATTTTCCTACAAAATTAAATGGATCAGCAATTGATTCAAATCCTTATGCGTATCTGAGGAATCCATGTAGTTTATATAAAACATATATATGACGCATGTGTTCCAAACTCTAGCCCTCTAGTTGACACATATATACTTTAAGGTAAACAGCTAAGTTATACGGCACCGCCGGATGTCCGGCGTTATTACAACCCCAATAGAGACAGAGTTGTCGACAATGGCGGCGATGAGGAGGGGGGGACCAGGCATCCGCCTTGGCCTTTCGCTGTCGACGATGGCGATGATTTGTGAAAGCATCTTCTTCTCAGTCCTCTGTGTACTTGTCGCTGGCGCCGATCGCCACAAACTCCGGCGAAATCCTCGAGAGCCTCTGACTTGGACTTTTCGCCCCTAATGATTGCGAAGTCTCTCTCCCTCTCTGTCGCTCAGGGTTGTATCGCAGCCAACCTCTCCTCTCTGTACTTGTCGTCGGCGACGGTCGCCACAAGCTCCGGCGAAAACCTCGAGAGCCTCCGACTTGGAGTTTTCACACCCCCCCCAGTGGTTGTGCAGTCTCTCTCTGTGTCACTCAAAGGTTGTATAGCAGTCAATTTTCTCATCCAACGTGAAGGATTCCCCGCCGTTCATGTCCGACAATTTTAAGCGCTGCCATGAGCTTTTCTATACTTTAATTAGTTGAATGATTAATTTAACATTTATCCCTCTCATATTATATGAATCAAACGTTTATAAGAAATTGAACACTTCATTAAAAATATTTGTAACAGTTGATTTGTATTTATCATTACATATGAATGATATCAGAAAATAACATAATTATTAAAAACGTGTCCATATATATCGTACCTAAACTTATGAAGCTATACTTTTATTGAGTTGAAATATTTGGATTGGAATTGTGACATTTTAAAAACTACTTAAAATTTTTGTTAATTAAAATATATATATATATAATTTTAGTTTGAACATGATGAGATATATGGGGAGTATTGGGTGAAAATAGGTTAGACATATAACGATTATTGCCATCACTGCTCTCCAAAATGGAAAACCAGAGTTTGGGAAAAGGATGGATATAAATGGATGCACGGTTTTTGATAATTTATATATTTTATGTAACAAATTTCCTCTGCGAGACATACTAATTATTTCGCCTTGTTGAATGTGCGATTACTCTCTGCCATGTTCAAATATGTGACTCAAACAACAAAACAAAAAAAAAAAAAAAAAAAAAAAAATTCTCACGGTAGAGAGTATTGATCTTGAAAAGGATACAGCTGCGGTAAAATTTTTTTTATATATTATATCGATAAATTTCATTTTTAACAGTTAAAATATAATAAAAAAATGAGATATTGATTGTGTACGAAAATTATCGTACACTTTATTTACAGTAGTATTTGATTAAAAAATTAAAAATAATTAAAAAAAAATTAAAAAAATCCACCTTCACCCCAGTAGAAGGTTAGGGGGAGGGGAGGTTTCCATCATCGGGTCAGCAAGGAGAAAGGACTGGGTTGGTCGGCGTCCGGGGGGAAGGGGGAGGGGGATGGGGAGGAAGAGGGACTGGTCGACACAATGCGGGGGAGGAGTTAGGGCAGATCTGACTCGGGAGGAGGGGGTTTGTCGCCGATGTCAAGAAAGGGGTGGTCTTTTTAAAAAAAATTTAATTATTAATCTATATAATATGAGATAAGGTGTATTATGATTATTATACACAAATAATATTTTATCTTCGATTAATTTTAATGATTTAAAAATAAACTCTATCAATAAGATATATAAAAAAGCTTTACCGCGATCATTCGCCCTTAAAAGATGTCCTCTCTCTTAAAAAAAAATCCTCAATATCGTGAAACCGTTTTTTAAGATATAAATTCTTTCTTTGTTTTCGGTTAAAAGCATATAAAATAAAAAGTAGTCATTTGTTTTGTTTTTTCGTTTTGGTTTTGTTTTTAAGTCCTTGAAATTGGGGCAACTAAACTAGTGGAAAAAAATATAATATGATGACCAACAAAAGTTTCACTTCTTTTTCTATTAATGTTTGGTCCCTGAATTTTGTGAAATTAATCTAACATTAAATTAAGCTATTTCGTTTTCTTAATGAGTTCAAGATTTCTTACATAGGCATTGACGGGATGGAATGATGATCTGCTTTTTGATTAGTTAAAAGAAAAGGACCAAAAAAAAAAAAAAAAGTGGCTATAAATCTATAGAACAAAACGTCGATTTTTTGGTGATTGCTATGTTTTTGCTGAATTAAAGCCCTGTAGTAAAGTGGTATAATCTACTGATTACAGAATCGCAAATTGATTATTCACCAAAAAAAAAAAATCACAAATCGATTGGAACGTCATATATTGTTCACTGTCGGTGAGAAAATAGTATTAACTGTATCAGAAATTGATGGCCCATATATTGATTCTTCTACCAGAACAGTACATATTTAGGACTGGTTAGTACATATATTGATTCTTCTACCAGATCACTATATATTTAGTAGTATTTATATGCTTAGGTTGTGTAGTAGTATTTAATAAACATCAAGAGAAAAAAAATACCTACTTTAGAAAATTAAAATTACTCAAAACATCTTGTGAATATATATAATTATATAATTATATTATATATAATTTAATAATAAAATTTTATTTAATTAATGTATAAAGAAATATAGAGTTTGAATTTCACGTTACTATCTTCTTTTTATAACTTATGTTCTCGTTAGTTACTCTTTTTTTGATGGAACATAATTAGGGTTCGTTTGGTATTTAAGTTAAGTTTGAGATGAGATAAAATTTTTAAATTTTAATTAAATTGATTTTTTAAAAAATAATTATAATTTTTTTAATTTTTTAAAAAATATAATAATTAAGATGAAAATTTGAATTAAACTCGTTTATCAAATATAGACCTAATATTTGACTCTCGTTTACTTTACTATTAATGTATAAGTTGAATTTTGTATATATGATTATATAATTATTTATATATAATTACATATATAATTTAATAATAAAATTTTATTTAATTAATGTATAAAGAAATATAGAATTTGAATTTCACATTACTATCTTCTTTTTATAATTTATGTTCCCGTTATTACTCGTTTTTTCAAGGGGACATAATTAGGATTCGTTTGGTATTTGAGTTGAATTTGAGATGAGATAAAATTTTTAATTTGAGTTAAATTGATTTTTTAAAAATAATTATAATTTTTTTTTTTAAAAAATATAATAATTAAGATGAAAATTTAATTAAACTCATTCATCAAATATAGACCTAATATTTGACTCTCGTTTCCTTTACTATTAATGTATAACGAGTTTGACTTGTGAATATATATAATTATATATTATATTATATATAATTTAATAATAAAATTTTATTTAATTAATATATAAAGAAATATAGAGTTTGAATTTCACGTTACTATCTTCTTTTTATAACTTATGTTCCTGTTAGTTACTCATTTTTTGATGGGACATAATTAGGGTTCGTTTGTATTTGAGTTGAGTTTGAGATGAGATAAAATTTTTAAATTTGAGTTAAATTGATTTTTTAAAAATAATTATAATTTTTTTATTTTTTAAATATAATAATTAAGATGAAAATTTGAATTAAACTCATTCATCAAATATAGACTAATAGTTGACTCTAGTTTCCTTTCCTATTAATGTATAAAGAGTTTGAATTTCTTGTGAATATATATAATTATATAATTATATTATATATAATTACATATATAATTTAATAATAAAATTTATTTAATTAATGTATAAAGAAATATAGAGTTTGAATTTCACGTTATATCTTCTTTTTATAACTTATGTTCCGTTAGTTACTCGTTTTTTCGATAGGACATAATTAGGATTTATTTGGTGTTTGAATTGAGTTTAAAATAAATTAAATTTTTAAATTCGAATTAAATTGATTTTTTAAAAAATAATTATAAATTTTATTAATTTTTAAAATAAAGATAATAATTAAGATGAAAAATTTAAATTAAACACATTCATTTAGATATGCTTGTTTGGTTCACATTCTGCATTCGCATTGCAAGAAAGAGAATGCGGAGCTGAAGATCAAGTCGAAAGATCGACACTAAGTATAGCTTGTCCCTCTTGATCGTGATGCAAGAGGAGCTAAGGACTTAATCAAGAAAGATTTCAGAGGATAACCTCCTAAGATCTTGTTAAAGATCTTTGTCTCACCTCAAAGAAAACTCAAGAAGTACCATTAAATGTGTTGGCTCTTAGCGGCACACCTAGCCTGGCGAGTACGAACATTTCTTTCGGGGCTTTCGAGTCTTCTATTGATAAGATAGTTATTCTTAACAAGGATGGAAGGTTAACAAGAAATCTCATAGGACAAGAGCTATACTTTAGTGGGCAACTACTATACTAATTAGACTAGTATGATGATGGTAATATCTTACCAGCAGAACAAAAGACATGGATCATGACTAAGATTGTAATCTATACAGAGACTCTTAAAGTATATCAGAGAAAAAATTAACTAGACATGAGTGGAAATCAAAAAATATTATTAAAAGGAAATTTTTTCTAAAATTTTTTTTATCTTTTTAAAAAATTAATATATTTATATTTAAATTTAAAAATCTTAATCCAAGAGGATCAACCTCCCTAATAGTATCGATCTCGTTTCCTTTCGTACTAAAGTATTAAAGTTCTGTTTTTTTCTCTTTAACATAATTATAAGGCTATATAGTGTTAGTCTGACATATATATTTAATATTAGCCCATACTCTTCCAACTTCTAGTCAGGATATAAGGGATAAGCTGCAAGTTCCCAAGCACGTACATGAATATATTTTTATGAAAAGAAAAAAGAACAAAGAACAAAGAAAAAAGAAATTAGGAGCCAAAATTAATGTATGGTCTTTTTTTTTTTTTTTTTTTCTTGAATGTATGGTCTATGTAGGTAGCTGGCTAAAACTGTCCCTTTTGAGATGTGGACATGTGATTGCTGTAACAAGACCAGTGATCCAATTTTCCATCCAGTTGAGTCGATATTTACGATGTAAATGAATTAACGTTGTTCTCCAATAAAGGGCTAAAACTGCTATATATATTAATAAATAAAATAAAAAAAAAAAAAAAAAAAAAAAAAATATATTAATAAATAAAAATAAAAAAACCACCCATTCTCTTATTCGATGTCGGTGACTTTCCCGCCGATGCTGGCAACGGACCAACCAACTAGATCTGCCTCCTCCGACGTCGACCAGCCCAGTCGCCCCCCCTCACACCAACGGTCCCCCCAACCCCGACGCCGACCAGATCCCCTCCCCTACGCCCAACCCCCTACCCCTAACGCTGACCAGACCCCCCCACCCCTGTGCTCAAGCCCCCTTTCCCCCACCCCCCGCGCTTGAGCACCCCACCCCCTACCCCAGAGATTACCAGACCCCCCCTGTGCTCGAGCCCCCATCCTTGATGCCGACAAGACCACCCATCCCCCCCGCACTCAAGCCCCCTAACCCCCGAGGGCGACCAGACCCCCCACCCACACGCCTACTAGATTTCTCCAGAGTTGATACGTGAATAGTTTAGAGATGTTAATTGCTTGGTTATTTCCAGTATTTTAGTGCGTGGGGGACTTGGGGTACAGTTTTTTACTCATATAAGGAATAGTTACAAAGTTAAATTGATGGAGCAGAGCTGTATGAAGAAGAAGATGTTGTACGAAGTTGACAACATATCAGGAGGAGTTAATGACATATATTGTGTACATTATCTTGAGAGTCGAGCACTACTCGTTTGGTTACTCAAAATTTTTATATCAATTTTTTATTTTATTTTTTAAAATTAACGAAAATTATAATTAGTTTTTAAAAAGTCATCAAATTCTAGTCTAAAAATTTATTTCTAACTATAGACTAAAAAAGTGGAAATGAACAAGGAAGAAGTTAGAGGACACAAATACTAGTATTGTAAGTCGGGGATGCGATCTGAGTCAGTTATGAGAAGAAGAATTCAGTTTGCTAAGATGATCAAGGAATAGAAAGCAGATCGAAATTGAAGACAGAAAACTGGAACTGGTCTGCTGTGTTTTTGGGCTGTATACAACATGTCGTTTTTAAATATATCGTAGTAGCTATATAGTAAGAGCATGATTGGTTGTTAAATTCATCTAGAGGTCGTATTAAAATATTTTATTTAAATTGTCGTTTTTTAAAACATAACCATGAAGCCCCATCTTACTGATCAAAGCAGGCAACGATTCCATTTATCATCAACATTTTCTCATGACGTCTACTAACTCTTAACCCTCCTTCACAAATAAGGCTCTGAGCATGTTTTTATCCTTACTTTCTCCTTTTCTAAACAAGTAGGTTCTCGTTTTATTACACAACTTATTTTGCAGTTTATAAAATCCCTATTTTATTTTAGAAATTGTTAGGACCTAAAGTATTTCTTTTTTATCTGAACACCTGTGCCCTACAAAAGTCATATTTCATTTAAGAGGTGTTTGGTGAATAAGTTGAGTTTGAGTTGAATTGAGATTTTTAGGTTTGAATAGTAATTTTTGTTGACTTTTTCAAAAAAGACAAAAAGCTTTTTCAGAAAAAAAAAATATAATGAAAAAAATACAGTTTAATTTGAGATGAGTGTAATACCAAACATCCCTTAGAATGCCCTTCGCTCTCCACGCTTCATCTTCACCATCGGATGATAAACCAAGGATCAAGTTTAAAGTAGCATGCATAACACTAGTAATAAAAAAAAATCTTATATTTATATATATTTCCAGATATTTCAATATGTTTAGGTCCAAGGCAATTTTAGGTTCGATGTCTTACGTAATCTTGTCGTCCTATCCGAACAGAATGATTTGTAGGATGGTCTCTCAAAAAACATGTCTTTAGACTATTGTCGAATGGTAATAAGTTTAGTTTTTTTTTTTTTTAAATCTTCAATTAGATAAAAATAAAATGTCAAAAACTCAAGAAAATATAATTAATACGGACAAAAAACATAAATATACCTATTTGATAAGTTGTTTTTCTTAATTATTTCATCACGATAAATAGAGATCGATCCAATTTACATTTTATTTAATATTTTTAAAGTTTATTATTTACTTAAAGAAAAATTATGATAAAATTGTATTTTTATTTTATTGATAAGTGCTATTGTTTTAATTATTGAATTAACATTTTAAAGTTTAATTTTTATCACTTTTTTTTTTTTTTTTTTTTTTTTTTTTTTTTTTTTTTTTTTTTAATTCATTTTAAAATTTAATATACGACTTAGAGCAATAATGCGTACCTCTTTTTATATTTTTGACAAAAGCATTTATAGATCAAACTGTTAAAAAATTAATTTAACTATTAAATAATATTTAACTACTAATAGAGTAGAAGTACAATGACTAACCCTCTGTTAGAATAAATATCAATTTTAGAAATTGAAATTTTTTACAAAAAAAAAAAATTTATTTTCCCCAATTTTTTTTATCATTATCTCATTTTGAAGAGTAAACTTTTTTTTTTTAAGAATAAAATTTTTTACATATCTAATATCATCTTATTCTCAAAAATAAAAATTTTTCATTTAAAATAAGAAAATTTTATGTTATAAAAAAACTTCTGTTACATTTGATGTTTCGTATCAAACTCAAATTTTTTATTTTAATTTTTATTTTTTTAAAAATTAAAAAAATTATAATTAATTTTTAAAAAATTAATTAATTTTAATTTAAAAATTTTATTTTTAACTACATTCAAACGGAATTTTTATCTTTTTTTTTTTTTTCTTTGCTGAACAACTCCACGCCACGTCGATTTGTGAAATACGAAAGCGAGACATTAGAACGACAATCCAAGAAAAAAAAAAAAAAAAAATTAAAATCCACAAGAAAGAAGTTACACACATTTTTTTTTTTTATAATAATTATACTGATTCAGGGACATTTGACCAAAGAGAAAAGGGCAGAAAGGAGATCTAGAGATAGGGGGAAAGAGTCAAAAAGGTCCCCAAAAATTTATGAGCATAGATAAGAACCCAAAAAAAAAAGAAAAAAAAAAAAAAAAACCCGGAGACGAGAGAAGAGAAGAGAACAGAGACAGTAGACGAAGAAATGGAGCCATACCGGTCGATTCCTAAGGTTGAACTTCACGCTCATCTCAATGGATCCGCCAGAGACTCCACTCTCTTGTCAGTTCTCTCTCTCTCTCTCTATATATATATATATATATTGTGTATATCTATATATATTCGATATATTGTGCTTCTTTTACTTCAAGCTATACTTTTTTTTTTTTTTTTTTTTAATTATTGTTAAATTTTTGGTTGCAGAGAACTTGCTCGAGGTTTGGGCGAGAAAGGTGTTATAGTTTTATCAGATGTAGAACATGTTATAATGAAAAGTATTCCTCGTTTTCCTTTTTTTTTTTTGTTTTGTTTTGGGTTTGAATTCTGTTTGGGGATTTTTAACTTTCAATTCTCTTTTCGGTACTTAAAATTTATGTAATTCAGGTGACCGTTCTTTAACGGAGGTGTTCAATTGTTTGACTTGATCCACATTCTTACTACTGATCACAACATTATTACACGAATCACTAAAGAAGTAAGCCCTTTTATCTATCCTAAAATATTCTTTAAAAAAAAATTATATTGGTATTTTATTTTGTATCAAAACAGGTTATAGAAGACTTTGCTTCTGAGAATGTCGTGTATCTAGAGCTAAGAACAACCCCTAAGGTACAAAAACATGAGTTCCAGAGACAGTTAATGGATATGATGTTTTTTCTTACTGGAGAGAATGATGATTTTGCTTCTTTCTTTCTTTTTTTATTTTTTATTTTTTTTAATTTTAATTTTATTGTTTTAAATAGAGAAATGATTCCATAGGAATGACAAAACGCTCTTACATGGAAGCTGTGATAGAGGGTTTAAAGGCTATTACTACTGCTGATGTTGATTTTATGCCTTGTGATGATACGGATGCTCGAAGCTGCACAAATTCGCTACCTACAAGTGGTAGTATATGTAACGGAACGGCGAGAAAAAAGATATATGTGAGACTTCTGCTGAGCATTGACCGCAGAGAAACCACCGAGGCTGCAATGGAGACAGTATGTAGGAAGATGACATCTATTTGGAAGCAAATTCGATTTTTTTCTTTTCCGCCCCTGGCCGTGAAATGCCTTTGATTTGTTCTTTCGCCTGCTGTAGGTGAAGCTTGCACTTGAACTAAGACAATTTGGGGTAGTTGGCATTGACCTTTCCGGAAATCCCATCGTGGGAGAATGGTAAGTCCTCACTGTACCAAAATGTTTTTGCATTTCGGTATTGTAATCTACACATTAGAGAGGAATTATCTTATGTTATCCTTTTATGTGTGGCAGGACCACATTTTTGCCGGCACTGCAATTTGCTAGAGACGAGGGTCTTTGCATAACCCTTCATTGTGGAGAGGTGCACTCATCAGATCTTTCTAATGCCTCTACCCGCTTCTGGTATAATTTCCCTGACTAATTTATTTTCACAACTTAGTGCTTATAGGTACCTAATCCAACAGAGATACGATCCATGCTAGACTTTTTACCCCAGAGGATTGGTCATGCTTGCTGCTTTGAAGAAGAAGAATGGAAGAAGTTGAAATCTTCTAATATTCCGGTTAGAAGTTTGCCATATTCCGGTTATAATTCATCTTTTGATGATGAATTTAATCACCATAAGCTGTTTTTTGTTTTTTGTTTTTTTTCTTTTCCATTTTTTCTTTTTTGGCTAAACTATCGCGATAACATGTTAAATACAAAGTTTTTGTGGCTTGGATGATGTAAATACCAAGGATAAGATAGAAGCCTTATCTAATAGTTTTCCCGTTCAGACCTTTCTCATTCATGGAGATGATAGATTCAATAGATGTATAGCAGCAAAAGCATGTTCTACTATTCTATCCGACCTATGCGTCTGGAGGAACCCTAGAACTTCTTTCTGGTTTACCTAATTAGAATGGAATACGTCACATATTCAATGACCTTGTTTTTATGTTGCTCTTTTTAAAAAGGATTTTGGAGATTGTTTCCTCGATATCTTGGTTTCGGTTTCTATTTATAGTCTCTTGTGTTTTGAACTTTTGATTTGCTAATTTCGTTCTTGTTGGATTAACAATTTTTCAGGTTGAGATATGTCTGACTTCCAACATCAGGACTGATACAATTTCTTCCCTAGATGTTCATCATTTTGGTCGGGTCTTCTTTTTCTATTTGACTTTACTACATTTCCCAAAGAAGCTTCTAAATATTGTGTTCACTAGTTGAAGCATGCCTATTATTTGTCGCATACATCAAAATTCTTTTTGTAAATCTCTATGTTTGATGGCACAGCTGATCTCTATAAGGGAAAACATCCCTTAGTCCTCTGCACTGACGATGTTGGAGTGTTCTCTACCAGTCTTTCTCGCGAGTATAAACTTGCTGCTTCGGCGTTTGGTACGTCTGATCTTACTGTTTCATACTCGCTTGTAATCGTTGTAGAAGTATGGTAAAGCTAATCAACATCGTTTCATCCTACCATCAAGGCCTTGGAAAGTTCGAAATGTTTCAGCTGGCAAGAAATGCAGTAGAGTTTGTATTCGCTGACGATGGAGTGAAGAGAGAATTAAGAGAGGTTTTCAATTCAGCTGAAAAGAGGCTGGATTAATTATCGTGATTGCATTTCCAAGGCGTATGTTGCTTCTTTTAGCTTTTCTTGTTTCCAGGTAAAACTCGGGCCGTAAAGCTGCAAATATGAATCTTCACTCATCTCTTGGAGGCCTACTCATTGTATTTGGCATATGATTTTGCAGGTTTTGCGGCCTGGTCTGAGTAGTCAAATGCTCCCTTGGTGCCATTTTTGGATGGTCTATACCTAAAAAAGCACCGTATAAACTCGACATTCTAGCGGATGCAAGTCCGTCCATCCTTTTGTTTTGAGAAGAATATGACCCAAGTCTTGTTATTGAAATTTGTTTTCATCTATCACAAAGGCCGGAAAATAGAATGTTACAACGTTATACTCTTTTTTGAAATTCAAACTCTACACCTTATACTATAAACAAATATGAAATTATTATTAGATTATATTTACAATCATAGTATGATCACGTTTTTCCTATCATGCTTGTGATATGAACTTGCAATAGCGAGAGCAATTTAGCTTGCATTTGGTTTGCTGGCTAGAGATGAAAATTTTAAGCTGGAGTTGGTTGATTTTTTAAAAAATTGTTATAAATCTTGTTGATTTTTTTAAAAAAGATAGAAATTGATATGAAAAAGCATAATTTAATTAGAGTTAAATTGAAACATGAAACAAAGTCTTAAAATGTCTCAACGTCTCAGGAGAGCTCAAGGTTTGACTTGCAAGTCACCATTACGTGCTAATGGTGTGGGATAGGGGTGTTTTATTGGGGAGAACATAAATAGGAAAATGACTGTTAAATGCTTTTGAATTAGTGTCTTTTCTTTCATCAATGTGACTGGCTATGCCATTTGATTAAAATACCGCTGTCGTGTTATATTAAAGGAAAGTAGTGCCCTGTAAAGATGTCGACAGTCTGGAAAAAATTAGAAGCAACATGTCTCTGTCTTAGAATATGAGACTTTAAGTAGGTGTAAAGGTGTTTTGTTTTTGTTTACGTTTTTTCTGTTTTTTTTTTTCCTCTCTTGTTTTTCTGTCTCTTGTTTTGTTTTTAGTTTTGTACATATACACACACAGTAGGGAAAGGATGTTATTTATCACTCTTATAAAAGGACACTTCATAACAAAATTTTTTTTTTTTTGTAAAATGTAAGAACAATCAGAAAGTTTAATGTAATATTTTCATTTTTCAGTGATATTTAATTTTTTCATCAATATTTAAATAATATATGATATAAGATTTTAAATAAAAAGATATATTTAAATCAACTTATTTACAAATTTATAAATAAAAGCTATAATTGTCCGATGTATCTACACATCAAATATAGAAGACTTTTCCTGTGTGTGTAGTTTGAAACACAATGATATCTCCGTAGCCATAGTTGACAAGGCAAACAAGGCAAGGAATTGACTCGCTCTTCTCCTTTGCAAAATTTTCCTGGCGCTTTCCGTTGTTGATTTAAATGCCATTTTTTTAGAATTTATTTTCTATCTTTCTTTTTTTTTTTTTTTTTCCTCAATGAATTGTCAAAAATGTGCAACCTTGAAGATTTCTACAGGTAACGAGAATTACAAAGCCTGGCCAGCTGATAGAAAAGGTTTGGCATTTGCCAAAAGGCATTAACAAAAGGTCAAAAAAAAAAAAAAAAAAAGGAAATAACCATATTAAATAACCCAAATTTCTTCATATGTTAACTTAATAGCCTATTTAATTTTTATTTTTTTAGAATAAAAATGCAACATAATTGCTTGTGCCCAATCAACGAGTAAACTTCTATGATGAAAAATACAGAAAAGTAATATAAAATGAAAAATAAAACGAAAGATATGGGAGATTCAAAAGGATAATTACACAGCTATATTATTTGAATTTAAATTATCTTTTAATTTGGTCCTATATTTCTACAAACTACAAGGATATCTTTTAAAGTTTAAAAACATTTCTATTAATTCACCAAAAAAAAAAACACTTATGCTAATTTTATCCCTCAAGTATTTTGTGAATTAAAAAAAATTAGACAAAAAAAGATACTTAATTATATTTTTCATTTTGATTATTTCTTATTTTATTCTTATCCTTTCAGAAACTATAAATATATCCTTTAAAGTTTAAAAAACTATAATCAATTTTATCCCTCGCCTACTTTGTGAATTAAAAAGTCAGATGAAATGAGCTAAAATTCTTAAATAGCTAAAAAAAACATTTCATTTATAAAACCTTAAAATCCTACAACAAAAGTTCAAAAAAAAAAAAAAAAAACCTACAAGAAAACCACATATATCAAATTTATAAATGATTCAAAATCCTCGAACAAAACATCATATTTATTTTATTTTAATTTTTTCCTTGGATTGCATATTCATAACTCTATATAATATATTTTTAAGAGTGACGGAATTTAATTGTGAAGTCTGACTTTTTTTTTTCCCCCAATTCAAGTGGTCGAAATAAATGGTACAAATCTTACATCAGAATATGCATTAAAGCACCAAAACGACACCGTCTCTAGATCTCGAGACAAAATAACCAAAAACCCAGCAACGAAAATATATAAAGGAACTAAAAAAAAAAAAGAGAAAGAGAAGGTACATAAATCTTTAGTTCGTTTCGGTTCAACGTTCTCTTCTGAGCTCCAAGCTCTTCTTCTTATGGAGTCTCCAATGCTCTTCCTTGTCCGCCATTGAACTTGACCTTCTTCTTCCCCAAATCAAAACCCTAATTCCTCATTCATCTCCATCTTTCCCTGCCCTAAAACCATCTCTCTCATTCGATCACCGACTCGATCATTTTCGCGCCGTGGAACACATGCCTCTCCTCTCAAGTCAGGGCACTCCGATCAGATAATCGCCGGGGTCTTGCAATGTCATGGGGATTGGGGTGGAAGAGGCCCTCGGAGGTCTTCCATCTCACGCTGAACTACGGCTCTGATGAGCCGGCGGAGAATCCGGGGCGTATTTCGTCATCTTCGAATTCGTCGTCGTCTTCGGCTTCGTCGGCGTCTTCGTCTTCCCCTCTGCTGATGCAAGATCAGGAATTGGGGTTTCGGATCGATCTGGATTGGTCGGCCGGCGACGATGAGGATCAGGTGGCACTGAGGCTCCAGTCGCAGCTAATGGTGGCGCTGCCGATGCCGCAGGACTCGGTGGTCGTGGACCTGACGAGCGATGAGGAGGAAGGGAATGTGGGTGTGGAGATGAAGGTGGTGAAGAGGAGAGAACCGTTGAGGGCTGTGACCTTGAACAAGACGGCCGGCTCGGGTCAGCAGAGCGATGGCACTGGGGTTTTGACGCGATTGTTGCGCTTGGATTTCGCTTCGCAAGCACCTGGTATTGCCGACGGGGTGTCGGCTTGCGGCGATCACTGGAAGAGCGTCACCATGCTCAATCTTTCTGGTTGTGGCTTGTCGGTGAGTTTTTTATTTGATTATGTTCCTCACTACTACTGTTGTGATTCTTCGTCTTGGCTTGCGTTGATCGATTTGTCTTTCATTGTGATTCTCAGTATATGTGTTTGAATTCTGAGAGATTTTCTGGCCGAGCATGATTTTTTTTTTTTTTGGGTGCCTGTGCATAATTAATCCAGATTTTGGATGGTTATGTTTAGTACTTGAATTCCAACTTTCTCAAAAAAAAAAAAAAAAAAAAAAAAAAAGAATTCCAACTAGATGATACAAACTGATTTTAATATCCATTTTTGGACGTTTAAATTATTGGGTGTGTAAATAGTATTCATTTGTTCCACCATCATTTTAGGTGCATCTTTACTTCATTAAAACCAGGTACTAAAAATACCATAAGGGAAAGCATTTAGCCCGGCGAATGCATTAGGGAAGCCTTGGGTTTTTTTTTTGAGGTTGTCAAGGCTTTGCTGAGATGAGTTATTGCTGGATACTTACTGGCAGGTATTTCCGGTTGAGATAGCTCGCTTGCCACATCTGGAGAAGCTATACCTAGATAGCAACAGGCTAACACTTTTGCCGTCTGAGATCGGTGAATTGAAAAGCCTAAAAGTGCTAAGAGCGGACCATAACATGTTGGTTTCAGTACCTGGTAAGTGTGAAACCATTTACTCAGTATCCTCTCATGATTGTGAAATTAAATTCATTTCAAAGTGAGAGCTTGGAGTCGGATTAGCTGATGTAGCCATACCTTTGTTTTGGTTGGAATCAAGCAGTAGAACTGAAGCTGTGTGTCGGATTGGTGGAGTTGTCCCTGGAACACAACAAGCTTGTTCGGCCTCTCCTGGATTTCAGGTCATTTTATCCATAATTCAACAGATATTGATTTGCCATACATTGTCCACTTTTCATTTCGACAAAGGTGGTGAAGTTCATAATCTTTTTGGGTTCTAATGGTTCTCTCCACTTTTGTGGCAGGACTATGGCCGAGTTACGGGTTCTTAGGCTATTTGGCAATCCTCTTGAATTCCTTCCTGAAATCTTGCCGCTTCATAAACTTCGGCATTTGTCTCTTGCAAATGTCAGGATTGTGGCTGATGACAATTTGAGATCAGTGAATGTGCAGATAGAGGTAGTGATGAAGCAATTTCAGTGATAGCGTTATGGTGTAAAGTATTCAATTATGGATTATAACAATTAAAATTGATCCTATGTGGTTATGCAGATGGAAAATGTTTCATATTTTATTGCATCTAGACATAAGCTAAGTGCCTTCTTCTCTCTTATATTCCGTTCTTCCTCTTGTCATCACCCTTTGCTGGCATCTGCACTTGCCAAGATAATGCAAGACCAAGGAAACCGTGTAGTTGTTGGTAAAGATGAGAATGCTGTGCGGCAGCTCATAAGTATGATAACTAGCGATGACCGTCATGTGGTATGTAGGTAGTTCAAGATGTCGTTAGTAAGTTATTTCTGGTTTGTTTACTCTTCTTCAAGTAACAGTCGTAAGAGCTCTGGCTTATGGCAGGTTGAACAAGCAAGTTCTGCTCTTTCATCGCTTGCTGCCGATGTATCTGTTGCAATGCAGTTGATGAAATCAGACATTATGCGACCTATTGAAACAGCACTTAAATCTGTTTCTAGGGAGGAAGTGATTTCTGTATTGCAAATTGTGGTGAAGTTGGCTTTTGCATCTGGTACTGTAGCTCAGAAAATGTTGACCAAGGATTTATTGAAGTCATTAAAAATGTTATGTGCCCACAAAAATCCAGAGGCAAGTTCTCTACTTTATGAAGCACTTGTTTAACCAATGATCTGGCATTATCATCTAATAATTTATATCTATAATTATCGTTAGGTACAAAGATTGGCTTTGTTAGCTGTTGGAAATCTGGGATTCTGTCTTGAGAATCGCCGCCTTTTTGTTACTTCTGAAAGTTTGCGTGAACTTCTGTTGCGGTTGACAGTTGCGCATGAACCACGTGTGAACAAAGCTGCGGCTCGTGCTTTGGCAATTCTTGGTCTGTTTCCTATGTCTTATTTGTGTTACTTTCAGTTTTTAATGTAAGAGTTTATTAGCTACTCAATATCATGATTTTTTTAGGGGAGAATGAACATCTACGGCGTGCTATAAGAGGGAGACAGGTACCTAAACAAGGACTGCGCATACTCTCAATGGATGGTGGTGGTATGAAAGGTCTGGCAACTGTTCAGATCCTTAAAGAAATTGAAAAGGGCACTGGAAAACGAATACATGAGTTGTTCGACCTTATATGCGGCACATCAACAGGTGGCATGCTTGCTGTTGCCCTTGGCATCAAGCTGATGACATTAGATCAATGTGAAGAGATATACAAAAATCTTGGTGGGTATATGGTATTTGAATGAGCATAGATTCTTTTTACGTTTTGTTTCTAATTTTCTATTCTTTGTTGTTTAACTGAAGTTTCTCTCATTGAATCATGGATTCGTTAGGGAAACTTGTTTTTGCTGAACCTGTTCCAAAGGATAACGAAGCTGCAACTTGGAGAGAGAAGTTGGATCAGCTTTACAAAAGCTCATCACAGAATTTTAGGGTTGTTGTACATGGATCTAAAGTACGTATCATCATTCTTTATTCTGATTTTCATTTTTTTTATTAATTACAAATATATATTTTCAGTTTTCCTTTCATTTTTTTTTCCACTTTCCTTATTTTAGTTTTTGGATTTTTTTCTTCAAATATAAATGTGTTAATGGAAAGTTTTTCTCAGAAGAAACGTTTCCTTTCCCAATGTTTTTCATTTTTTTAAAAAGGAGCGTGTTGTTCTCTCTCCTACTATTTCGTGTATGTAACTAGTAAGTTTATGAAGCAGTCAATTTTACGAACTAAAATTTTTAGGGGGTGAAGCCAAGTGATCGGTTGGATGTTGATTGAATTTTAATTTATATTTCATTCTTGTTCAAATTCGTTGAAAGACAAGTATAACGCATTGTCTTGCAGCACAGTGCCGATCAGTTTGAGAGGTTGTTAAAGGAAATGTGTGCTGATGAGGATGGAGACCTGTTGATAGAATCTGCAGTGAAAAATGTTCCGAAGGTCTTTGCTGTATCAACTTTGGTGAGCGTGATGCCAGCTCAGCCTTTTGTATTCCGCAATTATCAGGTTTGGAACTGAGAGTTCTTTTTGCATAGTGCTGTTCTTTGTGGTTGTAACTACATTCGTTGCAATTATCGGGCTTTAGTAATTTTTTTTGGTTCTCTTTTTGTGTTCTCAACAAACTCAAGTACCCTGCTGGAACACCAGAAATGCCTCTTACCAGTTCAGAGAGTTCAGCCATCAGCGTCCTAGGATCACCTATTACAGGTGCTCAAGTTGGATACAAGCGTAGTGCTTTTATTGGAAGTTGTAAGCATCAAGTGTGGCAAGCCATACGAGCATCATCTGCTGCTCCGTACTATCTTGATGACTACTCGGATGGTATTTTCTTCTGTTCTTGAACCGGGACTCATTTGGCTGTTGTTATAATTTCAGTAATAGTAATTGATTTTTTTTACTAAGATGACAGCACGGTTAATCTTTTCTGCTATTCTTGATTAACTGCCTTTCCTCTTTTTTTTTTCTTTTCTTTTTTGTTCTCTTCCCTTTAATCTCTCTAGATGTGAACCGTTGGCAAGATGGTGCAATAGTGGCAAATAATCCTACAATCTTTGCCATAAGAGAAGCACAACTCTTATGGCCTGATACAAGAATTGATTGTCTAGTTTCCATTGGGTGTGGTTCGGTGCCAACAAAGGTAAATGTTTTCTCTTAGTTTGAATACATGGCTTCCGCTTTATAAGCTTGGTTGTAGTTCCTAAAATAGCTTCAACATTTTTGTAACCATGGAAAACCTTTCAAGTTTCTAGTTACTTCTTGTTGTTTTGAAGTCCTCTGGATATGATTGGGAAAGAATCATTGGTCATGTTGAAGGATTCTACTAGATTATACCTTCAAGTTCTCTTTTCAAGGAAGATTTTGCTGTTTCCTTTTCTTTTCGTAATTTGTTTTTCATGTCTTACACTCCTTTACAACTCTACGGAGAGACAACTGTTTGTTATAATTTTCTTCATTCTTAGTTTATAACTAGTTCTTCTGTTGCAGGCACGGAGAGGTGGTTGGCGCTATTTGGATACCGGGCAAGTTTTGATTGAGAGTGCTTGCTCTGTCGATCGTGTGGAGGAAGCTCTGAGCACATTGCTACCTATGCTCCCTGAAATTCAGTATTTTCGATTTAATCCGGGTATTTGCTGACTTTGGTGCTGCATACTGTTCATCAATGCGAAATGAGGACTTTTTTTTAAAAAAAATGAAATCTGCACCTTTTCTTTTGTCAGTTATCTGGCATTCTTAACTAGTGGCTTCTTTAAGGAAATAATTCATTTTAAACCAACATTTTTGCCTCTACAGTTGACGAACGGTGTGATATGGAGCTAGATGAGACCGACCCAGCAATCTGGCTCAAGTTGGAAGGTGCAGTTGATGAGTACATCCAAAACAGCTCTCTTGCCTTTAAGAGTGCTTGTGAGAGACTCCTACTGCCTTTCCAACAGGACGATAAGTTATGCGAGAACTTGAGGTTCCAATATTTCTCCAAGGCAAAGGCAACAAGTACTGGTATTGGCAATCTTTTTCATTTCTCTCCATTGGCTTTTTGCTTGCTGGGATATGTTTTTGCCGTTAAAACTTATCACTTACGTGCTGTTGAAGGTGAAAAGAGCCCATCTCTAGGTTGGCGGCGTAATGTCCTGCTTGTTGAAGCGTCACATAGTCCAGACTCTGGACGAGTTTTGCACCATGCTCGTACACTTGAGTCATTTTGTTCAAGGAATGGAATACGGTTATCCCTTATGCAAGGAATAGCAGGATTTGTAAAGACAATCCCGGCGACCACATTCCCAACACCATTTGCGTCACCTATGTTTACAGGAAGCTTTCCTTCAAGCCCCCTTTTATACAGTCCCGATGTTGGAGCTCTTAGGGTTGGTCGAATTGATATGGTTCCACCTTTGAGTTTAGATGGTCAAACCGTAAAGACAGCTGCATCATCACCAAAATCTTCTCCAGGACCCAGACAACTTTCTTTACCTGTGCAGTCATTGCATGAGAAGTTACAGAACTCTCCACAAGTGGGCATTATTCATTTAGCTCTTCAAAATGATTCTCTTGGTTCAATATTAAGGTCAACCTGTTCCCATGCTTTGCTGTTTTTGATTGTAATATTAGTTTGGTCCTAATTTCCTGACTGCCTTGTTATTTAGTTGGCAGAATGATGTATTTGTGGTTGCCGAACCCGGAGAGCTTGCTGATAAATTTCTACAAAGTGTTAAAAGGAGTTTATTGTCAGTGATGCAGAGCCGCTACAGGAAGGCTGCATCACTTCTATCAAATATTTCAACTGTTTCTGATTTGGTTGCAAGAAAACCATACTTCCAAATTGGAGGCATTGTCCACCGTTACGTAGGACGTCAAACTCAAGTATGCTCTCGCTACTTTCTTCTTCCTTTGTTTTGTCATTGATTGGGGCTGGGCATTCCACGACTATAAATTTGTTTTGATGTTTGTTGACGAATTTTGAAGGTCATGGATGATGATCAAGAAATTGGGGCATACTTGTTTCGTCGGACAGTCCCTTCAATGCACTTGACACCTGAGGATGTTCGTTGGATGGTAGGTTGCGTCAAAGATCAAGACTTTATTTGGTTCTTCTATTGTTTGACTTTTTGACTGGTTGAGAAATTGGACGTCTTTTTTCTCCTGCAAAAAATGATGGGAATTAAACAAGATTTTTTTTTTACATCCATGTAAAAATCACTTCCAATTATTCATGTAATAGAGATACCACACAAAATAACATTTACTTTAAATAAAATTCTTTTCATTACCTTGTGTTAGCATTTGAGGCTGATGCTTTGTCTTCAATAAATCTAGGTTGGAGCTTGGAGGGACAGGATCATAATTTGCACGGGGATGCATGGGCTTACCTCAGCTTTGATCAAAGCATTTTTGGACTCTGGTGCCAAAGCTGTTATATGTTCTTCAGTGGAGCCCCCAGAAACGCAGCTGATGACGTTCCAGGGATCTGGGGAATTCAGTGTTTTTGAAAATGGGAAGTTTGAGATAGGCGAGGAAGAGGCTGAAGATGAAGAGCCTGAGCCTGTCAGTCCCGTTAGTGATTGGGAAGATAGTGACCCAGAGAAAAATGGTGACCGCACTATAGGCATTTGGGACACAGACGAGGAAGAAATGTCACAGTTCGTATGCCAAATTTATGACTCACTGTTCCGGGAAGGCGCGACTGTGGACGTTGCTCTACAACAAGCTCTTGCCTCGCATCGGAAGTTGAGGTATTCATGCCATCTTCCCACTATACAATAGTTATTTAGATAATTACCTCATATAGGAAAATGAAAATGAATACAAAGAGCATAAGGGAGAGAAAAAGAGAGACACAGAAAGTATACTGCACAGAACACAGGTTTGTTAGTGAATTATGAACGTGAGAGAAAATAAGTGAGAAAAATTCAATTTTGAGGCGTATAGAGGAACTTCGATGTCTGTTATTTATAACATGAATTTGACTTTGAATTCATGAGGAAACCGATTTTTTCCATCATACAAGGCTTTCTTTCTGTATCAATTGTGCCATGATATCATTTTGTCCTTCCTCCTTGTTTGGGCGCTTTGCCACTTTTACAGGATTGTTATGATCTCTCCAATAGGAATAAGTTATCAAAGGGATATGCAGATAAATGACCTTTTTAAATTTTTTTTTCTTTTTAATAATTGATGGATTGACCCAGTGATGGAGTCAGTCAGGATTTATAGGGTGTTTGGTGAATGAGTTGAGTTTGAGTTGAGTTGAGATTTTTAAGTTTGAATAGTAATTTTTGTTGACTTTTTCAGAAAAAACAAAAAACTTTTTCAGAAAAGACAAAAAATATGATAAAAAAAGTACAATTCAGTTTAAATCGAGTTGGTGTACCAAACAAGGCCTAGTCAGGATTTATTGGTAAGGGAGCCAAAAAATTTTTTATTCAAAATTATAGTAATATATATATTTATCTATTAAATAGTTTTTGTTTATTAAATTTATGATATATTAACACATAAAAATATTAATATTATATCAAAATAAAAAAACATGTCCTATCAATTATATATAATTAAAAATAAAAATAATACACAAAAAAAACTTAAAATTAAAATATTAATCTTAATATTTTTATAATATCGTAACTATTTAAGTTTCGTATATTGAAACTCCAAATCCATCCTATCATTTGTAAAAATAAATATATATATATTTTACAGGATCATTTATTTAATTAAAGTATTTAAAAACTATATATTTACCCAAATTCATCGCTTTACACTCTCAGTTGGGGGTGTCAATTCATGTCTCGTGTCGTGTTCGTGTCGTGTTTGAGTCGTGTCGAATTTTTTTCTCTCCAACCTGAACACGACCCGTGACACGAAATCGACACGAAATCGCGACACGAACACGACACGAACTCGTAACGGATTGACACGAAACGACACGAACCTAACCCGCGACACGAACTTGACCCGAAATTGACCCGCAACACGAAATTGACACGAAATTTGACCTGAAATTGACATGAAATTGACACGTAATCCGAAATTGACCCGAAATTGACACGAAAAGTGGACACGAAATTGACACGAAAAAAACGGGTTTAACCCGAACACGACACGAATTTTTTTCGTGTCAATTTTTCCCAACCCGAACACAATCCGCTCCCTATTTTTTTTTCAACCCGAATCCATGAAATTCGTGTCGTTTTCGAATCGTATCGTCGTGTCACGACACGTATTGTCAGCCCTACTCTCAGTCCAAAAAGAGTGAGAACAAAATAATCAAAGTCATAATAAATAAATCAATCAATCCATCAAAATCAACAAGTTCTCCACAGGACCCATGCTTAGCTGGCAGGAAAACTTGTGATCCGTGTACTCCTATACTTTGACTTTTTAACTACCCTTTTCTTTTCGTATCCTTTTTTTTTTTTTTTTTTTTTTGGGCCTTTTTCTTTTTCTTCTTTGGCTGTCGGTAGCCTCAGCAGGACTCACAAATACGCTTGGAGTTAAGATCTCATAGAATTGAGGGGCAAACCCGAGGCTTGCCCCCTACGTATAGGATTGCAGAGCATTCAAAGGAAATATCAATTAGTCATAAATTTTTATCCCTTGAATGATAACGATGTTGACTTTTATGCATTAAAAGAAGAATATATTTGAAATATGCAAGGGAAAAATTAAAATTCTGTCGGAATAGTTTAGTCGTCGACCCAGTATAGTCTGCAATGGAATAATAATGGACTACTGTTAGCTGAGGCAAGTTGCAACGCTCCTTCCAACTGCGGAGAAAAGTTGAAAACATCTATTTCTAGTTTGTTGAAATGTATATTTTTTTTCTTACTGTGGGCTGCCATAGATGTCTAATGCGTTATGCCACTGATTTATTATCGTAATTATTTCGTATTTTTGGTAATGGCGAAATCGATCGAGATAAGTAACCTACCATGAGACGAATCATCCTTCTGAAGTTGCCAGGGGAAAGTGATGGATGGCATCCAAATTAAAATGAAAAGAAACCACAAAAGCCGTTTGCTGTTTTGATGTTTGTAGTGTCGTTCAAACACAGGGAAATTCAAAGTTTATATATATATATATATTTTTTTTAACATTATGAGGTCTATGATTCTCACTTATTAAAAAGAAATAAAAACACTCTTGGGTTTTAAATCTGTAAACTCCTATCCAAACTCTTCTCCTCCAATCCGTTGAGTTAGTCCTGTTGCAGTTCAAAGTTGAGAGCACACCTATTCCACAATGGTTTTCATTTTCATTTTTTTTTCCCCTCTGTTTCTTTGAGCTAGTCCTGATGGGGTTCAAATACCATTTAAGAAGCGGCAAACATATTCAAATCCTTGTGTTTGCGAGTGTTCACATTGGGGTGTCCTATTCTTTTACACGAATGAAGAAAATGATAGTGTTGTATTAGCACAGGATTTTGCTAAATAGCAAGCATTAGCCCATCATTATGTCCCTAAAACGCGGTAATCCTTGATTCCACTTTCCCCCATGCAATAGAACTAGATAGTAACAAAAGCAGATAAAAAGGTTAAATTGACGCATGAAAAAACACACCAAAGGACCCCCAAAACGTAAAAAGCACTCAAGCAGGATAAAAAAGCACAAGTTTTTAGCTTTAAAACCTTAAAAAAAAGGAGATTATGCTCACAAGCAAGAGGCTAAAAAGCTTGTCGAGGGTTTTCAAATTCTTCCACAATTTCTACGTTCTATAAATTTTCAAGGCACTTTTTTCGACCCCACCATGATCATGATGCTGAATCCACTGCCTTGAGTGAGGAAAAGGAACAATCAAACGGTTGCCATGTATTATATTCGGTCAAAATTCTGTCCCTTAAAATATGCATGCTTTTTTAATTGTATTACACTAGAATATTATCATTACTCATGGGTCATCCTTAACCAAAGCACCAATTATGCAGAAACTCATGCTCTCCACTTTAACCCAAAAAACAATATATATATATATATATATATATATATATAATTTCTCAACACCCCCCAAAAAAAAAAAAAAAAAAAAACCTACAGTATTAAGAGCTTTAGAAAAAGAAAAACAAGCAAAAACAAAGTAGAAATGGATGCTTCATGTCCAAAGCAATCCTCCGCTCGAGAAAAAAAGAGCTATTGGACCACCACTTTCTTCATTTTGAAGCCACCTACGTCATTTTCAATTATGAAACTTTACAAAAGAAAAAGAGAAAATAATAATAATAATAATAATGCAGTGTTATAAAACAAGGACCTCAACGACCACCAAAACCCCTGAAAAAATGGCATCAACAGCTCCAATTGCGATAGGCACGCGAGGCACGGTAGGGGCTCTCGTGAGGAAGGAAATCGAGTACTTTAGCAAGCTCGAGCTAGACCGCCATGGAAGCTCGAGAAAGCCTAGGAGTCCACAAGTTCACCAAGCTTGGCCTAATTTGAGGTTCTTGGTGTCTCCATGGAAGAGGAAGAAGCAGAGATGCGCAAGGAGTTTCCTGCCGAGCATGTGCTCGGTCTCTGATGTCGCGGAGAGAAACCGGCTCAGCGGGATTCCTGGTTTCAGTTACAGGGTTCTCAGAGACGACATGAACTGTAACTTGGACGTTTAGACCGTGGTCAATGTTTTTATGTCATCTCTACTTTTCAGGTTTTTCTTACCTCATGAAAATGCTGTTAATAGAGATTCATGATTCATTTCGCAGTTATTTAAACGATTTCTCCTTTGTGAGCGATTTTTCTTATTCTATTTGCTGCCAAAAAAAAAAAAAAAAAAAAAAATTTAATGTCCTGTATGGTTGTTTGAGAGTGCTTTTCCGTCTTCTTTAAGTTTCAAGAACAGAAAAGGTCCAAGAATCCACGGAGAAAATGAGTGTTTTGTAGAACAAGTAAGCATAAACTTGTTGAGCAAGGAAACGTGGAATGCACATCTGATCTCTGTAGAATGCTTGCCTCTAGTTTATCAAGGGAAAACAATATATATGTATATATATATATATATATACATATATTTGTTCGTTCAATGTAAATTTTATTTAGCGAAAAACTTCATCGCCGTCTGGTAGTATCATCTTCGATTTGGTTTTGTTTTGAGTATAAAAATGAAAATGAAATTTCTTGAGAATAATGCTGAGACCGATTCTGAAAATGCGTTACAGTTTTTACGGATGATATTTGCACTTGCAGGAGCAGCCAAGCCAAATAGTTGCGATAATAAGAGTAATGATCTCATGCTTTGCTAATTTTTTAGGCTTTTGGACAAGAAGTGACCAAAACACTAGTTTGTATTAAAATTGTAAATTAGGAATCCTGTGGGCTGAAGAGTTTCTATAAGCATTAAGCTTAGAGGGAGTTACCTTTTATAATGACTTCCACGATCACTACCACTTTGAATATAAAATATTATTATTAAAAAGTACATTAGCCAAAAAAAAAAAAAAAAAAATCTACAAGTTCAGCTCCACTAATTGAGATGCTAAGTAGTAGATATGGGTAAGCAGCAACTAGTTCAGCATATGAGATTGTCGGGTTTTTTTTTTTTGGCAATAGAAATAGGTATACATTATCACGTTATCATCTTAAAGCTAGCTGAGCCTGCAAAAAGAGAAGGGGCACGAAAAAACGAAGAAAATTTGTCTCAATCTAAAAATAAATAAATAAATAAAGAAAGAAAGAAAACTGCGTTGAAATGAAAGTGAATTCGCTAAACTCTTTTCATGTTGCCAAGGACAAAATTTTCAACATATATTTGATTAATGTGAATGTAGCCTTGTGAAAGTCACCACTCAACTACTCGTCTTTAAGATCTTGTTTGGTAAGAGAGAAAAATGAAAGGAGGGAGTGGAGCGAGGGGATTTAATAGAAGGATTTTGTTGTTAAAATTCTTTTAATCTAGCTGTTCAAATTAATCTCTTTTTTATTCTACAAGCATACAATATTTATACTGTGTTCTGTATTTATACAATATTTGCCGTTTTTTCATTTAATTGTCGTTTGTTGAATTCAAGAGGTTCGCAATAATTGTCGTGTGCCAATTTGGTTATTTTTTAGGTCGTTTGTCAACTTATATTTTTCTTTTTAATTGCCGTTTGTCAATGTATTGTCCTTTTAAGCTTTGTTTCTTTCTATTGTTGTTTATCTACTTATCATCTTTTTCTTTTAATTGTCGTTTATCTACTTATAGTCGTCCCTTTCTTTTGCCGTTTTTCTACTAACTTATTATTATCGTTTTGTCGAATCATTGTTGTTAACCTTTCGTTGTGATTTTTCGACTTATGCTTAACTGTTATTGTCTTTTTTTTTATATATATATTTTATATTTTTATTTTTACCAACTTTTTGTTTTTTCCTTTCATTGTTTATAAGATAATGTCGTTTTCATTGTTTTTACCAACTCATCGTCGTTTCTTTATATTTATATTATATTGATTATATTATATATAGCTCCCTTACAAATTGGAATTTAAATATTTTGTCCTCAAAGTTTAACAAATGACACTTTCCACTTTCCATAAAACTTAATAATAGTGTACCTAATATGCCCTTAACTTACAAAGAAGAAGATGATCCTAACTTTTCTCCTTTTAAAAAAAAATAATAATAACTTAGAAGGAGATTCGAACTCTGCATCTTTAGATAAAATTAAATATGATATTACCGCTTAAGTCCACAATTAGCAAGTAAGTTTCAAGTTTCGAACTTTAATAAAAGCAACACCAATCAAGCTAGCAGCCTAGCAATGGCAAGTAAATTATTTATTTATTCATTTTGCTCTGAAAGTAAATCCTTTACTTTGGGTAGCCTTCTTAACTTTTATTTTTATTTTTCTCACTCATTTTGTAGTTCTTTTATTTGTATGGTGGTTGAATTTTTGAAGAGCAATTTGTATAATTATTGCTATTATATTGATAATGAGGTTTTATGAGTTAAATATACTACATTAATTATGTTCACAATTCATATATTCATTTGTAGAAAACAAAAATTAAGAATATGGCCTACCTGTTGATTAATTTATTGAAAAAAAAATCCCCCTTTAATATTTAGATGGGAATTGATTGAAATTTGAAGAGTTACAAAAAGATATTTCGAAAGAAAGTTCAAATTCTTGGGAGGAAAATAACAATCCATATCCATTTATATATAGAGAAAGACATCTCTAAATGATCTTAAAAAAAAAAAAGGCCCTTCAATATGATGCAAATTTTTAAGATATAAAACGACTATCATAAAATTTTTCATTTCAAAAAAAAAAAAAAAAAAACAAAAGGCCGTCACAATATATTAGTATTGATTTGTTAAAAAAAATTTTTGACAGTTTAATTCTCAGTCGATCTTAAACTTCTATCAATTATAAATAATATATATATATATAATCTATGTATACTAGATTATTAATGTGTTAAGAAATATTTACGATGTTAGGGCTCGATATACACATATTTTTAATTATGTATCATCGATTTTATTAATGAAATCGATCTTAATTAAATATAATGTCTCGTGTGTTGTGGAGTTATCTATGTTTGTATTTTTGTATTTTATTTTTTTTGTAAATTTTTCAGAGAAAATAAAAAAATAAAAAAAAGTCATTGCCTCTGCTGCCTTTTCTTGTGCCGTTTTATTGTCGTATTTTATTCTTACTTGTCAACTCATCCACATATGAGCAAAGAACGCCAAACACGTGGCAACCTCGTACACGTGCCAACGTGTCGCCATTGGCCCTAAACCTCTGCAAAACCTAAAGGCCGTCCCTCCTCCGCCTTTCTTCTTCCTGGTTGACCCGCCGGAGAATGCTTCAGACTCACCAATGGCGATCTACAGATCACTCAAAGCTCTTATCAGAAACCCTAGAAATTCGAGAACTTTCCTCACCGCCACCACCTGTTTGATCACCGCTCCCCCGCACTCCCCTCTCGCCCACCCGCTCTTCCGCTTGCCTTCTCACTCTTCCAGATTCCTCTCCCCTTTTTCGAACTGGATCATTCCTTTCAACGGCCCGCTCTTCCTCTCCTGTCCGCCATGGAAGCTCTCGCAGTCCGCCACCCCTTTCCATGTCCGCGGAAACGGCGCCGTCCGCCGGAAGATCGAGGCGCTGAATCTGCACCTGCTCCGGAGACGAAGCAGCTTCGCTCTCAAATTGGAGTTCGTGTCGGCGTCCCCGACCAAGACCGCCACGGACGGCGTCGATTCGGAGCCGTGGAGCGGCGATTTCGTGGAGAGCTTCGTGAATTTGCCCAACATGGTCTCCATGAGTCGATTGATCTCCGGTCCTGTTCTTGGATGGTAAATTACTTCATTTTTTTCAGAAACAAGTTGATTTTGGGTCAATGGGTTTTTCAGAAGCGTAATGAACAGACTTACGCAGGATGATTATGAACGAGTGGTACTCTGCTGCTATGATCGGGTTAGCCATTTCTGGGGCAAGTGACTGGGTATGGATTCCATTTCGATTCCTAATTCATGAACAGAAAACAAAGAAAAATATATTTTTATATTCGTTAATTGCTTTCTGTAGCTAGACGGGTACTTGGCGAGAAAGATGGGGATTAATTCCGTGGTTGGTTCCTATCTTGATCCCTTAGCTGACAAGGTAAATCATAAATAATCTTTATACACACACACACACACACACAATACACATACATATATATGTTTTAAGAGATTGTGGTCTTTTACATGATATAGGTTCTTATCGGATGTGTTGCTTTGGCAATGGTGAAAAAGGATCTTCTTCACCGTAAGTTGTCCAATGAGCTTTTGCTCGTATGTTCGTTATGTTTGTGTTTAAGTTGTCAGAAAATTGACATATGTAATTTTTGAGCTGTGAAGCTGGACTTGTTGGACTTGTTGTGTTCCGAGATGTTGTCCTTGTAGGCGGTGCAGTGTATCAAAGAGCTAGCAGCTTGGGCTGGGAGGTGAATATTGCAAGACCGAAGCTTTGATTAACTCATTGTTTTAGCTTTCAAAAGCTCTGTTTAAAACTTTAGCTAAAATCTTGATTTTCATTGTCGAATTGTTGTTAGTGGAAAAGTTGGTCTAATTTTTTCAACCTTGATGGAACCCGTCCGCAGAAGGTGGAGCCACTCTTCATCAGTAAGGTGAGCTTTGATTATCATATATCACATTTATATATATATATATTTGAACTAGTAGCACTTTCCCTCTGGAGATGTAAACTTAGAACATTAACTTCATTTTGGAAGTGCTGTATTGTTTAGTCTCATAGCTTGCTATAATTTGAAACTTCTGTGATTGATGTTTGAATTTTGATTAAGATAAAAGACCTTTACAATGTGCTGACGAATAAATATACTTGGCGACAGTTGAACACGGTGTTCCAGTTAATTTTAGTTGCTGGAGCTCTTCTGCAACCGGAGTTTGGAATGCCAGAAACCGAGTCATATATCACATACTTGAGGTAACTTGGCCACAACTTGCTTCTTTCTGTTCCTAACTTCTTACTTGAATGGTGAGCCCATTATCTGCCTTTGTGTTGGTTTCAGTTGGCTGGTGGCCACAACAACTGTGGCTTCAACCGCAGCATATGGAGCACAGTACATGAGGCAAAGATCTGCACTGATGGCCGGGAAATCTTAGTTTTAAATCTTCAGTGCATGAAATTCTCTAGATTGTGAACCCAAATCTCTAGATAGTAAACACAATTTGGGTTCGAGCTGCAACGTGGGTGTTAAGAACGTTCAAGAACCAGAATTAAGCAATCGACGGTAATCTCTTTACACTCGGCATTCAGGAGCAGGAAAATTAAGCTGGGAACCCGAGTTGACTTTACAAATTTCCTGGATTATGTTCTGACGACTGAGATTACATTGCATTTGATATGAGAAGGTTGTTTGGCAGCTTTCAACTTGGTGAGACTGCGGAGCTGCTGTGAGGGGGAAAAAAATCGTTTCAATAAAGATTTTTGAGCTTGTAAAGAATTAGATATCTTTGAAAGAGATTTTTTTTTCCTGGGTAAGGAAGCACAAATCAAGGGAAGATGATTGTTATAAATGTATCCCATTGTGCAATACATCAAGAAGATTTTGATGTTTCCATCCCCAATGCACTGCAGCTTATGTCGATTTTGATTTCAAGAGTTTTCCTTCTCTACTGTAATGCAGCTTTCAGCATTACACAGCTATAATACATTCCCAAGGTTCAATGAGTGCTGATTAATATGATAAGGTAGTTTTTAATGCATGCTTACACTGAAATAATAGGCTGACTTCGTTACTAAAATAATTACATAAGAAATATTAAAAAAAAAAAAAAAACCGAGGTAGCACGATAGGCAAGGTTCAACTGATCACAATGGTGAATCACTGAATGCCCTTGAACAGCCCTCGAAGTTAGACCAGTAACTGGTTTCCTCTATCATATCAACTTCAATTCCACAAAGGGCAAATTTGAAACAAAAAATATCATCCCAGTCGCAATATGATCTTTTCAATTTGGTTACACGATGACTGCAAGTCAAAACAAAGATCTAAGAGGAAAATCGGATGCACTTCCTTTTTCATTTTGACAAAAAAGAAGTAATACATATTCCTCAGGCGACATTAAAACCAAAGCGTTATCTTTCATTCCTGGTAACAGATGCTCGTCAACAACTCGACAGTGAAAAATCAAATCCTCAGTTTTGTCTAGTCCTGAAAAATCGCTCATTCCATCTGTAAAATACCCAACTTTTCCTAATCTCAATTCTCAAGGCTTCATCCAACTAATCGAACCATTAAACATAACCAAAAACCAAACTTACTGAGGCAAACCAGCTTCAATCTCATTCCACGTATCTGCATTTACCGTGAACTTCTCCTTCATCTGGGAAACAAGCTCCCGCGCTTCAGTTACTCTCGAAACACTAACAAGCCCCTCAACAAGGGACTTCATGGTCGAAAAATTCGGAACCCAATTCTTCGAAATGCTGTCCTTGCAAATCACTAAAGCAGCATCAAAATCCTTGCCTTGGCACAGAAAGTAAACCAATGTAAAATAGCAGTGACCATCAGGTTTGCAGCCTCTTTGGACCATGTCCCGAAACAGCTTCTTGGCTTCGTCCAGTTTCCCTTCTTTGCAATACCCGTAAATCAAATGGCTATAGGTCACTGAATTCGGCTTTACACCTCTCGAAATCATCCCGTCCAACAACCCTTTAGCCTCCGAAGTCCTCTTTCGTTTACACAAGCTCTGAATCCTAATGTTGTATATACTAAGCCCTTGGCGAACCCCATACTTCTTCATCAATTCTGTCACCTTCCCAACTTCCTCAAACTTCTCCTCCCGGTAAAATCCCGATATCAAGTTACCGAAAGTAACCGAATTCGGCTTCACGCCTTTCCGGTCCATCTCCGCCATCACCGAGTAAGCAGAGCTCGTCGAACCAGACTCCGCAAACGCCTGGATCACCCAATTGAAGGTGTCGAGATCGGGCTCGATGCCATAAATCTTCGGAAACTCGACGAATACGCGGTTGACCTCCTTGTAGTTCTTGGCGAGGATGCAAGCGAAGATTAAGGAATTGAGAACCCTAACGGAGCGAGCGACGCCGAGCTCGTCGCACTGCTTGAAGGTGCGGACTGCGTGGTCGGTCATCTTGGCCTGGCCGTAGAGGACGATGGCGTGGGAGACGAAGCGCTCCGTTCTGAGATCAGGTCGAGTCTTGAGATCTTCAAGGAATTGGCGGATGGCGTCGAAGTGGTTGGCGTCGGCGAGCTTGGAGACGGCGACGGAGAGGGTGATCCGGTCTAGGTGGGTCTCCGGAGAGAGCGAGGCGGCCTTGCAGATGTCGACGATGCGGAAGGGGTTTTTCTCGGTCTTGATGAGGCTGAGGGCGGCTCTGGTTTTCTCCTTGGCGGAGAGGGGCTTGGAGTCCGGCGAGAGGAGGGTGGAGAATCGGCGGTGGAAGAGAGAGGCTTGCCGGAGACGAGAGATCAGAGACATGGTGAGAAATGGACAGGGAAGATTTGGGAAGCTAGGGTTTTGCTGAGGGAGAAGATTTCGGGGAAGAAGTAGAAGAAGAAGAAGAAGAAGAAGACTGGGGAACTGCTGCGGGGTTTATGGGGTTTAGAGTGGGTTTTTGTTGTGTGTAGCGGACAAGTGGGAGATCGGGTGAGCTTGCGTGGACGTGATGGTGACATCTGTATAGATATATAAAATCAGATCAGCAAAATGAGAGTGGAACCCCAAGGAAATAAAAATAAAAACAAAAAATAATATGAAAAAAAAAAGGCGATCCTTTTAGGAACAAGGGAATTGAACCCGACGTGAATCGAACACGCAACCTTCTGATCTGGAGTCAGACGCGCTACCATTGCGCCACGGATCCTTTAAGTAACATGCTTGTAAATAAATTATTAAAGTAATTTTCATTCGTGGTCCGGGCTTCGGGTTTGTAAATTGGCCTCGGTAATCTGCGCTGGGTGATTGGAAAGCCCAAATTAGCTGTTTTGAACTGACGACTTTTTTTTTTTTTTTTTTTGGAAACCATCTAATACAAAAGGATTAACACTGGATCAATAAATATAAAAATTAAATTAAAATTAACTAAAATTTATGTAATATTAATTAATATATTAAAAAATAATTACTTAGATTATTTTTTCTTTTTCTTTTCCCCTCTCTTTCTCTAGTCGAATTGATTGATGAATTATTCTCCCAATCAATGATCAAAATGTTGATTCCCTGTGAATAGCTCTTTAGCTCTGTTTTACCCTAAAAAAAGGAAACGATTAATTGAGATCTCTCAGTTATATAAATAAATGTTATTATTGATAAAAATGATGTAATGTTGCAAACTAAAGTGATAGTGGTTGTATGTATAAACTAACGATAATATCACACTAAACTCTATTTAAAATTTAAAAATAACCTCGGTTTCCAATGGATCACCTTTACTTAGCCAAGAAAAAAAAAAGGTTTAAAATAACTTCACTCCATCATATTTTACATAACAACATACATTTACAAAATGCATAATTAATCTTTTTTTTTTTCAGCCATTTTATACTTAAGCACCAAAATGAACTCAACATAAAGTTTAACATATAAAGTTTTCACCACAAGCTGTTCTAAGTAAGATTTTTTCAAGATATAACATTCGGCCAATTATAAAAATAGTTGTTGGCGTCTATCAGCTGTTTTGTTGATTCAACCGACATGTTTTGAGGATGGAACTCTAAAAAAAAAAAAAAAAAAAGATAGCAACTGGCAAGCCCACTCGGAGGAGGTGAACTAGTTGACCAAATCCGGCCAAGCTTATATGCGCCATACAGGAACGAGCTAGACCCGAGTGATCCCGAACATGGTCAAGTCTAGTTTGGTATGGTTTTGGTATGATTTGATCTAAAACGGTGGAAAGCAAAAAGGGTACAGCGTTATGAGATTATAGGGGGCAAAGCTAGGTTTACCTCTAGTTCAGTTATAAAGGCTTTCCATATTTCATGTTTGGGAATTCTCGGGTAAGATTATTTATTTGGCTTACTTCATTGCTATATTAATTTGATCTCACCGTGTCAAAAGTGGAGAAATATACACGTTATATACGCATGCTTTTGTATACGTGTGTACGTGTTAACCACAGTGCAGAATATGATATTGACATGCTAATCAATAATATAAAGTGTGACGTCCAAAAAAATTCAATAATTATAAAGTAATGTTTTTCTTGCCCTACTTTGTTTAAGTAATGTACATCAAAAAAATAAATAATGAAACCTCTCTTATCTAAAACAACAATAGTCCTCTTTTCGATAAGGTCGCCACGGCATTCGGCCGACCCGTTGTAGTGTCCATTAATTAATGCCCATTTTGCTTGATAGCCATTTTTGGAATAGAGTCGAATGTTAACAATATTTAATATATATATATATATATATATAGAGAGAGAGGAGAGAGAGATTTGGTTCTCTCCGCCTTTGTAAATTAATCCACAACCACAAAAGCTAATCGTGAAGTTTTATTTATTATTATTATTATTTTATAGGAATATGAATAATGGAACATGTAGTTAAAAAAATGTTATCATCTGATTCACATATTGATCATCAGACATCAGTAATGGTTACATAATGATTTGAAAAGTTCACTTAAGATTCTCTATATTTCTAATTCGATACAAGCATCCATTCCAGACAAGCGATAATGGGAGTACACTTTGATTTCCGATTTATCCTGATATAGTATTGTTGATTAGTGAACCTTCACTTATGACATTCGAAATTTTAAATGAGATCTCACATTAACCTAAAAAAAAAATTAGGGACACTAACTTTAATAATAACTTTTGAGTATCAATTTATATGATATACAAGTTGTTATTCTTTTAATATTAAATATTTAAAGCATTATCATATCAATTGGTTGTATCTACCAATAGAACCATAACATGTGAATTAATGCTTAAAAAGTTGAAATTAAAGTGGATGTTCTTAGCACTACTCTTAGGGATTGTTTGGGAGACATCTGAAATGGTTATTTGAAAGTTAGGTTGGAAATGGTTTTGGATGAAAAAAAATTGAAAAAGTTATATAATATATAAAATAATATGAAGTGTATTTGAAAAAAATATGAAAAATGATCATGTCAATGTTCGTCTCGTCTTTACGAGTATTTTACATAAAAAAAAAATTTTATTTCAATTTAAATAAAAAATAAAAAATTTTAAAGTTTAATTTTTTAAATAAAATAGAGAAAATTTTATATTAAAATTTTAAATTTGTGCCACAAACGATCTTAAATCTAATGATATATTCTAACGTGACACTGAATGAAAAGTGTAAGGACACAACTGATATTTTACACTAGCAACAAAAACTAATTGGGGGGGGGGGGGGGGGGGGGGCAGAAACGGCCAAAACCGCGCACTCGACGTCATCAGAGAAAGAAACTTCTACCCACGTTCATGTGAAAAATGGCACTGTTCACTTCAAGCCTAACACCTCGGCCTGTAGCCTGTTGGTGGGCCCAAGCGAAAAACCGGATCTCCCAACGCATCTTCTTTTCTTCTTTCCTATTACCTACCTCACATGATTATCAAAATCCGGCCTTTTAGGTGCTTTTTAAATTCAAAGCTTGCCATATTCTCCAATCTTTTTAGGCGCGCCTTTTATTTAATTTATTTGACGCCTTTCAGGAACACCCTTATCTTTGCAGCTGTTTTGACATGAAATTAAAATAAAATCACTTTTAACATTTTGGGTTCTTTTAATAATACCCAATGGAATTACACGAGATATGGAGCTTGTCATTGTCAAACTCATTTTTCAAATGACAATTGCAATATAAAAATTTGTATACCAAATCCCATTTAATAGTATATATTTGCAACCAAACAGCAAAAATTTTAGTACCAATATTCAAACTGAAAATGTGATCTTAAACTTATAAGATGTACCTTACATAAACGAATTTCATCTTCAAATAAAACTTGTGCAAGACGTACCTAATATGAATTTCCCACGGAATTATACTTTTTCCATTATTTCTGTTATCATTATTATCGATTTATTTATTTTCTCTCTCTACTAAAAAAAAAAGGCGTTTAAAACGGATGTGAAATATGAAAAATTATTTCAATAATTAAAAAAAAAAAAAGTTGAAGAGAGAGAGAGAGCCAAAGTGTTGGTAACACGACACTGGCGAAATCCACAACCACCAAACCGCTCGCTGGCTTTACTCGAACTCTACTCATTATCGTAGAAGCTTAGGTACGAACGACCAAAAAATAAAATTAAAAAAAAGAAAAAAAAAAAAAAAAAGAAAGGAAAACAAACGAGCCCAACTCCAAAGAAAGCCCATCACGACCGTCTGGTAGACAGTAGCAAGAACCCCCTCGTTCTCTCTCTCTCTCTCTTTCTGGGTTCTACCTTTCTCTCTCCTCTCTCTCTCTTTCTCTCTCCTCTCAGCTGAGCGTGGTAGAGGAGAGGAAGTTGGGGTTAGTGGCTTTCTCGAGCTCGGACACTTTTCCAGAGTTTCCGTCGAAGGGGGAAGAGAGCTCTGGAAAATGAGGCGAATGCTACTGAGCTCTACGGCCATGGCGGTCTCCGATTGGTGGGACGAGATCGACGAATCCACCCAGTGGCAAGACGGCATCTTCTACGGTCTCTGCGCTGCTTACGCTCTCGTTTCCTTCGTTGCTCTGGTCCCTTCTCTCTCTCTCTCTCACTCTCTCTCTCATCAGTCTTGATTTTCTGTACTGATTTTGATTTAATCCCACAAATTACCTTGTTTAATCGTTAATTAATTAGCTTGATTAGTTGGCGGTTTTGTGATTTGCAGGTGCAATTAATAAGGATTGAGGTGAGAGTGCCTGAATATGGCTGGACGACGCAGAAGGTTTTCCATCTCATGAATTTCGTTGTTAATGGAGGTGTGTTTTTCCACTTCTTGTCGATTTTCAGAGCTTATTATTATTTGTTATAAAATTTTCGTTCAATTTTTTTGATTTCCTTTTCTCTTATGTGGCTTTTTTTTTTTTTTGGTTGCAGTTCGTGCAATTGTCTTTGGACTTCACAAACATGTATTTCTTTTGCATCCAAAGGTTAGTTTTTTTTTTTTTTTTTTTTTTAAAGATCCGAGGATACATTTAAAAGTTGTTTGTTTGTGGGATGTTAATAAGAATGTCTGAATATTTATTAAGCGGGCCTAAAAGATTTGTTTTGTTTCAAGGACAGATTTCCTTAAATTGTTTCTCTTCATTACATAATGATTAATTGCAAAATTCCCCATTATTAGTATGTTACTTGCATGATAATCCCTCTTTGCCAAGAAGGAAAGAAACTGATTTGATAACATGGAGATTGTGTTCGATTTTCATCCCCAATTAAAATTTATTTTACTTTGTTAGTATTATATAAAGTAATTATTTCTTGGTGCATTTTGGGAAAGTAAGTTGCTGGATTGATGAAAAGCCAAACTATAGAGGACCCTTAAGTGGACGGCTTATCTTTGTTCAATCATATGGCATAGGTCTTCGATGTTAAAATCGAGCAGCTTTTTCTTGAATCAGGTCTTAATGTTCGTGTTATTGGAACTTCCCGGACTGCTATTCTTCACCACTTACACACTTCTTGTCTTGTTTTGGGCAGAAATTTATCACCAGGCAAGTGTATGTTCTTTGATTTTTTACGTGATGACTGACAGTAAAGGTGTTGGAGTCTCATTTAGAGTGTGAATGTATACATTATGAATTTTGATTTTGCAATTGTTACTTCTGAGCAGGCAAGAAGTTTACCTACAGATAAGCTCCGGATTTCTTATATTTCAATCAACGCTGTGATATACTTTATACAGGTTTGCTCAGACTTAATGTTGTCTTGTTCCGCATAATTTTCATATAGTTTAGTTGTCAATTGTTTTTTTGTGATCTCAGAGAAATTATCTCTCTCTTCACATTTTTGTTTTAGTTTTGTCATGTTTCATCACCTGGTTTTTTCAGTGGCCTAACTTCGCAGAGCTTGTTTCGTTAAATTATTTATCCATTTATACATTTGCTAGCATGATTTTAAAATGTACATACATGGACAGCTGGCTGCCCCTAGAGTACTTCATTCTCGGCTAATTTCAGCCAATGAGAACAAATCCCATTTTATCTTATTACTAGGAGTGGAACGTTATCTGAAGAAGGCTTTTTCTTCAGGTTGGCATCTGGATATACCTCTGGATAAATGACAACAGTACTGTGGAATTCATTGGAAAGATATTTATCGCAGGTCAGGCCTTGAATCTAGTTACGTTCTTCGTTTCGGAACCTGCATTCCCAATGTTTTGACTTAATGGTACTTGTTATTGTAGAAAACACTATTGTGCTCATTCTTATTTACTATCGCTTTTGTTTTCTCCGTCCAGTTGTGTCTTTCTTAGCTGCACTAGGGTTCTTGCTATATGGAGGAAGGTGAGTGTAGTGTTTTATGATATATGGAATCAAAGTAGATCATGAGAAGCTGCCTCACTTTTACTAACTGTTATTTCTTTTCTCGTGGACTACTATACATCTACGCCAGACTATTTTTCATGTTAAGGCGCTTCCCCATTGAATCTAAAGGGAGAAGAAAGAAGCTCCATGAGGTTCGTGCCCTACCTTTATAGTCGTCTGGCATGTGCTATTAATCGTGTGATGGAGCTGCATTAAAGACCATGCACACATATTGATGAGTAAAATGACTAATTTTGGTGGCCAAAAATAGCAGTTTGTATGACGTGTGACTTTTCATCAGCATCTAATCAATATTGTTGTTATATCAATACAGTGAACAGGTTTCAATAATAACCAAAAAAAAAAAAAAAAACCAGTGAACAGGTTAAATTACTTCTCTTTATAGTTTGATCTTTTCTATCTTATGCTGTAGTATATATAATGTCCAGAATCCGAATAAATTGGGTTAATATATGAATGGCAATAGAATTTCGAAGATTTCACTATTTCAAAATCATGTGGTAAGGCTTGGTGTATTGTGGTTATCCTGCAACCAAAATATTAGTGTGTGTTTGTTTTTTTTTTTTTTATTATTATTTTTTATTTCATGTCATTATCACCAAGAATCCTTGTAATATTTACATGATCTGAATTTCAGGATTCCGAACAAAAAGACAATTACAAAATCCACACCTTAACCACTTTCCTCTGAGTAAAGAAGAGTCATCAAGATATTAACGTGGTTCTGTTGACTGACATTTGGTTTACTTGCAGGTTGGATCTGTCACAGCCATATGTTTCACTTGCTTCCTCATACGATGCTTTGTGGTAAGTTTTAAATTGTTATATCTTCTATGCACACTAATGAAAAAGACTAACCTTCTCGTGTGCAAACACTGAGGGGTGAGCTTTAGATTTTTATTAGTTTCTTTCCTGAGGCGGTAATGCTCTTACTGAGGATACACCGTATTAACTTGGTTTACAATTGCAGGTTGTACTATCTGCCTTTGATGCCAACGCATCCCTAGATGTTTTGGACCATCCACTTTTGAATTTGATCTACTACTTGGTATTCTACTAATCTTGTTAACTGCGTTAAAACTATTCATCTCTCTTACACTGAAACGTCTTTTGCTCCAATGACAGCTGGTTGAGATCCTGCCTTCAGCTCTCGTCCTTTACATCTTGCGTAAATTGCCCCCTAAAAGAGTGTCGGCCCAATACCACCCGATCCGTTAGGGAATTCTTATCTTTTGTACTCAAGATCATTCTTGCTCCCTAATAATCGTGTCTCGTGATATCAAAGTTGGATGCTTTTGGAATGTGAGCACAGAGAAGCATTATTTTCAGATATTTAAAAAGTGAGATGCCGAACTCTTGTTCGGTTGATGTTGCCGGAAAATTTTTCTCCATTGTACAATAAACAGCTGTGTATCTGCTGCTTGCCACGGAGAGCTTGATTTGGTTTCATTATGAATTATTCGTAGGTCAGCAATTTTATTTAATCATGTGGCAAAGCGTTATTTTTCTGTAATTTATATGCCGCAGGTGACCTTTTGTACGTCTTAATTAGAGTTCTAGAGAGTCGCGGTTGATTATTTGTTTAACTCATCCCATCCTTTTTGGTCCTTGGTGAGTGAATGATATCTTATATAGTAGGTTTCCAAGCCTCGTTATTGTAAATTTTTGGTTCATTTCATACCTGGTGCTTGATCCATCAGTAAGGTTGCAAGTGAATGTATTTTTGGCTTCTAATTGTGCCTCCTTGAAACTCGAAACGTATGTCTCGATTAGTATCCACTCTAGTTCGTTGTTCGATTGGTTCCTAGGTTTCAATTTGTTGAATTTTGATCCGAATCCGGTTAATTTAAAAAGGAAATAAAATCAAGTTCGGTGTGCATTTTCTATTACGGATTGGGATTTTACCTCGGTTCTGAAATTGAGGAAACTCATCAGAAAGCATTATGTTTTAGAATCTAACCAGAATGCAAATCCTATATAGGTTTATGTGTGTGTATATATATATATAATTATCGGTTTCAGCAAATCACTATACCCATGTCGAAGAAAGTGGGCACTGATCACAGATAATAAAAAAAAAAAAAAAAAAAAAAAGTGAGTAAAGAGTCTCTCATATAACTAAGAATGATATACTAAGAAAAAATTACAGGGTATAAAAAGGCTTGAGGTGATTTTAATATCATTAACCAAAATGCTCTTTCTTTGTTCCTTTTTCTAGCATCTCTTCCAATGGTCGAGTGTTGAAAAAACTTTGATTACATATTGCTGATACCGATAGAAAAAAGACTTTAGATGAAGAATGCACAAGAAGGGGAAAAAAAGAAAAGCAATTAGCAAATTGTGCTACAATTCTATGTTACAAGACCAACAATCATTCCCATAGGCTCATGCTGCTTCGAGTGACAAGTCGCCGAAATACCATCAACCTGGTTTTGCCTTTTGCCTTGAGGCATATCTGTATCTCTAGTCTTGGTGAAAATCCTCGGCGGGTGGTGGTGCAAATCTTACATTTGCCGGCCGTACCACAACAGCCTCATCAGGAAAGAGTGCTTTGATAAACGATGGTGTCTTCAAGGGCCGACGGCCAGTCATTTGTGGGTAAACATCTTCGAGAAAGTAGTAGGCATGACCAGCAATCATTCCCTGAATTAAAACCAAATTAAAAAAATTAGCCCGTCCTCACGGCACAAATATAAGAAGATTAGAAGTGGGCTATTTGTTGATTTAATTTCTCAAGTAATAAGCACATAAGCTTAGATTGTAATTACAGGTTCACTGTAGGCAAGGATAACTAATTCCAAAAAATTATTAGCAGGGAAAGGCCAAATTGCAAGGTTCTATTTTGATATCTCAACAAGTGCAAATACGTACCAATAGGTCAACCCAAGCGCTAGCTCCAACAAGGACAGAGAATCCCAGAAGAACCTGCAAGAATGCAATAGAAATAGTTATATTGAATGCTGAAGAGCTCAATAAATCTATAATACCCGCCTCGCGTCAAATTAATATCAACAAAGATCAAGCTACTAAAAAACAATAGTTATAAAAGCAGAGTTTATTAGTCACTTTCAACGAAATACTGATTCAACGGTGTTCTACAAGAAGGCTTTGACGCTCACTAACCCATGGTAAGTAAGCTGCTGTGAATGTAAAGAGGCCCAGGAAACTCATATGAATAAAAGGATTTTGCTTGCTCCACACATAAACCTGTAAGACGTAAATGTAAAAACATATCAGAAACATCCGTAACCCTTGTAGAAAAACGTATTAATATTAAAAGGGAAGTGATGTGACTAACCATCATAAATGTCAATGAGTTGCTGAGGAATATAATCTTCGCAAACGACGCTGAAAGATAGGGTATCATCCCTCCGACAAGAACAATCCCAGTTAACACAGAGGCACCAAACAAGAGCATGTAAAAGAAATCAGCTGTCCTTCCCCTGAAGGAGTTCTCTTCAAGAAGCTTGCAGTATCGAGCAAGAAAGAACATGTGGAACATGAAATCCAAGTCTGGCAATGACATGATGTAATTGTTAAAATGCTGAATTGTTATTAACTAATTAAGGTTACGCAGAATCTGATGAATTAATTGATTGTGTAATTCCCCAGTTTGTCCATAGTAGGAAAGTGCAACTAAAGAAAGAGTATAGCTGGACTATGAATATACAAAGACCGTACCCTGTAAATTTGACGAGTTCCTCGTGCTGATATTTTTATGCGATATATCTCGCTCTCTTATAGAATATTCTTCCTCTTCTTTATTTTTATTTTTATTTTTTTTAATGTCTACAGAAATATAATCAATGAACAAGTCATTTCACCACAAACACACATAGGCTTTCCTTTCCGCGGCCCTTGGGTTCAACCCTGAACGAGAAACAAATTTCTGATTTATAGTCCAATCTTTACAAAGCTGATAATTACGTGACAGAACATGTGCATCGAGATTAAGGTTTCATGGATCATGTTTTCTTTTTTCAACTTCTCCCTGCCTATTCAGTATCCAAATTTATAAGAGAGTATATTCATGACTTCGGTTTCGTGACTTAACATTCTCTAACATTATCTTTTTTCCTTTTACCTTCCCATCCTTGACTAAAACCCAAGCCATGGAAAAGACCAAGATTGCAAGCGGCTCTTCTTTTTGTCCTTTATACAGTTTACATCTCAACTTAAATATCTTATCTAAATCCTTTTTGTGCAAGTGTGTAATGCTTATAAAGGTCCCTCAGTTGATAATACTTTACATAATCAGGACTATAACTACAATTACAAAGAAAATTATCATGGCAAACAATTAAGAGACCTTATAGACGAGGAATTGAAAGCAACAATATTGATCATATATGGTAAAGAACATGCCATTAGATATCAATACCACAGTCTCGGCAAGACAACTTCTTTTACTCCTAATGAACAAGAATTCTTGCCTTACAAAAAGTTAAAAAGAAACTTACCCATTTTCCTGAAGTACAGAAAGTTTGTGACGAGACGCCAGAACTGATACTGCTTGACCACAAGTATAGGATTCAGGTACAGATTGTGAGGAGATATTATCTGAAAATTTTAACACCAGAAACCAATAAGATAAAAGAAACAAAAACAATAAGAAAAGGAAACAAAGAAAGGAAAAAAAAAAAAAAAAAGCTGACAGACCCAGCTGAAATCTCCAAGAGAGAACCACTGATCGCAAAATCAAAAACATGCCCAATCCAAATTAGACCAAACAACAGATTCCCATTTACAGTTAGGACAAAAAAAAAAAAAAAAAAAAAACCCCCCAATTATCAGTCCAGCCGACAAAAACGAGAAAATTGTTCAATCAGGATTCGAGAGAGAGAGAAAAAACGTACATCGAGAGAGCAACCAATGGTCGTGACGATTGCGGCGGTGATATACGAGCGTGTGATGATCGGCATCTGCTTGTACCATTCTTCCACTGCTTGCGCCATTTCTTTTCTCTCAAAATTCTCAGACCAGAGCTCCGATCAGATTCAAACAAATATCAGAAATCTCAGAGAGAAATAGGTTTCCCAAGATTAGGGCACAGATTGCTGAACGAGAAACTCGAAGAAGAAGAAGACGAAAAACAACAGCTATGGCAGATGAAAGCGAGCGAGCTTGCGCTCTCACAACTCACAAGCCACGGATGACGAGTCCAGACGAATCAGAACAGGCGTGGTTCTCACGCACCAATCACATGAAAGCACATTTGACCGACATGAACTGCCCGGTCCACCCGGTCTGTTTCAGTTCCTTAAGGCCCATATAGTGAAGCCCATGGGCCGAAAGATGGATTCGGTCGTCACGCACGTGGGAAGTCAACCAAGGCTCTTCGCACGTGCCGCATCATTCACCGCCTAAAAGCCAGAAAATCCCGCCTTGTTCTCTCTCTCTCTCTCTCGTAGTTTAAATTTAAAAATAAAAACGTTTCGTTGCCTTTTTCCTCTCTCGGACAAGTGAAAAAAAGAAGCTCTCTTTGCAAGAAAAACCAGAAAAACTCCCTCGTTTTCTCTTCCATTTTCTCTCGTTTTCTCACATTTTCTCGCCGTGCTGGTTTGTTTTCTCGAGACGACAATGGAAGGCGGAGAGCCGCCGTGTCCGTGTCCGTCGCCGTCGCCGTACAGATTATCCTCCTCCTCTTCTTCTTCGCTCTTCAGAGACATATCGAATTTCAAGACCCCGAAGCGTCCCTCGCAAAAGCCGAACTTGCAGTCGCCGAGCCCTCAATTCTTCACTGCGCTCAAGCAGACGCCGCGGACTTCGTCATCGTCAGTTCCCCGCCGGCCTTCTCTGGCTCCGCCATCGAGCCGGACCAAGACGTCGCGGAGGCTGAAAGCCCTGCAACTCGAGCAGTCCCAGTCCTCGAGGAAGAGCCAGATTGAGAAAGAGCGGTCTTTGAAATCGCTGGCCAAGTCGATCACCGTTTGGCTCAATTTCCTTTTCGAGAACCCTGGTTCGTGCGGGTGCGATTTATCAACCTGTGGCGGGAATGCAGATCTAAGCGAGGTTGGGTCGAAGGGGAAGAGGGATAATTTTCCGGGAATTGGGGTCCGGGTTGACGCGGCATGGAGGAACCCGAAGCGTCAGAGAGATTCAGCATGGCGGGCTGAGGATGCAGAAGATGTGGCGGGGTTTTCCAATTCTGCGTATTTGAGTCTGCAGAATTCGTTGAAAGATGTTTGTAGTTTTGAAGATTTGAAGAAGCGAATGCGCGTGTACTTGAGCTTGGGCGGTTGCAAGGAGGTTTTTGATGTTATGACTCAAGTGGCTAAGGTTTGCTTTCCATTCTCTTTTCTTGGCTTCCGAGAATGTTAAGGAGGAGAAATGGAATTTATTTTCTGTCTTTGGGAATTTTTGTACTGTGCTTAAGGCAGTAAAGTTCATTGAGTTCATATACTTGTTGTACTCAAAGAACAAATATCTTTCGCTCTATTAGGTGCGTTTTTGGTTAGCTTAATGTATGCGCAACTAAAATTCGGTGTTTTTCATCTCAGAATATTGATGAAGGGAGGTTGAAAATGAAGGCACATTGTCCTGTAGTTACTGATGTTGGATTGAGGGAGAAGGCCACCAGAATCCTTATGTGTTACAACCCAGTTTGGCTTCAAATCGGATTATACATTATATTTGGTGGTGATTCTTTGGTATCTTATGGGGATGTTGATTCCGATCAAGAAATGGCATTCTTGAAGATGATTATTGAAAAGCAGTTCTTTTCACATGCTGGTCTAGCAAAAGCTTATGCTTATAACAAAATGGTTGAGGGTTTGTACAGACCAGGTTATTATGAAACTTTGGGGAATATTGTACTGAAGAGATTTTTGTTGCTTGTTTTTATCCTTGATCGAGCTAAATGTCAAAGCAGTCTTTCTCTCAAGTATGGTATTGATGGAGTGGACGGAGGTTCCCCTTTATTGTTCACTGTGCAATCTAGTATTAAGTCAAGTCGTCAGGTGATCCATGGTAATGTCCTTTTGTTTTCATTCGAAATTTTTTCTTGAATTTTGCTTTCTACAATGGTACTTATCCTGCTCTAGGTTAACATGGCCCTCCTTTCTGTTCGAATTAGATTTTCTGTCATCAGATATTATGCTTGGAGAAGGTAATATTCTAGCACATCTGATGATAGTTGGATACAAAGTACCGTATCAGCAGGTAGGTGGTTCTCTAAGTCTAATGCTTTTTGCAACTGCAAAAAATGAGCACTTCTTTTTTTTCTCCTCTTTTTTTGAGTAAAATGAGCATTTTTTTAAGGGAAAAATGAGCATTTACATCTGTATGTGTGTTTAAATTTGCGTGTATGTTACATTTTATGGGTAGGAGGGTATCAGTGCCTTTTAAAAGTTATTTAGCCTCATTATCTGCATATTTTTGGATTGAGGATGAAGCATGGATTTAGTTCAGAAATTTGTTTAGATAATTATGTCATCAATGGGTAATCGACTAGAATTTACATGATTTTGCAGAGTACTCTTGTTGAATATGACTTCCAAGTATCAGATTTGTTTCTAGATCTCCAGGATGGGGTGAGGCTATGTCGAGCTACTCACCTTTTGCTGGATGACCCGTCTATACTCACGGTTGTTCCTCTTCCAAAAAATGAATCAGTTGTCTTAAACTATATTTAGCTGGGTTTTGAATATTGTTTTTCTCATTTCAAGGCTTAATTGTGTGAGCAGAAATTGGTAGTCCCCTCAGACACTCGTAAGAAGTGCTTGGCAAATTGTGGCGTTGTGCTGCAATATCTTAGGCAGGCTGGTGTATCTTTATATGATGTTGATGGTGTTGTGATTGTGGGGGACGATGTTGCTAATGGGGACAAGGAATTAACTCTTTCCTTGCTCTGGAATATTTTTGTTCATCTGCAGGTCTGCCAATTTCTTATCTCTGTAACCATAATGGGTTTTTGTTATCTACTTAATAATACAAATGATTGCGGTTCCTTGCAGTTACCTCTTCTGATGAAAAGAACAATGTTAGCTGAGGAAATTTGCAAAATTCGTGGAGCTATTACGGTATATCTCCATGATGAATGTGCATAATTTTTCTCTCCTTTTGTTTTCTAGTCTTTTAGATACTATCTTACTCTTGGTTTTATAGTGTATTAGAGATAAGCTTCCTCGTTGTTTTACATCCAACAGGATCATTTCAACACTTCTAGTTGCACTCCTTTGGAAATGCTTCTACGTTGGATCCAGGTATTGCTGCTATACTATTGAATGTAATATTTTGTCTATTCTTGAGATCATAAACATTTGGAAACCAACTGATGAAAATTCATACCCTCCATTACCTTGTTTTTTACAGTTTAATTTATAAACTATTTGATAACTAGTACATGTTTACAGGCAATTTGTGAAAATTATGATTGCCAGATTGACAACTTTTCGTCATTGGTTGATGGAAAAGCTATTTGGTGCTTGCTTGATTATTATTTTCGCAAGGAACTTCCTTGTGCTTGTTCATCAAAGGTGCCATGTATATTATTTTCTTATGACTTTTATGTAGACAGATAGCATTTCTTTTCCTCTACTGACTTTAGTTATATTTGCCAGGATTCTCGTAGATCAAGCGGTGAAGAATCAATTGTTCTGGTCACCGATTACCCAGATGCAGTGCACAATTTTCTCTTATCGCAGAGATTGACAACACTGTTGGGAAATTTTCCTGAGGTGAATGTTCACTGGATTTCAATCTTTAGGCTTCACCTCAAGTTCGAAATGTTTGACAAGTGTTTACTTGCACTTGAAGCATGTAATTGCTACAAAGATAAGTTAAATGGTTTCGGAAACACTGTTAAATGAAGGAATTATTGTCCAATGGAATGTACAATTTAGGCTAAATATAAATCTTTTTTAATTTTTAATTTTTAATTTTATTTTTTATACATTTTGTATCAGTACATGCTTGTTGCTTTATTTGACTTTAACGGATTAACTCTGACATTATGCATGAAACTTTTTTTTCCCTCAACTTCTGCAGGTTCTACAGATCAGTGACATACTTGAGTACAGTGGTGCTTGTAATGATAGGAGTGTGGTAATCCTATTAGTGTTTCTTGCATCGCAACTGATTGTCAAGAAAAATATGGTAATCCTTGAACTGCTATGTTATTTTTATTGTTGTTAGATTCATACATAATTATAACAAGAATTTTTGTTTTAATGCAGGATCAATTGAATTTCCATAAACTCTTAGGTTGTCACTGTCAAAGTACTGTGAGAAAATACTCTAGTGCAGAGCCATGTTTTTTAAGTCCTGAAGTAGTACGAACCAAAGACAAAACATTTGGCAACAATACCGAAGGTTATTTTCTATCTACACTGGCGTTTCTTTTAACTTTTTACATGAAAACCGTTCTATGTGACTTTAATAGGTGAAAATCTGTGCTTGTTTTACATTTTTTTTGGGGCTAATTCCCCTTAAGTTTCTATCCACGCAGTTAAAACATGCTTATGTTAATTTTGAATCTAATGTTTTTATCTCCTCCCTCTATAAACAGATGCGAAACGAAAGTTCAGGGCCATTCAGGCTTGGTGGCGAGATATGACGGAAAGGAACTATCAATCTGTTGCAAAACCAGATGATCCTCCTATTTTGCACCACTCTACAGAAAATAAAAACAGCATTAAGATTCAGAGAGGTAATCAATATTGTTTTGCAGTATGTTTTATGTTGAAAGTTCCTTCTTTTTCGCAACCTTGTTTTTTGTATTCTCGAATCAATTGACGTTTGTATCCTAGAAGTTACCATTTATAAATTTCTTTCTGTAACCGTGCAATCCATGGTTAATGCCAACAGAAACTGCTGCCAAAGTTATACAGTCTCATTTCAGGCGGCTGATTAAGCGTCGTGACTTTGTGAAGATGTTAAATGCTGCCTCTCTTTTACAGACTGTTTTCCATGCTTGGTTAATTGTGAGGAAGAAACCATCATGCGTAAATTGTACTGCTATTCATGATCGAGAATCTTCAAATGGTAATTTCTCTTTTTCAATGATTTGCGAATATCCCTTATCCTTGTGAAGATCAACTAGAATAACGCACTAACAGGATTTATTGGGCTAATATTAAAGAAAGGTGGAAACTGTCTGAAACAAGGAGGAGATACGCCATGTTCATAATTGACAGGCATGGTTTTGTCAAGTTAAAGAAGTCAGCTTTGCTTATCCAGCGAACAGCAAGGAATTGGATAACGTGTAGACTAGAGGGTCGTCGCATTGTAGCTTGTGAAATATCTGCTTCTGATCTAGTCAATGCTTCCATTGTCATTCAGAAATACATTCGTGGGTGGTTAGCAAGGTCTAGGTACCTCTGTGAGGTTGCTCAATTTCAGAAAGCCTTTGTTTTACAGCCAAAGAAGGGTCTCAATGATTTAGTCAATGCTTCTATTATCATTCAGAAGTACTTTCGTGGGTGGTCAGCAAGGTCTAGGTACTTCCATGAGGTTGCTAAGAACAAGAGAACTTTTAACTTACAGCCAAAGAAGGGTGTTCATGATCTAGTCGATGCTTCTATTGTCATTCAGAAGTACCTTCGTAGGTGGTTAGCAAGGTCTAGGTACTTACTTGAGGTTGCCCAAAAAGAGAGAACTTTTAATTTACAGCCGAAGAAGGGTGTCAATGATCTAGCCAATTCTTCTATTATCATTCAGAAATACCTCCGTGGGTGGTTAGTAAGGTCTAGGGACATTCGTGAGGTTGCTGAAATAGAGAAAGCTTTTCATTTAAGCCCGGAGAAAGGTGTTGACGATCTTCAAACAATTGCAGAGGTTGAAGTCCAGCTTACAGGGAAGAGTTCTATTGTTCACGATCTCCAAGATCAACACTTTGCTGCAACCAAAATCCAAAGTCATTTCCTTCGTTGGTTATTAAGAAGGGGGTTTCAAAGTCAAAAGCAAGCAACATTGAAAATTCAAAGTAATTTTAGAATGTCGAGATGTTTGAAGATGTATCAGCAGCACAAAGCTTTAAGCAAATCAGCAACTACTATACAATCTTTTGTACGTCGATGGATTTGCCATAGAGAAGCTTGTAGACAAAAGCATCTGATAGTTGTAATCCAAGTAAGTAGCATGCAGTCCTTTACATTTTGTAACAATTAGGCATTGAATTGATTATCTTCTCTTGTAATTTTATGAGCCTTTCTATTGTTTACAATTGGATTCTTTTTTCTGGCATTTATGTTCTTAGGATACACATGACAAGTCATGACTTAGTACGTTGTTTAAATAATTTCAGAGGCATTGTCGTGGTTGGCTGGTAAGAAGGGACTTCCTTTCCCAAAGGGAGGCTGTAATAAAGATCCAAAGTACCATTCGAGGGCTGAAATGCCGAATGTGGTTACATTGTCAAACATATGCTGCATTGCAAATTCAGCGCTTTGTCAGGGGACAGTTAACTCGAAAGAAGCTCTTAGGTAGATACTGAGACTTTCCCTTACATGTTCACTGCCGTGAAATTCATTATTGATCCTTTCTTTTACTTTGTAAGTTGTGGTCTTCAAAATAACCACTGGTTTTTGATTTGTTGCAGGGACTTGTTCTCAACGTTCACTTGTTTCTAACAGTAATATTTCTAGCAGTGCAAGAGGCTGTAGTCAAAGTTCAGAATTGACGTTAGTCTTGTGTTCTGTTCTAAAACTGCAAAGGTGGTGGAGAGGTGTTTTGTCACTGAAACAAAAAACTAAGTCCGCCCTGATAATTCAGTCCCATATCCGTGGCTGGATTGCTAGAAGAAAAACTAATTGGGAGAGGCATCATATTGTTGTGATACAAGTAAGATATTCTTTTCCTTTTTCTTTCTTATATTGCACCACTAGTTGGATCGATACAAATGTGGACTAGTTGAAGGAAAAATTCTGCCTGCATATATGCATTTCCTTTTGACGTCAAATTCGGTAAATGCTTTTTCCCTTTTGAACTGTTTTAAATGACAGTCGCACTGGAAGGGTTACCTTGCACGAAAAGAATCGAGAGCACAGCTATTGGACTTGCGCTTGAGGATGCAAAAGTCTGCTGCGAATGTGGATGATGGCATGCGCATCATAAACAGACTAATAGCAGCTCTCTCAGAATTGCTGAGCAAGAAAAGCATTAGTGGCATTCTTCATACTTGTGCGACTTTGGGTAAGAAACAAAAGTTTTACATGAAAGTTTTTTTGTGTTCAAACTTGCATTGCATAAAGCACTACTTTACTGGCATTGTTTTGACAGTTTTGTGGTTTTAGTTGCTCCTCTCTTATAAAGATAGACTTTCCAAGAATTATAGGAATAAAATTCGTGACCTGAACTGCTATTTTAAAAGCATGCACTCTCAAGGAGTTCTCAAGTAAAACTGATAAGCTCGAGATAATAAATGTGCATTGTTTGTTTTACATGATCCATTGTTCAGATATTATTTTCTGTTCAATTAAAATTATATATGGATGGGAGTGTTGAAATTCCTAGTTAGTTTTGTGGTTCTACCCTAGTTAATTTTGAGCTATAAACGTGTTCTGAACTTATGTTTCATTACTATTGTTGTTTTCATAATAAAGGTGTGTACAACAGGCTTGGCATGAAAGCAAGCAGCCAAGCACCAAATAGTGAAAAAGTGTAATTTCACAAGTCTAAAATTCTTTGTTGCAGATATGGCAACAAGGTACTCGCAAAAATGCTGTGAAAAACTTGTGGATGCAGGAGCAATAAGCACTTTGCTCAAGCTCATTCGCTCAGTCAGTCGAAGCATACCTGATCAGGAAGTCTTAAAGCATTCGCTCTCTACTCTCGGAAACCTTGCCCGCTATCCTCATCTGCTTGAAGTGCTAATCGACTGTCATGGATCCATAGAAACTATCTTATGGGAGCTTCTAAGGTCCGTGTATGAGTTAAGACTGATCATCGAGGTAGCAGTAATTTTCTTTCATCTTCGAATGAAGTCGTAACATTTGACAACCTTTTCAGGAACAAGGAAGAGATATATTTTATTGCTTCTGAACTATTGAAGAAGATATGCTCAAGTCGTAAAGGCATTGATGCTGTTCGCAAGTCACCAGCCCTTCTGAGAAGGCTTCACAATCTTGTTGAGGAACTCTCAAGGAAGGCACATAATGAGAAGAGGTCTGATTTTACTTTATTTTACTATACATTCATACATACATATATATATATATATGTATATATATGTATCACATCTCAGTTACACTCAAGTCTGATTATTTCTTCCCCAATGCAGGAATGTCCGGGGTCCGATTACCAACACGGATAGAAGATTGAGAGAGGCTGTTATTATTCTGAGAAAGGTAACAGAAGGATAAGATGACTTTTGGAATTTGATGTAGGAGAAGTTATATATATTTGTCTTTCTTTGAAAACTGTTTTAGAGAACAAGTATTCTTTTTGGTGAATATTTCAGAAAACAACTTGAAGACCAAACACAATTCTCCCTTGAGATCTAGCCTTTACTGAAAAAGAAAATGCAAAAATAGAAATTATAAAGGTTAGCAGAATTGGTGTGTTTATGTTAAAAATTTGCAGTACAATATTTAGAATTGCTTTCAATTTATTTCTATATTGTTGAAAAATTAATTAAACAAAAAACATTAATAAGGTTAAAATCCTACCATTATTATTATTATTATTATTATTATTATTTTAGCACATCATCAAAATGAATGAAAAAAAAAAAAAAAGAAAGAAAGAAAATAAAGCTTCGGCAATTTGCAATTATTAAGTCAAGCTTCACCATTAGCAAGTTGCAGGGTATTGATTAATTAAAAATGGATTCTCTAGTTAGAAAATCGAGGTATGAAAGAGCTTCGATCTTGTGGGCCCCACCTCATGGCTGCCGCCCACAAAGTTATCTTGTAGGAGACCATGGCCCCAAAAAAAAAAATCTGTCGCCCCTCATAGACTCTGTTTGGATTCTCAAAGCTGAATCAAAGTTCCAAATTGACCCACGCAACATTAGCAAGTATAGCAAACGAGAAGTTTTTTCAGTCCGGTTTTGACAGATTGTTATTTTGGGAAGGAAAAGGTTTGGAAAAGATCACTACTTTATACGACTTTCCATATTTTGCCTTAATACACATTTTTAGGTCTCTTTTAACATCTTAATTTTTTTTTCTTTTTTATATATTCATAAAACTAAATTTTAAAAATTTATAACCTTTTTATTTAAAAGTTCTTATTTCAGACTGATTAAACAAAAAAAAAAAAAAAAAAAAGCCAAAACATAATCTATAGTACATAAAACCAGCACATGCGGCGAAGACATCATTGAAGGACTTTTAAGAACTTTTTGCAAAAAGCTGTCTTTTTACCATAATACAGTAAAACGATTTGGCTTGTCATTTCATTTTTTATTATGAGCTTATGTTATTGCTCATACTCTCTGGCCCAACAAGATATTATCAGAAATTTTAGAAAAATTCATTCTTCATCACCGAACTGACCTTCCACCTTGAACAACAGAAATCAGACGGAAAACCAATCAAATCCGAATATATTTACACAAACAAAACACCAAAAAAACAGACCATAAAATGGAGAATCCAATACCCAAATCTAGCAAATAAATCTTTCCCAACACTAATTAAGCAGCTCTTGCGAGAGTATCAAGCTGTTGAGGGACATCAGCAGGGTCAATATAGAAACCCCTTCTCGTGAAAAACCTTGGAACCGTGACTGTCAACACACCATCTTCGTATTTAGCCGATATTCCGTCAATATCCACCCTCCCCGGAAGCCTGAATTTCCTCATGAAGGCCCTGGCTGGCTCCGATATTCGTCAATGGCCTCGGTCCGGATTATGATGTATCTCGAGTCCTCAACTTCCACTTTTATCTCCTCTTTTCTCACACCTGCCCAAAAACAACCAAAAACAAAGTCATTAAAAAAAAAAATTCAAGTAGAAGACTTATTTGTTCGTTTGAATTACCGGGGATATCGGCCGAGAAAATGTGAGACTCGGGGGTTTCGGACCAGCGGACGTGGTTTTGCAGGGCAAGGTTGTATGGGAAGAGAATGAGAAGGGAAGAGATGGTGGTAGGAATCAGGGTGGACAATTGGAAGCTCCATTGGCTTGCTTTACTTTTGTTGTTCTTCTTTTGAGAGAGTTTTGGCTTTTTATTTTAAGGAGGTGAAAATGTATGTCTTTGTGGGTGGGGTGGTCTAGTTGACGGAAAAAAGGAGGCAGTTGGGTGGTCTTTATAGAGAGCAAGTTGTCAAGTTGGTCTTGGTTGTGTTCAATCTTCGAACTTTTTCCTTTGCTTTAGGGAAGAGAGAAGAAAAAAAAAAAAAAAAAAAAAAAAGGATTACCCTCTTGTCTAGGTACTTGATGAAACACATGGGCATTGACGAATACAATTATTGATTTTAGTGTCAAAAAGGGAAAAGGAGAACAGAAAATATATTGGTTCTGTTTGTATGTTGGCCACCGTAATGGCCAATGATGTGAACCTTGAAAACATACCAATTTCGGATCTTATACCGTGTGAAAATATCAGATTGGAAACATTCTTGTTTTCTGGATATATTACGTTAACATTTTACTTAGTTTTTAATATCAGAAGCACAATGCTTTACGTTTGGGAAAAGTTCCTCAGATTTGATCACTTGGTCAAAGATTTATTTGATTTCTTCTTACAACTTGGAAGATTTTCCTTTATATTTCACAAGACGGTGAACCGGACATGGGGGATAAGATTTATCGTTAAAAAACGAGATGAAATTCCAGACAAGTAACAAGTTATCTCCCGGTAAAAAACACTACTGGATACAAGCTTGAAGATATATTTCTCAGTAAAAAAATTCCAATGTTGAAGGAAGCCGATGACCTTTCAAAGCAAATCCAGATAAACAAATATGGAGAGAGTTCAAATTCAAATAAACAAATAAACAAAGCTTACTGCAAACAGAGAGTTCGGAAATGCAATGGAAAAACAAGTCCAATCTCTCCCACCTCATAGCCTCTCCCAATTCATCGTTCATAAATTGTTGGATTTGTTTAGAGCATTAATTTATAATACAAAAAAACAACTACAAGAAATAAATTCAAATAGGTCTTTGTGGTTTGTATTTACTTCTAGCACAAAACCGTTGCTGTATGCAGGAAGATTGATAGAAGCCACACAATTCTTCACCGGTGACCGGAAAGGATTTGGTGTTACAGGATGTGTGGTATGCAGTTCAGTGCGCCAAAGAACCTGTTTAGCATTTGCACATGCTATTTCAGATTGATCTGTGAAGAAGGCTTGAATGGCAAATGACAAACTTCTGTATATTACCCAATCCGTTGAGCAAATGACAAATTTCTGCAAACACCGGCATCCAGTCCAACTCCCCTTGAGGCCCTAGATAATGAAGAATGACTTCCTTCCATTTGAGTAAAAGGTTCTTTGAACCGAGGCTGAGAGCCGTTAGCATGTAATAGCAAGTAACAACTACACTTTCTTCTCCACATACCCTTTTGGTGGATGCCCAACGATTCAAGCCACTTACAAGGCTGGTCAGCAGTACATGGGAACATGAATATTTTCATTGCCAGTTTCTTCTTCCCTTTCGATCATCGTGTTGTAAAGACTGCACATGCTTTTGTGTATTTCGTTCCAATGCTGCTTCTGGCACACCATACTGCAGTAGAGCACAGCTCGACATCGCCCACAACTCAAAGCCTGTTCGCCATGAACCTCCTTCTCACATGCTGCACACTGCCGCAAGCTTCTGTTCAAGTACAAATTTACATCAACAAAAGCATCTTCCCTCAGCGGTTCTGCATATTTGGATGGAGTAGAGCTAGCTGTTGAACTAGCTTTTTCTTCGTAAGCCTGACCGGGTGGGTGTGAGACTGTCACGGCAACCAGGTCATAACCTTTGGCCATCTCCGGAGGCCACTGAACATCAACCGTCTCAATAAATGGTTCAAAGTGCATTATCCTTGACCATTTCGGACCACCATCTTTATCTGCTTGAAGCAAGGGGTGCACCAAAGCAATGGCTTTCATGGCCGCATACACAAACCTAAGCTCTTCAAGAGTAGGATTCCTAAACTGAAGAGATCCAGATGACGTACAACGAGCAACATCAATCACCGGAAAACGATTAGTCCCAGATGCTTCCAGTGACAATACCTTAATCATTTTCCGATTCGACGGAAACATCAACGACTCAGATTCATACGTGACCCTCAAAAGCTCTATATTAGGAACTCGGATAGTCTCTCTCGAGCCCGTCATCTTCTTAGCATCGCTTTCGGACCTGAACATGTTGAAACCGATATCCCCACCATCCCCTCCAATGAATTGCACACATGGGAAAGGCTGTTTCTTGCCAGACCAATCCGAATCCTTCCCAACCCGAATGCCAGAAAGATGCCCCGGACGCAATCTTTTCCACGGATCAGTCCTATACAACGCCGCGGAAGCTTTAAACAAAGACTTGATAAAATTAGGAGCAACACCTTCTACTTTCATGAGACATGTTCCGGATCCAGGACCAAGGCCCGGACCGGAACCAAATTGCTCCTGGAATCTACCAAACAGGCTCTTCAAATGCATATCCATTTTGGCAGCAGTACCTGATCTGACGTATTCTTTGACTTGAAAACAAATCCCGATAGAAAAATCACTAAATGTTTGGACTCACAATCAATTTAATGCGAGAAAAAAAAAACATGGCAAAGAACAGGAAAATTGTTCACAAAAGACCCTATTAATTCCATTGTTTCTGCACATTGCAAGTGAATAAAATTGCAAAATTTTAACTAAAAATTGCCATTCAAGTGTATAAAATCTGAGACGACACAGAAAAAAGGTGAAATTTCTAAAACTACAGGACAGAGATTTATGCTGCATACCAGCTGCCAATGCTGGGGTTGTGAACGATCAAAATCGTCGCTTTCGAGTTCCAAATTGCAGAGACTCGGAAGCTAACTCAGCGCTGAGTTGAAGGAGAGCGAGTCAGATCCCAAGTAGCAAATCGTCGCTCTTTGTCTGTCTGTGTCCGCTGGCAAGTCAGAAAGATAGTGGAACTTTGTTGTCGCAAGCAAAACCAATTTCCACAAAAATAAAATAAAACTAAAAAAATGAAACTGAAAAAAGAAAAGGATGTTGGATTATTGTAGATAATAATTTGATTTCTAAAATCTTTCTATAAAACCCTATTAGCAAATAATATTCAGTTTTCCCTAAATATCTCCACAATTACAATTACATAATATGGTGGATTTGAAATCTTAAATATCTACAAGAAAGTACTTAAAAATATATATGTCTATAAAAAATTCTCTCTCTCTCTCTCTCAATACGAAAAAAATTACAATGTTTGGCTAAAGTTTTGATACCGCCTCCGGGTACGTCATCAAGCTTTCGACCTTAAAGTTCAATCTCTAGATTCGTCTCGATTTCAACTTTCTCGTGATGAAACCTATGTCAGGAGCGATACATTCGTTGTGGTGGATTTAACCTATTTTGGAGGTAGGTTGTCCTTCTGGAGTGGCTCCGTTTAGATTTAGTTTCCGTTTAATGGTTGATGGTTTACTACCGGTAGATATTTATTTTATTTAATTGTAAGAAGGGCATTAATATTTTTGCTTCTTTGATGTGCTTTTTTTAATTTACTCGGGTGTTTTTACTTCGGTAATAATGGAGGTGATGACCTCTACTTGTGTCTCTCATTTGTTTGTTATCGGATGCTATAGTGTGAGTGCTCCCATTACGTTGGGATTGGTCTCGATTGACTCAGCTAATCCATCAACTGTTTTGATGTTATTTAACGAGCAATGGTCAAGCTTGAAGTTTATGTGCCGAGCGACTCTTCACCCGTTTGAATATCGATACTTGTATTTACCTTTATACTATTTTTGTATTTACCGATGGGTCCAGTTTTTGATTCGAGATCAAATTTCTTTGTATTTTAAGTCATTTATATATTATATATTTTGTTTCTTGTGATATGAAATTTCCCTTTTAAAAAAAGTTCTTACGTATCGAAATAACCTTGATAGAACTTTTTTAAATATTACAAATAATATATGTTTTGTATACTGATTGAGTATTCATTATGATTGCATGTAATTACATTTGTATATAATATTATTGTGCAACTTCAGATTTATCAACACATGATATGATGGTCATTATTATATCACTGTATAGTGTTATAAATCATCTTAATTTTATATAAAATTTCGTTATAAACGATACTATTGGACAATGATAGACTTGTGGTTCAAATATATTTACTATAACAATGCTTTTTAAATTAGACTATAAATATTTACTTAAATCATAATTATTAATGTACAGAAGAAAATCAATTAAAAGTAAAATTGATCCTATCCTAAAATATTACTACTAAAATATTTTAAAATTATT